>PIJE02000459.1:247485-260051 GCA_002895965.2 Coryphaenoides rupestris | reverse complement strand
GACACCACCCCGACAGTCCCCGTGATGCAGCTGCAGTCAGACTCAGAACACACACACGCACACACACGCGCGCACGCAGCCGCAGTCCGCCACTCGTTAGAAGAACCTCTTCGCCCGATGACGTCCGTTATTGGGCTAACGACTATAAATGTAATAGCGCTGTCTGCCTGTCTCTGTCTCTCTCTGTCTCTTCTGTCTCTCACCCTCTGTCTCTTCTGTCTCTCTCTCTCCCTCTGTCTCTTCTGTCGCTCTCCTCTCCTGTCTTCTGTCTCTCTCTCTCTCCCTGTCACTTCTGTCTCTCTCTCTCTCCCTGTCACTTCTGTCTCTCTCTCTCCCTCTGTCTCTGTCTGTCGCTCTCGCTCTCCCTGTCACTTCTGTCTCTCCCTCTGTCTCTTCTGTCTCTCTCTCCCTCTGTCTCTTCTGTCTCTCTCTCTCCCTCTGTCTCTTCTGTCTCTCTCTCCCTCTGTCTCTTCTGTCTCTCTCTCTCCCTCTGTCTCTTCTGTCGCTCTCTCTGTCTCTCTCTCTGTCTCTCAAGGACACTGTTTCGCTTTCAAAATTGTCATGTGACTAAAATTGTCATCGTGACGAAGTGACATCACGAGCGGTGGAGTGTCCATCTCCACCATATGCTGACCAGATCAGTTCACCAGTTGGTACAGTCCACTGGGTAGGCTGGTAGTCTGACCTAGCCATCATCATCATCATCATCATCATCATCATCATCATCATCATCATCATCATCATACATCTGGGTGGACACTCAACACCGCTTGAGATGTCACTTTGTCACAATGACAACGCTGGTCACGTGACGGCTTGTAAAATGGCTCATCACGCTCACACCTGGCGGTATAATATCGGGCCCCTTTAAATTAATGGATGGCGGTGGGTGAGGCGGTGGGTGAGATGCAAATCTGCATGAGCTGCACCTGTGTGCACAGACGTGGGGCGTGCTGTGTGTGTGTGTGTGTTTGTGTGTGTGTATGTGTGTGTGTGTGTGAGTGTGAGATACCAGGGCGTGGTGTTGTACATACTGTGCATGTGTGTGCGTGCGTGTGTGTGTGTGTGTGTGTGTGTGTGTGTGTGTGTGTTTAACCGCCTGTGATCTTAGTCACACCTTCCCACACAACTAATATTTCCCTCTCCCTGACACACACACACCCAACACCCCACACACACACACACACACACACACACACACACACACACACACACCCCCACACACACCCCGCTAGGCCTCAGAATAGGAGGGGGTCTGATGAGTTAGGACACATGTCAGGCGTGTCACGGAGAACTCAGCCAGATCCTGTGTGTGTGTGTGTGTCTCTGTGTGTCTGTGTGTCTCTGTGTGTGTGTGTGTATGTGTGTGTGGGTGTGTATGTTGTGTGTGTGTGTGTGTATGTGTGTGTGTGTGTGCCCTGAGCTGCAGAATTATGCCCACTGTGAGGGGGCGGGTTCGCCCGGCGCATGCGTGTGTGTTTTGTTGCAAGAGTGTGCAGTGTTGGTATTTGTGTAGGCGGGTGTAAATCACAGTGTGTGTGTGCGTGTGTGTGTGTGTGTGTGTGTGTGCACATGTGCATGTATGTGCGTGTCTGCGTGTGTGTGCGCATGTGTGTGCATGCCTTCATGTCTGCACATGTGTGGTGTGTGTGTGTGCGTGCATGTCTGCGCATGTGTGTGTATGTATGTGTGTGCGCTTGTGTGCGTACATAGGCGCGCGCGCATGTGTGTGTGGGTGTGTGTGGTTCAGAGTCCCTCCATTACCACGCACTAGCACTAGCCTCAGCGGTGCACCAGCGGCCCCGTGTTTAATTAGCCGCCCTAATTAACAGAACTCAGATCTCATACCGCGAGTGACATCAATCACTCAGGAGCACGTCTCACACACACACACACACGCACACACGCACACACACACACACACACACAGTCAAACAGACACACACACACACACACACACACGCACACACAGTCAGAGCTGCTCATCCGCCCGAAGTCATTCAGTCTCAAGGTCGCTCGCCCGGGCCTTCACTTTTAAAAGCGAGCATCTTTGCCTTCAACTGAGAACAAGTGAAAACACCAAATCCATGAATACCAGTTGGGGGGGGAAGTAGCCACCGGTAATGAGGTGCACTTTTTAAAAAGAGAGAGTTTTAAAGGGGCTTTCAGACGCTACAGTGCTCCTACACACAAGAGCTTCTCTCCAACGAACGGACCAACGAATGCTTCGTTAAATGGAATTTCATACACACACACACACACACACACACACACAAAGAGGAAGCTAAGAGGAAGACCAGTGGCTAATTTGTGTCTCTCTATCTCTATCTCTCTCCCTCCGTCTTGGAAGACAACCAAACGTAAATACTTCAAAGTAATGCAGTAAAAACTTCAAGACCCGTATGCGTATTTTAAAAAACCCCTGAGATCGGCCCCTTCGGATGTACAAACATCAATATTATATTCATCCTTATTTTTCATCTCTCTCTCTCTCTCTGTCTCTCTCTCTCTCTCTGTGTCTCTCTCTCCCCCTCTCTCATTTATTCTTTTCTATATATATATATATACAGTAATATATATATATCAGACATGGAGATAACACTATGTCTGGTAGTTTGAGTGTGTCCAGAGTACCAGAGCCAGAGAGACAGCTCCATGTCGACTACTGCTAATCCCCCTGTGGTCGACCCGGGGGTGTGTGGGGGGCGCATCATAATAATAGTGGTTAGCGGAGGCTGGAGCCGTCGTGGGTTACAGTGGTGTGGTGTGTGTGTGTGTGTCATGTGACCCGGTCTTCTTCTTCTTCTTCTTCTCTCCTCTTAAAACCGAGAGAGACAATTTCCTCAATGACTCTTGGAAGACACAGCACCACCCCCCCCCCCCCGCCATCACACACTTCTCCTCCTCCCACGTTTGATGCATCAGTCGCACATGCCGACAAGTGTCGTAACCATGGGTTCTCATTAACGGGTCTCTTGTGTGTGTGCGTGCGTGTTTGGGTTGTCTTGTAAGCACGCTCGACGTGACGGGGGAGGAGGGGGAGGAGAAAACAAACCAACCCGGCAAACAAATAAGCAACGCCTTTGACGAGCGAGCGCGGGTTCGGGAACGCTTTTTTTTTTGCGTAAGGGACCACGTAAGAACGACAAAAAATTTACGGAATTATGGGCATTGTCAAAGCATCCATCTGCCACCACATACACACAACACCACCCACACACAAACACACACACACACACACACACACACACACCACATCGCACCTGGGGGAACAATTAACAGGGATTAACAGGTGTTGCTGCCTTAATGACACGTAGGCTTTCTCCCACTATTTTTAACACTGATGAATGTCAACACCACCCGTCTGGATCCTGATTAAGGTGGTGGTGGAGTGGTGGGTGGGTGGGTGTGTGTGGGTTGTGGTGGTGTGTGTGTGCATGTGTGTGTCGTGTTGTGTGGGGGGGTAGGGGGGGGGGGTTATTCGAGTTTGATTCGGGGTCGAGAGAGGAGAGAGAGAGAGAGGAGAGGAGAGAGAGAGAGAGAGAGAGAGAGAGAGAGAGAAGAGATGAGGGTGGGTGGAGTGGAGAGTTTATAAGGAGGTGGGCGTGGGGTGGCCGAGAAGGAGGAGAAGGAAGTGAGAAGGAGGAGACGGAGGAGGGTCCACCTCCAGCTTTGTCGGTGCGACAGGCAGCTTCTGCCGCAGAGTGAGGAGGGGGAGGAGGATGATGGTGACGGGAGGAGCAGCCACCGGAGAGCCGGCGGTCATTGGAGAGTGGGGCGGGAGCTGCCGGGTACCAGGACGGGGCAAGGTAGGCGCTGGGGCAGGATGTCGGCTGGCAAACCAGGCCCATGGCGTGTGTGCGGACATGGGCGCCGGGGGAGGTAGGGGCCGTAGCTCAGGCCGCCGGCCGAGCCCTAGGGCCCTGGCAGGTGGGGAAAGGGCTGCTTGGCGTGTGGGGGTGGGGTGGAGGATGGGGGGGTGGAGGGTGGAGGGCCGGAGGGAGCAGAGAGGACAGAAACACAGAACGGGGGTCAAGGTAACATTTACTCAGTGACTTGTACTCTGAGTACTTTTACTTGAGTATTTCTGCTTCCTACTCCACTGCATCTCAGAGGCAAATATTTTAGCCACTACTTTCATCAAACAGCTTTAGTTACGAGTTACTCACAATACGAAATATAATCCAAAATAAATGATGATATTATTCTTATATTATAGCTATAAGGCTTTATTGGTCCCAAGGGGGAAATTCACAAGCGACCCAGCAGGATGTAAAGTCAGCAATAATATAAAGTCAAATATAATACATTAAAGCGATGAACTCACGAATGCATCAATAAATTACAATCCAATAATATAAAACATATTATCCTGAAATGGGTCATTTGCATAATGAGTACTTTATTTTCGGTACTTTAAGTGTAATGGTAAAATGGATTGCATTTATGTCGCGCTTTTATCCAAAAGTGCTTTACATTGCCTACTACCAGGGTCACAAAATGTTCACAAAATGTACCTGAAGTCACTTTAAATGAAAAAGAATCTGCTAAAATGACTAAATAGTTAGTCGTGAACATGATGGAGAGTACTGGAAGCTTTGTGTGCTGGAAGCGTTCATTCATTTAGGTTGACTTCATTTCACTGATACTTTACCTGTATTGTACTCTTTAGCGATAGCTTTGCCTGCGGCGTGTGTACTGTGGTGTATTTTATGAAACTGCTGTTTACATACAAGCGATATGATGGTGGTTTGTATACGGATCCCCGATTGAGACGGTGTGCAGTAGGGGGGGGGGGGGCATTAAGCTCATGAAATTGCATGAACTCAACCTGGCAACCTGTTTTGACGCTGGTTTTTTTTTTACACGATGTGTGGTGTATAAACAGGGATTGTGTTTCCACAGCAAACACACTCAGTAGGGTCAGGATGGACACTTCATTCCAGTTACTTTTTAAGTCATTTTATTACCCTTCCCGTTGTACGATGGGTAAACTTGACACAGGTAAATTCTCAGGCAGTTAATTAAAGAAGACATAAAGCTGCCTCTAATGTTTCTACAACAACCGTACATCTTTTTTTAATGCTTTCTTCACCAATGTTGTTGTTTACTGTACTGTAACAGCCGGCGATGTCAAAATGCAACCGCTGCAGTAACCAGGCGGGGAGTGTGTGTGTGTGTGTGTGTGTGGCGGGGGGTGGCGTTTATATTGGTTCCTCCTACATCGAGGTATGGCGAGAAACGCTGAGGCATCGTAAACACACCCGAGTGTGGAGGGAGGGGGAGAGAGAGAGAGAGAGAGAGAGAGAGAGAGAGGAGAGAGAGAGGGAGAGAGAGGAGACATTTTGAGCAAAAGAAATAGAGAGAAAGAAAAGAGTGAGAAATAGAGAGTGAGATAGATAGAGACAGTGAGAGCGAGAGCAAGAGAGGGCAAGAAAGACAGAGAGAGAGAGAGAGCGGAACGAGAGAGCAAGTGAGAGAGAGAGAGACATTGAGAGGGAAGAGAGCGAGCAAGAGAGAGCAAGAGAGAGCAAGAAGGAGAGAGAGTGAGCAAGAACGAGAGAAAGAGAGAGAGAGACAGTGAGAGTGAGAGCAAGAGAGAGATAGAAGCGAGCAATAGCAAGAGAGAGAGGAGAGACAGTGAGAGTGAGAGAGCGAGAGCAAGAGAGAGCTAGAAAGTGAGAGAGCGAGGAGAGAGCAAGAGAGAGCGAGAGTGAGAGAGCGAGAGCATGAGAGAGAGAGAGAGAGAGGAGAGAGAGAGAGAGAGAGAGAGAGAGAGGGGTACAGTGGACAAAGTGTGCAGTTTGCCCAGGCTTGAGAGATGCTAGCACGAGAGAGGGGGCTGATGCTAATAATGGAAAAATGGAAAAACAAGACACGTAGGAGGAGGATGAGGGGGAGGGGGGGATGGGCTGAGAGGAGGAGAAGACGAAGGTACCACAGTTGTGAAGAAGAAATATACGGCTACGGGGTGAATTCAGGAGAGTGAATAAAGGGAAGCGCATCACACGTCAGCCTCTTGTTATTCACCTGTTCAACCACATGACCATGAACACGGCTTCTCTGCTTATTCAATCAATAATAATACGTCGGAAAAAAATTCAACTCAAAACCTGCATAAAATATTTATCCGTACCACGACCACATCTTTGGCAAAAAATCGAAACCTGAATGATCCAATCGCATCCCTCCCTCCGGTTTTAGTCCTGCAACCCCCCCCCCCCCAGGAAATTATTTTGCTGCAGAAGATAACATAAAGAGAGAGAGAGTTTTCCCATCCCCAATCCATCCATCCATCCTTGCTGTCCTGTCCGGTCCGGTTGCGGCCCCCTCTGGGCAGCGCTTGAATGAATGAATGAATGAATGAATGAATGAATGTTTGGGCAGGTTCGGGTCAATGGCATGGTGCAAAATGGTGCACTGAATGCAGCAAAAAAATAAATAAAAGTCAGGGGAGAGTTGCTTACGCACAACCTACACTGCTGCTGCTGCTGCTGCTGCTGCTGCTGCTGCTGCTGTCAGGGCAGCACAGGGGGGGGGGGGGGCACGCGGTGGAAGGTTATTAAGCAGAAAGAACAATCGTATGCAGCAGCGTCGTAGTCCTCGTCGCTCGTCGGTGGCTGCAGTGCACCAACAACGCGGACACAGACCCGCGTGGTCCGGTGCGACGGATCGACGCGTTCACCCGCATGCGCGCGCTCGCTTCATATGTGTGTGTGTGTATGTTCAGAGTTATGTCAATATCCTGGAAGAAATGAGGACAGGGAAAATCCTAGCTTGTTCTGTTTACCGAGTATATTTTTCCTCAGGCTTTTTCACTGTAAATTTGTAAATGTATTATTTCATTTGATTACTCTCTTGTTTATTACTCGATTGTTTATTATTCGATTGCTATGCTTGTATGTTGTTGGTATTTTGAGCAACCTCTGGCACAAGAATTTCCTTTGGGATGAATAAAAGTTCTATCTTATCTTATCTTATCAAAACCTAAAATGGAAAATATTGAATAATTGGAAAAGTATATCTTTTCGATGGTTGACGTGGCGATAGTTTCACGGAATATGATGTCGTTTGAATACATTTATTACACTTTGAACGTCTTTCCACGATTTCCATCCTAGCAAAAAAAACCAATAATAATCAAATTTATTTACAAGCACCCAGACGACTTTTAGTTTCACGAGCGTATCGTATGCTAGCTTTTCCGCGGCTAGTGGCACTCACCACAGGCTGCATGGCGGTGCCGGGGATCATGAACTGCATCTGCTGGGCCAACATGGCCGCCGCCGTCTTCTGCTGGATCAGGTTGTTGCGGCCGTTGATCTCCAGCTGGGTCTTCAGGTGGGCGGGGGGGTGCAGGTACTTGCAGTTCTCCCGCGTGCACCGACCCTGCGGGCGGGGGAAAAAAAACGGGAGGGTGCGGGACGTTTAGGAGGATGAGGACGGCTTCTGATTGGTCGATTGCAGGTGTGCGTGTGTGCGTGTGCGTGTGTGTGTGTTGGGGGCATATAAACACAGATCTCTGCTGTGATAATGAACAGCTGGTGCTTTCTCTTGCCCACAGACAGACCCTGTCATCACACACAGACACACACAGACACACACAGACACACACACACACACACACACACACACACACACACACATTAATATGCCACTCAGAGACCAGAAGGGAGTTGCATATTCATGTGTTCAAAAGTGTGAAACATGTCACTGACTGTTTGTGTGCAGCAGGTGTCTAGCAGTGAACCCATGGCGCCACCAGCTAACGGTGAGCATTAGAAATAATATGTGAGCATTAGCATGCTCTGACTGTGAACTGGCCGGATATATAGCTAGCTGGCCAATGCCGCTAGGAGCTAACACACAGCATGAGGGGAAAAACAATATCAAAAACATGGCACTAAAGGTATACTGAACTGCTAGTTGGTTGCATTCCTGCCCTGGAAAGGGAAGTCCGGGGTAAGCGGGGGGGGGGCAGGGGGTCGGGTCTTCCAGGTCCCATCAACCCCCCCCCATCCTCCCTCCCCTCCCTCACCCTCCAGGCCTGAGGGTATTAGACCCGAAGTCCTCCCCGCCCCCCCCCGCGGAGGGCCATCGGTAAACACACGATAATCAAACATGGATCCTTTTAAACCTCCCTACACACGGGTAGCGAGGACAGGAGAGGGGGAGGGAGCAGAGAGAGCAGAACAGGGAGCAATTCAGAGAGAAGGAAATTGAAGAAAGGACAGGAGGAAGGGAGGAGAGGAGGAGGGATGCAGGAGGAGGGGAGGAGGAGGGCAGATATTGATCCATGCATGTTAGGAAAATCGTACAACACAAAGGGGGAGGAAAACAACAGACATCTGAGAACTGGAGGGAACAGAGAAGAGAGGAGGAGAGGATCAAACGCGCAAAGAGGAGGAGGAGAGGAGGAGAAGGAGGGAGGAGAAGGAGGAGGAGGAGGTTGGCACGCCCAATGGCGACCACACGGAATGGTAGACAACAAACGGAAGAATCATCGGAGAAAACGATTTAATTCATCACGCCTCATTATTAGAACCGTCCTCGGTTATTTTCCTGTAAGAAGCGGTGCCAATCGATTTTTCTCGTTGTAATGGGATAACAACCACCGAATCGCGGCAGAGAAACCTTGTGTTCATCGGGATGATAACGTGATCTACTCGGGCCGTTGCCTGCATAACGTGCGTCCTCTGCTCTGTCAAATTAACAAAAATCCATCCACACACACTACCACCACCAACCACCACCACCCTCGCAACACCACCACCAACTCGCTACACCACCACCCTCGCAACACCACCACCACCCACCACCACCAACCTCGCTACACCACCCCGCCGCCCGCCTCCACATTCCTTGTTGCTGTCAAGACACACACACACACACATGCACCGGCGCACACAACCACCACATCCGCGCAACACACTGTGCAAACAGAGAGAGGGGGGGCGGGGCAGGCTGGTTAGTCAAACAGTGGCAGCAGCACGGCGTGGATGTACGTCCGTCTCCCAGTGTACACACACGAACACACACCCCCCGGCTCCAGCCTCCGCTAACCACTATTATTATTATGATGATGATGATTATTATTATTATTGTAGTCTGTCGGAGAGTGCTTATGTATGAAAAAGATGTTTGTGGCAAGTATGCCACGGATGTTGACACACACACACACACACACACACACACACACACACACCACACCACACACACATTTGATACAAGAGCTAAATTGACCTGAATCAACGTGAAAAGAAGCGCAAGCTAGCGCTCGCAGCCGGTGAGCCGAAGGTAACAAAGTTGTCGTACGTACAAAGCCTGGTGTTTGGCCCCCCCGGCTGTTTCCTCAGTCGAGTGTGCCGCGCAACTGTTTCACAACCGGCAATAAATTCCCGTATTTATCCGCGCTGCGAGCATCGCATGCTCCAGTCTAATGAGAACATAGTTTATTAGCTAGCCGTGGCATTTTGATTTACCTACACGTGTTAGCATGAACGTCGACCGGGGGGGCGGGGGAGGATTTACTGACACGGCTAGCAGAACAGGCATTTAAATGTGCAATTTTTACGTGCACATATGAAACACTTACGGACGATATATACTGGCCTATATTCTCACTCAATTTCACTTACGTGACTCAAGAGTGACAAAGACGAAAATAAAACTACTGCGGTAAAACACTGTTTCCCTCCCCTCCTCTTTTGGCCAATAAAACAAAGCAGCCGAACAATAAACCTATGTTATTAAAGGCGCAGTGCACTGAAAAGTTTTGTTTTGTTCTAAACGTGGTCATATGTCTTATATGATCGTCGTCGCAGTAATTCGTGACATTTTGTTACTGCTACGAAAATAAGACAATGCTAGCTTAGAAAAAGTCACATGACAATAACACATCCCCACCCCTCTCCTTCCTAGAACTCTTGCATTCTTTATTTTAGACAGGGGGTTGGTGTACACTTTAACAGGCTGTCGCTGACGCCATCCGCGGCGCCGTCAACGTTATTCCGATAGTTAAGCTGGCCTCTGTGAAAGTCATCCAGCCGCGGCATTATAAAGTACACTGTTGCCCACACACTGTTGCTGTGGTGGCTTAGCGTGGTTTGTGATTTATTACGGAGCAGGCATCATGCTTAAGTTATTAAGTTGTTATGTGATGGATGACGGGATGTAAAAAACATACAATAACAATAGATTTCTGAAAGTATATTAACATATATCTCTATAAGTGCTTGAGTAAACTTCAGAAAAAGACACCGCCGATCGGCACCGGCCCCCCGTAGCGTGAGGTACGTACAGTGATTGGTCAGTAGTTGCCAGGCGGGAAAATAGACTCCACCCGTTAGCTTGAAGGGATAGCATGAAACCGTGGTCTGAAACCGACTGAACTAACATTTAAGTTTAAAGTTTTAAGTTTAACGGATTTGACGTAACATCGTTTTTTGGAATAAATGACGGATTTCTGTCATCCCCCTATCACTTTCATATCAAGTTCAAGGGCGTCTGGTAGTTTGGGCGTGTTCGACCCCCCCCGCTGATGGGGATGATGGGTTTGAATCCTGGGTGTCTACGCAGCCCACCTGCAGGCCTCCTTGATTGAACACGCACGCACCTCACTGACTGTGACCTGCCCGCTAACGACCATGCTTAACTACCAAATGATAAATATTAACGTTGGCAAAGTATTTGAACATTTGGATGCACGCTGAGCTCAAGGTAAAAACACCAGCATATGTGCACCCCCGCGCGTGTGTGTGCGTGTGCACCTGTGTGTGTGTGTGTGGCTGTGCGCGTCTGTATGAACATACATATATTTTCCGCGCGCGTGTGTACATATGGACAAGTGGACTGCTGGTGCCGCGGCTACGTCCCAAAACCTCCACCCCGGCACCCTAGCACCCATCTGCCACCGTTGGCAGGCGGAGCGGCCGTCTGTGGCCACGCTCAGCGAATATGTGTACGTCGACGACGAGGTTTTTATTTTTCCGCGGTTGAGAACGAGCGAGCGACGGCGCCCGCGGCCGATAAACAGCGTTCTCCCTCGCCCTCTCCCAGAGAACCTGGAGGTGATGCGTGGGTGCGTGTGTACGCGCGCGTGTGTTTTTTTTACAGCGTGAGTGCTATCACTTAGCAACCGAACAGCATTGGCGCTAATGAAACAGTGTCCCCTCTGAGACACGAGGACACGCCCACGCACACGCACACGCACAGATACACACACACACGCACAGATACACGCACACACACACACAAACGCACAGACACACACACGCACAGATACACACACGCACACACACACGCACATGCACGTGTGGCTGAGGGAGGGAGGGAGGGTTGATGTGTACTTTTTGTGTGTGTGTGTGTGTGTGTGTGTGTGGGATGATGTGTGTCCTGCACTTGTTTGTTTTTCTGAGAGTGTGTGAGTGTGCGCTCCCCGTGATTAACTGTACAAACCGTGCACCCGTGTGTGTGTGTGTGTGTGTGTGTGTGTGTGTGTGTGTGTGTGTGTGTGTGTGTGTGCCATCACTGGAGCCGGTTCTCTAGTGACTGCACACACACACACACAAGATGAGCATGAGCACAGCCAAGACATTGAACACGGTAGGGTCATGCGGGTGTCATGCGTGTTCCATGTTTCATCCGTGATCGAAAAAACATACGAAACGTAGGAACGTCCGTTGATATTGACCAGTTCATCTCTTCGTCCCATTTAACCGGGCACCATCTTGTCCTTCACGTTTGTCCTAACCCACCCCCCCCCAGGTGTGCCGGGAGTTCCAGCGGGGCAACTGTGCGCGCGGCGAGACGGACTGCCGCTTCGCGCACCCCAGCGACAGCCCCATGATCGACCACCAGCGAACAACACCGTCACCAGTGTGCCATGGGACTGACATCAATGAGCCGCTGCTCGCGGGGAGAAAGGTGGCAAGTACTCATCCACCCGCCTGGCGCACCTGGCAGCGCCAGATCAAGGCGGGCGCAAGCCACCAGGCCAACAGACGGCTGTGGCTGCGCCAGGCTGCCGCCGCCCGCCCGCCATGGTGCAGCCACCTGGCGCTAGCTTGAGCCCTAGCTAGCGGCCTATGCCTCAGCTTGCTTACTGCAGCTAAACATGGTGGCCATTGTATGAACCCAAAATGCATTGAGACGCACAGGCTAAGTGAAACAAAACAAAAAAGCACCCCTTGAAGCCTAGCTAGCTAGCCAGCAATTAGCCTGCTTATCTGTGTAGATGTCAAAACTCAAAGAGTTGAAAAGCACAGACAAATGCACCCTTAAATAAGCTAGCTACCTAGATAGACTGCTAGCTACCTTGCTAAAACACCCACATAAACAAGGGTTTGGGGTCTAATTTGTTAAATGGTAGCTAATGGTAAAATGTTTTACATTGAATAATCAGCGTTTATGAATTTATTCATAAGAATATTTATTTGCTGAACACACATAACCTGAACACATTTTGTGTAGTCTGGGCATGCGAGAACGAAATATTAACAACTGCAACTAATATTCAAATAATGAAACTACTCCTTAAACTCGTAAACAGTCATTCTCGTACAGGC
>PIJE02000459.1:204985-244985 GCA_002895965.2 Coryphaenoides rupestris | reverse complement strand
CCTGAAAACGCGGTAGCCACGGGAGCCAGGGAGATAGCATCTCCATCCGTTACTTTACCGTTTTCATTAACAAACGCGAACCGACAGACAGCAATAGCCGATAGCCGTGTGCAGTATATTGGCGCCGCAAAGAGTCGCGGGGAGCAGATCGCTAGCTTAGATACCGGGCCCTGCGCGTTATTGTTCCACATTACCTCGCTCTCCTGCTTACACACACCACCACTGAGGTCTCTCGCTCGCTCGCTCGCTCCGCAAACGCCACCCCCTCCTTCCCCCCAACCCTCTGTGAGTTCACGTCGGCCATCTTTGTTTCTTCTATTCTTTCTTCTTTCCCACCGCCATTAAACGTTATTCGTTATTGCTAACGATAGCTTTCACTTTAGTTAACACCCAGTTAGCGGTGCATTGTGGGTTTTTATTTATCTCTGTGCAAAAGGGCTTATATTGTTTTTTTTTCCCCTTCCTTACTTTGTTTTTCCCGACACAAGTCGTGATTAACTCCCCATTATTTCGGAATTAAAACCCGGTCGCGTGTTTCCGGCACTTGTGATGAATCTTTTTGGCTCCGTTTCTCTGGGCACTGACTTGGTCCCCGCCCCCCCCAATTAATCAACCAATCAGCAGCCCGCTCTTACTCAAGGGAGCTCTCAGGGGAAGATGTTCAATGAAATACATCCACATACTACACCCAGGATCCCAAATCAACTACAAATTAAAAGCGCAACTTAAAAACTATAAAAAATATATATATATCAACAACAGTAACAACAGAACAGTAACAATAAAGTTCAACTAACACTAACTGAAAACCAGACTGACTTAATACCTAAGATTTTATACACATATTGCTTAGCTTATAAGAAGTCAAGTTAAATGTCAGATGGGGTGTTAATATCTATTTAATATACCGTGACAATGCTGCTTTATTTTCCAAAAGTACAATTAATTAGAATTTTTTTAATCGATTTAGTGTCACTGCCAACAGAGAGCTGTGTACGTGTGTGTGTGTGTGTGTGTGTGTGTGTGTGTGTGCGCGTGTGTGCGTCCGTCTTAGCAACGTAGGCCACTTTTAATGTCTGCAGAGTATCTGTTCAGATGTTGATCATTTCTGGAAGCATAGCAATATAGCAATGTTTACTTTTCAACCACTACCTTCTCTATCTATCTCGTACTTGTACCAAACAAATCGCAGTTACTTGTTACTTGTTCAGAAGTAGTGTTACATTACTACTAAACTGCTCTTCTCTGATAGTTGGCACATTCTAGCGCCTTTGCTTTTTAACAAAACAGTCGAATTATAGATTATCTTTCTTTTTTTTCTGCTTTGGTACTAATTTAAAAAAAATAGAAGAAGAAAATAGCTGATGTTTCCTTTAAAGTAAACACAACAGAGGAGGTTTTTTGTTTATGTGCATGCCTATTGTTTTGTATGTGGTATACTTGCATTCAGATTATTTTTTGTTTTTGTTTTTTTTCCTCCTCACCTACCCACAATGCAATGCTGTCCCCCCATGACGCACCTCTGCTTGCCGTTACCTGTATGTTAATACGCTTGAACCCCATTGGCCCACTGCCATCATGTGCTCGCTGCCTGCTAATTAAAGACTCAGTCGACTGCCAAAGCAATGAAGCGACCCCTCGAGGCAACTGTAGACCTGGTACTTTGACCTTTCACCTTTCGCTTTGCATGTAGCTTCTTTAATTGTACTGTAGCCACTCACACAAATTTTTTAAGTTGGCTCTTTTGTTTTTCTTGTGAAACCCAGTAAAAAGTACATATAAATAATAATCAGTTTATTATTAATCATGTTATGATATATACCAGTATATATATATATATATATAAAGGGCTAGCATACTATGTGATGTTCATTTTCAAACAAACAAAGTAAGGTTAAATCCTTTTAATGTCTGGGCTGTGCTTAGCGAAGCAGCAAAATATATACACAATATATTTTTTTTAAGTAGCACTTCTTTTGACTTCTCTACCATTTTGTATAGACACATTCTCCTCGCCCTTGGAACCTGTCTGGTGGTTTCATGTGTTGTGTTCTCCATTGTCTGTTCCCCCCCCACGGGTCGGCTAGGCCTCAGCCTGGCCCCACGGTGTCCTCCAGCCCCTACCAAAGAGACCAGCACTTGAGAAGACCAACGGCGCCAGCTCCCTCTTCAACCCCAGTGTTTTGCACTACCAACAGGCCCTGGCCAACGCACAGCTTCAGCAGCCCACTTTCTTTCCCACAGGTGAGCGTAGCGCCGTCACGCGCGCGGGGGGGGGGGGCGTGTCACATTAGCATCTTGCTAACGCGCATGCTAGTTGTTAGCGAGCGTAGCTCATGGTTGTCGTGGCCCGGACCGGACTGAACACGTGTATGCACAACGGACGGCATGACCGACACACGGTACATCAGCACACACACACACACACACACACACACACACACACACACCGAATGTGCTTGCCTTCTTCCCTTTGAGAACACTTGCTTATGAAATCGTAATCTGATTGAATCCGGCATACTCACGCCTTTACATGTATAAACATCTCCTTACAGACAGGATTAGGAGTGGGATCGCTGTCCGTGGGCCAAAACTGTTTCCCACGTACAGACGGATATATTCTTCAGCATAATTATCCGCCCTTAATTGCTTTTCCGTCGTTCGCCGTGTTGGCTTGACGACGGCGCCCGTGCGCTAATGGCCTATATGAATGTGATTACTGCCAGCTGGCTGGAGCCGGCCTGCGACACATTTACTCGAGTGTCTAAAAGGGCGGGAAAACCTTTTGGTCGTGACAGCACCTGAACACACCACACTCGGGGTTGTACGACTCTTTAGCGGGCTCGAAGCAACAGCGGGTTGTACGTGTTGTTCGGTTCCAGCTCACGGGGGCGAAGTGAGCGAGACAAATATTTGCGCGCACACACACACACACACACACACACCACGAAAATCAGTTCCAAAGACCGAAGCTGAAACGTCCCGTGTGTTTCCGCACAGGTCTGTTACTGTGTGCGTTGCGTTGAGCGGATCACTGCTTTTCCACCACGGAGGAGTCGGCTCGTCTTGTTTTTCCCGCACTGTCAAAGCGGTCGCCATGGTGCCCTCTGGTTAGCTCGCTAAACGAGTTAACCGCGGCTAATGCGTTAGCTTATCCTCGAGCCGTGTTGACTCATGCGTTGAGTCATGCGGTGCCCGGCCCCACGTCCCCTCTCCTCCACCTTTCCCTCCTCCCTCCCCCTTTCTCCTCCCTCTCTCCCTCTCTCCCCTCCTCATCTCCTCCTCTCCTTCCCTCCCTTCTTCTGCTCTCACTCCTCACCCATCTCTCCCTCTCCCTTTCTGCTCCCTTTCTCCTCCTCTCCCATCTCCTTTTACCCTCCCTCTCTCCCTCTTTCTCCTCCTCATCTCCTCCTCTCCTCTCCTTCCCTCCCTTCTTCTGCTCTCACTCCTCACCCATCTCTCCCTCTCCCTTTCTGCTCCCTTTCTCCTCCCTTTCTCCTCCTCTCCCTTCTCTCTTTATCCTCCTTATTTTCCTCCTCACCCACCCCCCCCCCCCTCTTTCTCCTCCTTTCTCCCCCTCTCACTCCCTCCTTTCTCCTCCCTCCCTCCTCGCCTATCTCCTCCTCCTTTCTCCCCCTCTCACTCCCTCCTTTCTCCTCCCTCCCTCCCTCCTCACCCATCCCCCCCCCCTCTCTTTCACCTCCTTTCTCCTCCTTTCTCCCCACCCGCGCCCCTCTCCTCCACCTCCCAGTGTGGGAACAGGCGGAGAGGACACTTTTGGTTTGTTTGTTTGTTTCTTTTAGTTTTTTTAATACCGACATGGCGGGTCAGACGGGGTGGGGCTCGCTCACCCAGACGGAGCCAAGGAGACATTTTTATGGCAGCAGTCTTGCATTGGCCTAATGTGGTTAACCGCTGCTGCTGTCTGCTACCCTGGCATCAAACACGGATCGCAAATCACTTTTTAATCGCTTAATCGCAGCGATTCCTTTTTTTTTATTTTACCTCGTCACAGTGTCGAGGCCTGTCTGAAACTGTACCGAGTCTAGTTTCTACTTCCACTTAATAATTCACTTCTTCTTCCCAACGTACGTACGACGCACTCATCAACACACTCCGTGCGGTTTCAAAAAACGTCGACGCCCATTGCGGTTGTGACCCGGGGCCGCCGAGGCTCATGGGAACTGTTGTGAAGGAGCCATTTATTTGTAGTTTATAGGTTTTTTTGGGTTGTATTTTTCAATTTATAGTTTAAAAAATCTGTTTCATTTGTAAATTGTAAATAATAAAAATAATCACATAAAATATTTAGCATAGCTTGCATACGCCTGCCAAACCAGCTCCACAGACAGTTATCTGCTCCACACTCTGTTGAGTTTTAAACCCACACAGCCCCCCCAACGTCTCACCCCCTGTCCCTCGACCGTCACTGCACACTGACTGAAGTCCCATCTGCTCGCTGTGTGTCCAATTCTGGCATCCATGCCTGCTGTGTTGTGTGGTCCCTGGCAGGAACCTAAGCTTGTTCCACACCTGGTTCCACCGGGCCATGTTGTATTTTGTTGCCGTGACAACACTCAAAAAACGCTGTCTAACCTTGTTTTTTTTTTCTCCTCCTCCTCCTCCCCCCCCCTCTCATCCTCTTCTGTCGATTAACCCATATCCCCCCCCCCCGCCCCCTCTCTCCCTCTCCCTCATGTTTACTCTCTCCCTCTTTTTTGTGTTTGTTTCCTATGTCTCTCTCTCTCTTTCTCTGCATGGACTCACAGGGTCAGTTTTTGCATGGCTCCTGCTAGCAGCCTTGGTAGGTCCCCGCAAACACTGATGTATGTTCACACACACACACACACACACACACGCAGACACAGTGGATGTAGCTGTGGGAGGGCTGTTGTGTTGTTGGTGTATCGTGTGTGTGCGCGTGTGTGTGTGTGTATGTGTGTGTGTGTGTGTGTGTGTGTGTGTGTGTGTGTGTGTGTGTGTGTGTGTGTGTGTGTGTGTGTGTGTGTGTATGTGGGTGGGGGGGGGGGCGGAGTTCATCGCTCCGTCCGTGTCCATGTCCAGATAAAAGAAGAGGGATTAAAGCGAGACGTATAAAAAAAAAACCGATATTCTTCCCCACACATTTTTTTTAAGAAAGAAACCTGTGTGTTAATTCCGAGCTCCTGTTCTGGGCTCGGAACATGTGACGCGATGCCGATGTGCCGCCAAAGTCTGACTTTGAAAGGGTTTTTTGTGCCAGCGCACCGCATTGCATTAGAGCCGAACGGGTTTTCACCGTCCAGTCGGGGTTCGGGTGGGGAGGAGGAGGAGGAGGAGACGTCATCGCCCGACCCGACCCCAGCTCCCCGTTGTTAGCTTGAAAGCTTGCTTCTGTCTGTCCGTTGGCTGTTGCTTGCCGCTTTTTTTAAATCGGTTTCCCGGAGTCACTTGGGTGGGTGGGTGGGGGGGGGGGGGCGGAAACACCTTGAATGCATTGCGTTATTGTGTTGTCTTTTACGTAACTTACTTACAAAGGACTTTCGGAATTTAGAGCGAAAAAAAGAATACAATACTCTTTATATAATACGGTCATGATGTCATCTTTATGTGGTGGATATTTTTAAAGCCCATGTTGAGTTTCTCTGGGGAGAGGGGGCGAGGGGGGGGGTGGGGGAAGTGATTGTGGATCTAAGTTTCCTCGGCTGTGATTGTAATCGGCTTCTCTCCTTTTTGTTTGTGTCTGTGTGTGTGTTTCTCCCACGCTCCTTCCTTCCCGCCTTTCTCTCTCACTTCCTGCCCTCTTCCTGCCCTCACTTTTTCCTTTTTCCCCGACTCCTGTCTTTCTCCCTGTTCTTCCTCCCCCGCCCCCCTCCCCCCTTCTCCCCCGTGTGCTTTCGCATTGTGATTGGCTGCCCACCATCTGGCGGCGTGTGACCTAATGATGATGGCTTTGCCGACTCACCGCTAACACCGACCACCACGACGACGTCGTCGTCATCATCATCTTCATCATCATCACTGTCAACTCGCACTCCGACGACTCACACGCACGCAGCACGCACACACACACACGCCGCACACCTGTTGCCACGGTTACCATAATCCCCCATTGCTTCCACCTCTCCATCCTTCTCCCCTCTTCCCCATCAACCCCCACCCCCACCCCCCCCCCCCCCCCCCTCCTTCTTTCAAAATAAAAGTCCCCATGATGTACAGTGCTGCTACCGCCTCTGCAGCCACTGCGCCCGCCTCAAGTGTGCCCTACGCAACAGCGCCAGCCAATCAGGTTTGCTCCTTTTACTGCTTCCTTCCATCCATCGGCCAGGAGCTCAGAATAAGTGCTACTGGGGGAGAGAGAGAGAGAGAGACATTGAAAGACAAAAAAACAAAGAGAGAGAGCGATAATAGGTCCCGCCTCCTATCTTAGACACGCCTCCTATGGACAAATATGCCGTTGTGAGTAAACTAGCCGAATAAGGCAGGTAGTTACAAGAGCATAGCTGCTTGTTCCCCTGAGTTTGCATAATTAATTTCCATAGTTATAAACGTTGGTTAGAAATCCATATTTGCATCGCCATCGTACGCCTAGCTACTGCAACGCCAACAAGCTCGCTTAATCGTACGAATGAAAGGAAACGAATGAATGTTTCCTTTAGCGCCCAAGCGAGGTGGAGTTGTCAGTTGGAAGTTTTAGTTTTGTTTGAAGTTTTAAAAGAAGTGTGCAGTCGACGGACGGTGAACAGGCTTTGGTCCGTTCAGACGTAGCCCTACAAGCGCTTATACTGAGCTCCCACACCTGCAAAGTAGTTCTTGTGTTGTGTTGTACTGTTCTCTGTTTAGCTTTCTTGCTTTGTTTATTTTATATAGCTTTTTCTTTTTTTTGCATGTCTCTCATTCACCAAACATTGCGTACGTGCACACAGAAAGCGTACGCCCCTACCTAAGGTTTGTGTTAAAAAACCCTAAAAGACAAGGGGATGGCGTTCCCCTCGCGAACCACAGGAAGTCTACAAAGTATTTGCAAAGGGAACGACCAATGAGGAAACAGCGACTTCCTACTGCAGACGCAGCAGACACAGCAGGAATGAAGTGTGCCTGTACATTTAGGAAGAATCTGCTTCGACTGACGTGGTTCCTGACCTTAAGCCTGTGTGATTTCTTATAACTATACGGTTATAACTATGAATAAATATTAGATCAAATATATTCTTTAATCTAACTTACTTACGGTTGATTGGGGTTATAGAGGGAAAGCACAGCGTAAACTGTCGTTAGTTTAGTCTTTTAACTGTTTGTTTATTTCAACTAATACAATGATATTCAGAGTTAATACCCCCCCGCCCCCCCCCCCCGACCAAGAACACAGCCAGCACTTACATGCGCTCGGTTAGTGGCCTGGTCTGGTTCTGGTTCTGGTTCTGTCTGCCAACGGTTTCTTCATCCTGGGTGGGACTGACTGCTTGCTTGTGCTTGCTTGCTTGCTTGCTTGCTTGCTCAGCAAACACGGACAATGTTAGAAAAAAATACAATCTGTTGCATAATAGTTCGAACACAAAATGCGCTCACGTAATTTGGGAAAATAATGGATTGCATTCGTTGAGCCAAGAATAGAAGCGGTTCTTCCATTCGCTTTATTATTGCGACGGAAAATCGTGGAGAGAAAAAAACGGAAAACAAAAACGAATACAAAATAAAATGGCCACAAGAATTTGCCTTTCATCTCCCCTGACAAAGCCAACGGATAGATCCCCACCCCCCTCGCCCCCCACCAACAACACCATGGTTTATTGGCCACTGCTGTGCTCACTTCCTGTGAGTCACGGGGTCTCTTCCTGTAATTGGCATGCAGCTGCCGTGGCGACGGTGGAGCGCCGCCGCTCCTGAAACATTCATGCGGGACAGAGGCTGGCGAGGAGTGATGTCACTATCTCTCTCTCTCTCTGTCTGCTGCTGTCTGTCCTGCCTCGCTCTACCCCCCCCCCTCTCTCTGCTGTCTGTCTTGCTCTCCCCCCTCCCCTCTCTCTTTATCTGTATGCCTCGCTCTCCCCTCCTCTCTCTCTGCTGTCCTGCCCCTCTCTCCCTCCTCTCGCTCTATCTCTATCTGTCTGCCTCGCCTCCCCCCCTCGCTCTCTCTCTCTCTCTGTCTGTCTGCCTCGCTCTCCCCCCTCTCTCTTTCTGTTGTCTGCCTCGCTCTCCCCCCTCTCTCTCTCTGCTGTCTGCCTCGCTCTCCCCCTCTCTCTCTCTGCTGTCCTGCCCTCGCTCTACCCCCTTCTCTCTCTCTGCTGTCTGACTCATCTCCCACCCTCTCTCTCTATCATCTATCTGTCTCCTTCTCTCCTCTCTCTCTCTCTCTCCTCTCTCTCTCTCTCTCTCTCTCTCTCTGTGTCTGCCTGTCGCCTCACTCTCTCTCTCCTCTCTCTCTCTCTCTCTCTCTCTCTCTCTCTCTGTGTCTGCCTGTCTGCCTCACTCTCTCTCTTGCGCTCTCTCGCTCTCTCACTGTTTCTTCACCTTACTCTCTCCGTTGTCTCCGTCCCTCCTGTCGCTCCCAGGTCTCATTCCTGTCACCGCTAGAGTCCTCTTAGAGTCTGTTGATCTCCCGCCCCATCCTCCTGTCTGTCTGTTTCCGTCTCAGTCATTGACTCTCTCTCTCTCTCTCTCTCTCTTCCTCCATCTCTCTCTCTCTCTCTCTCTCTCTCTCTCGCCCCCTCCTCAGACAGTGTGACCCCTGCTAGCGCCGCTGTGTATATCGTAACCGTGACGCTGACTCGGCACCCATGCACTAGCCTCTTAGCACAGCACACCATGCTGTCCGTCCTAGCGATAGCCCTCGCTAGCCTGTTAGCATTAGCACCACCGTCAGCACGCCAGCATCCCTCCCCTCGTCTCAGGGAGGGGGAGGGGCGTGGGGGGCTGCGTCTAATAACACACACACACACGCATACACACACACACACATGCACCCACAGCGTACCACCAAGGGAGACTTTACCAATATGTAAGGGTTTAGAAAAAAAACTAAAACATAATGTCATAGCTCCCTCTTTTTATTGGTTTTTAATGAAGGCCTCCATAGTGATATCATCACCACCAGCACCATCATCATGATGTTAGGTGAGTCATCGTTGGTCTGGGCTGGTCGCTATCCTGGGCCGTGTCAAAATAAAGCTGCAAGGGCTGGAGTCGCCAGGCACTCACTGTAGAGAGATGGAGCGGGACAGAGAGAGAGAGAGAGAGAGAGAGAGAGGAGCGCCCTCTACTGGTGGAACAGGGAAATGCAATGTGTTTTCATTGACACAATATCAGGCAGACCGAACCAGATTGAAATAAAGCTTCATCTCCATTTATTACATATTTATCACACTCACACGCAGGCTGTGTGTGTGTGTGTGTGAATGGAATTGGAACGTTTTTATAATATTAATGATAATAATATTACATTTACATTTAGGGCATTTGGCAGACGCATTTATCCAAAGCGACTTACAAAGAGCACATCTGTTGAAGGAGACAGCAATATATCACAATATCTGCCTTTCAAACCAAGTAGTCGGTGATTATCCGGCCAATCGTGCGGCGAGGCCCGTCCATCTGCCATCTTACTTTAGCCATTTATGCTAATTGTGCTAATGCGCTCCTGGCTACCGCCAACGCACTCCTGGCTATGCTAGCACGCTCCTCGTTAGCTTCCCTGCTGTTCCATCGCTAAGCACTCTATGCTCTCATCCTGACATACTCAGAAATTCTTAAAGCCTGTCACGTTTGTTTTGGGAATCTGGCGTTCCGCAGCGCGTTCCGTCGCCACCGGTGGTAACCGTGGTAACCCCGCCTGTCGCCCGCGCGCCCGCCTGCCCGGCCGGCAGCGGCTGTCCTTTGCCGCCATTGGCCGACGTACAGGCGCCACGCTGCTTCGCGCTCTCGCTGTGGTGGCTGGTTGCCCGCGGCGACGTGTCGGTGGCCAGCCACCAACCTCTTCATGTCTGTCATATAAAACCCACGCCCCCCCCCCTCCCCCTCCACCCCACCCCCCTGCAGAGGCCACCTGTCCGTCTGTGTGTCTGTCTGTCTGTGTGTGTGTCTGTGTGTCTGTGTGTCTGTCTGTCTGTCTGTCTGTGTGCCTGTCTGTGTCTCCACTAGTGTCTGCCTCACAACAGCCCCACCCAAGCCATTTCACACAAGCAAGTGTCTGTAATGGGGACGTACATAAATATGATATGCATCTATACCATAAAAAGCCCTTCTTTCATTTACTTTATTTCTCTCCTTCCAAACCTCATGAGAGTACTCCCAACCATGACAATCAATGCACTATTCGACGAGGTCAAATTAGTTTTTTCATTTATTTCAAGGACTCATGTTTGACAACTGGCAAGGCTGTATTGGAAATAAATTCAATTACTGCGTTGACCGGCCAAACTAAAGACTAAAGTCTAAATGTGTCTCTGCTCTCTCTCTCTCTCTCTCTCTCTCTCTCTCCATCCCCCTGTCTCTCTCCCCCCACCCCACCCCCTGCAGATCATCCTGAAGTAACCTTTGGCAGGGGAACACAGGACCGCCCATCCACCAACCAGACCGTCTGTAAATACCACCTGACCTCCCCCGTGGTGCTCCGGCCGCCTGCATGCCCAGTAGTGTGAGCGCTACGATTTAAACCCGTAAGGACAGGAGACCACCACCACCTCCACCTCCACCTCCACCTCCACCCGAACACCACCCACCCCCCCCCCCTCCACTCCCCGCCGTGTAACCTACACACATAGAAAATTATATCCACATGTATTGCTAGAAGAAAAGATTATTAATATGACTATGAGAAGACGAAAAAAAACTACGACAAATTTGTATGTACAGACTCCATGGAGAGAGAGAGATGCCGATTGGTCCGATTTTTGAAAAGATCGCTCTCTCTCGGCTGTATCGTGGCCCCATGCCGAGCTGTTGGCCGTAAAGAAGAAGAAATAAAGGAAATTGCGTCGATCAGACGCAGATGCGCAAAATCGCACCGAAAAGCGCAAACTGTCAGCCCAGTCTGCGGTTTTAGAACAGTTTTAGTCTGACTGTCGTGGGACGAAAAAGACGGAAACGAGAAAAGAAACGACGACCCCGATTGCGATTTCCGGGTTTGTACATCGTTCGGAATTCGGACGATTTTTCCGATTTGTATGCCGCAGACTCTGCTGTGTTTTGTTTTGTTTTTTCCCCGGAATGTTCTCAACTCGTGAGGAGGGTGGAGGACGGTCCTTTTGAGAAGGTGAAGTCCGAGAACAAACACACACCCACCCACACCCACACACACACACACACAGTTTGGTTTGTAATGGAACCCGCCTTCCCCAGCGGGTGTGCGGATGCCATAGTGAAGATCACCTCCAACCAAAAACTAACAAAAGCCAACATCCCGACAGTGGAGAACATGTTTTTTGCCAAACCGATGTTAACACACGGAGGACGAAGAGCTGTGTGCGTGGACGGGGGAGGGGGGGGGGGGGACAGACAAAACTGCACTTCAGAATAATGTTGATGTTTATATTTTTTATTTGCCCACTCCATGAAGCTTGAAAAGCAAACAAGATCCTCACCGAAACTCTTGATTCCTGTTTGTGGTTGTGTGTGATGGTGGTTGTGTGTGGTGTATTCACGGTTCAATCGGTATGAATCTGGAAACGGAGTCCATTACTGAGGGTATCCCGGAGGCTGGCGTCTGTGCCAAGGACTTCGCCAAGCTAGCACCAGAGTCCACTGTGTGTGTGCGTGTGTGTAGAAGTGTGTGTTTGTTTAAGTTGGATCTGTTGGAGGCCTGATTGGTCTGCAGAGCAGACCGGGACTTTATAATAAGGGGGTTGACCCCCCCCCCGCCCCCGGCATGGGGGGCCTGAGAGGAAATACTTAAACGAAAATTAAAACAAATCGGGAAGAAGAAAAAAACTATTGTTGTTGTTTAGTCGCGGCGTCGACGACGACAACGTCATCCTCGTCAAAGCGAAAACAGAAGACTTGAACTCGGACGTTTATCCGTGATCTTCGGTCGTCGAGTCCACCCCCCCCCTCACACTCCCGACCCCCCCCTCCCTCTCCACCCTCCCCTCCCCACCCACCTCCAGCTCGCACCGATAATCCTGTTCCGTACGAGAGAAAATAAGACAAACAGTAGAAGTGCCTAAAAAAAATGTTTGTTGTTGTTGTTGTTTCTGTTGGGTTTTAGCTTTTGTTTCTTCTGGCCGTCTTCTTTTTTTTCTTGTGATGGGGCGGGGGGGGGGGGGGGGGGGGGCATAAAAACACGGTGCACGCTTTGTGCGTGTATCAACCCCAAAGTTGTCGACGGTCAAGTTATTTAAAAAAATTAATAAATACGCGTGGAGTTCAGAGAAGGAAAGTTGACACACAAAAAAAATTCTTATTTGTCTGTTATGTTTTTTGCGAGACAGCGTTTGGCTAGCTGTCAGTCAACACCACAAGTGACTTTGAGACACAGAACGGAAAACAAATCGTCGTAATATCATCGCAGAATGTTCCGGGGGACTGTTTTCATGGTGCACCGTTGTTTATTTTTCTTCTTTTTTTCTTTTTTTCTCCTTTTTTTTTTTACCATGGCTCTCATAAGTTTACACAAGAGAATGTTTTGAGTGCCGGAAAAAAACGACAAAAAAAGGAAAAAACTAAAATGAGAAAATGTATTGTAAAACTGCGTAATGTATGTAAAAGTGTCTCTTATTTTGGAGAAGTTGATATTCACGGTTCTAGAAATGTATTCAACGTTATTTAAAGTTTGTGTTGTGTGTACTATCATTGTGTGTATGGAACCCCCACCCCACCACCCCCATTTAACTTTTTTTTTTCAATCAAGATCATGAAACAACTTAAAAAGATAGTTAAGTTGTTGTTTTTGCTGACTAGCTAAACAGACACACATTCAAAACCTCAAAGCCGGTTTTAAAAAATAAAACTGTCATAATTCGGATTTCACACCTTTAATCGCCCGAGACAATCCACAATCATACAGCCTTTTAGGTACCTTTGTGTTAAAATTAACCACCCCCCACCCCTTTAACACATCTGACTGCGGAAGTTGTTTTTTATTATTATTATTATTATTATTATTTTATTTTGCCCTAATTTATCTTAGGTCCCTCAAATGAAAAAAAAAAAGATGACAAACGTTGTACAATATTCTATTTTGAGATGAATGTAATTTATTGAGCTGTGCTGTCTGTCTGTATAGTTTTAAGGCGGGGGGGGGGGGGGGGGTGAAGCCATGGAATGAGACGGTGGGTGGGTGGGTGGATGGGTGGTGGGGTGGGGGTGGACATAGGGATGTCTAACAAGTTCATTCAACGACAGAGAATTATTACTGGATCCTCTACGATCGCCTTCTCGTGGAGACAGACCATAGTGTTGCAGAGGAGCTAATAGAGTTGCCTGTGTTGTTAGGACATACAAATCTCTATTGTATAGATTAACATTTTACCAAAAAAAGAAAAAAGATAAGAAAACGCTCAAAAAAGATGTACTTTTCACTCTAGTCTACTAGTATTTCATAACGATATTAAGTTGTTGCTGTGTGGGCAACCTAACGTTGCAATTACTAAAGTTGGGTATTTTTGTAAATGACATTGTTAAGTTGTTTTTTTTTTTCTTTTCATTTAGTTTTTCCTAGAACACTGAACATGAGTTAGATTGTAACGGAGATTAAACTTTGTCTTATTTCTTCACGAGATTACGACGACGACGACGACAACCTAATATTTTCATTAGCAAACCACAGCCCTCCGTAGCGCTGTACGTGTAACACTTAAATAGATATAAAGTTATCAATGTTACATAGAGTAAATATATATATAGATATATATATCTACCGTATATATATATATCTTTATGAGAACTAAATGATATATATATATATATATATATATACATTAAGATGTTTAACCACCGCCCCCTGGTGTTGGACCTCACAAGATCCAACCCTCTTGAAAAAGTTTTAACTGAGGTGTAGTGTATCACTAGATGTAAGGATTGCACTTTTTACACTGTTCAAAGATGTCATCTTTTACCCCCCCTTATCCTCCTACGATTTTTATTTGTAAACGTTTTTAGAGGTCTGCAGGTCTTTCCGTTTGTCGAAAAAACTACCGAGCATCTTGCATGAGGAAAGAGAAAAAAAAGTTGTAGTTTTTTTTTTTTCCCCGTTCTCCCCGTTGTCACTGAACGATAACGTAACTGAATGTTTCTAGTTATAATCAAAGAAAATAAAACGAGTAGAATCATTTTTGTTCTCATTTTGCAACCCTCCGCGCCCCTCTTGAAATGAAATGTAAACGGGTTGGGGGTGTTCGTTTCTCCTGGAAATGACTGAATGACGGTTTTGAAAAATGGAAATGGAAAAAAAAAAAAAGGAAAGAAAGATACGTAAGCACTTTCTGACCAGTTGGTCACTGGAGCAGACTCAGCTTTTTCCAAACACTTTGCCTTATCTTGAGTCCATCGCGCGTTAAGGTTTTATGTTCCCAAACGATGTTCACGGAAAGACTGTAAAACAGCTCTCACTCGGTGTCAGCGGCGTCTAAGTTTCATTTATAATATATTTCAGCAGTTTCTCTCTCTCTCGCTCTCTCCATTTGTTTTGTTGGAAGATTTTCACTACAAGGCCAAGAAGACGACAAAAGTGAGGGGTCTCTGGTCTTTGACTCTCAAATTAGCACGGAGATGGAGATTTGTTATTTTCGGTTCGTTGTCCCATTCATTCACGTACATCGAGGGGGACGTGTTTCTACGTGGTATCGGGATGTTTTGGCAGACCCCCCCCCCCCCCCCCCCCCAACTCGGAGGTTGTCATTGATAGCTTTAACCAGTAGAGGGCGCTGGACTGCGGGCTGCAGGCTAAGAATTGTGTCTGCTTGTGTTGCCGTCACTGATGCGGCATAACCAACAATAGTAATGTAAAAAAATAAAAGATATATATATATATATATAAAATATATATATATATGGAAAAGGAAAAAAGACCCTGTTTGGATTTTTAGTTTCGATGTCATGATTTTAAATGTTTTCTTTTCATTTGCATCTATTTTGTGCTCTTTTATGTTTTAAATAGTCAAACGTTTCTTTGGTTCCAGCAAGATAGTGTAAAATCAATTGAAAGAAATAAAGAAGAAAAAAAAAATCTAAGGACTTTTTTTTACTCATGCGTGTGTGTTTTATTTATCATGTGCGCCTCATGGACTCTCTGCTCTGATTGGATGATTGGTCAATTAACTGAGGGACGTTCAGTGTATTATGATGTTATTATGCCAGCCAGGCAGTTTCATACACAGACTACACCAGACATGCTGACCTGTTTAGAGAGGGAGAGAGAGATAAGGAGAGAGAGACTAACAACCAGAGAGAGAGAGACAGAGAGAAACTACAGCCCTGCCACATCTGAATAGCTACAGATTATAAAAATAATAATAACACCAACTCTGAGATGAATAATGAAAATAATTATAATAAAATAATAATAACAATAATAATAGTAATAACACCAGCTAAGATTAATAATGAAAATAATTCTAATAAAATAATAATAACACCAACTCTGAGATTAATAATAATGAAAATGATTATAATAAAATAATAGTAATAACACCAACTCTGAGATTAATAATAATGAAAATTATTATAATAAAATAATAATTTATTAATAATAAATAACACCTAACTCTGAGATTAATAATAATTTAAAAAATTTTCCTCGGTGGTCTCCCTGAGGTTACGGGGCCTTTAAGGGGCCCCAGAGAGAGAGAGAGAGAGACGCGCCAGCCAGTCGGTGGGGGGGCCACTCGGAGCTGCACGCGCCGACTCCAGGGGCGCGCGCGCGGAGGAGGGTGTGCTCGCGCCGCAAACTGAGCGAGCTTTCATTTCGTACAAAGGCTCCGTTTAGCTCACCGACGAGCGAATTTTCCTTCTTTGTTCATTTATTTATTTATTTAATTTTGTTGTGCTTCACCGTCACCGCCCTCGTGCATTATGGATGTGGCGCGTGTCGTGTCGTCCCTCCTCGGCGGCAGCGCGGGAACGTGTCATCATCATCATCATCACCATCACCACCGTACGCCTGTCTGCGGTGCGCGTGCACGTTAGTGCCTTGAGAGAGAGAGAGAGAGAGAGAGCGCGCGCGCGCGAGACAGAGAGAGAGAGAGAGCGCGCGCCGAGACAGAGAGAGAGAGGGAGAGCGCGAGACCCCGTATTAAAAGGCCAATTTATACCTCCTGCGTCGAGTCTCCGCCCGCCCGCCGCCCGCCTCTGCGCGTTTCTTCCGCCCGCCGCCCGCCGAATGGGCGCTCGCTCGGCGCTGTTCGGTCTCGCGCCCCCCCGCAGAGGAGACCAGACCCCCCCTCTCCTCCTCATCCTCCTCCTCCTCATCCTCCTCATCCTTCTCCTCCCGCCGCCACATAAAGGACCGGTGATGCCTTCCCGCCCCTCGCCGTCGCCGTCGCCGTCACCGTCGCAGAGGACTTTCCCTTCTGCCGCGTGTTGAACAACCACCCCCCCCCCCCCTCCCCTTCCCGCCAAACCCCCCCCCCCCCCCCCCGGACCCGGCGCGTGGTGGTGGTGGTGGGTGGTGGGTGGCGGCGCGAACCATGCGCGAGTACAAGGTGGTGGTGCTGGGCAGCGGCGGCGTGGGCAAGTCCGCGCTCACCGTGCAGTTCGTCACGGGCACGTTCATCGAGAAGTACGACCCACCATCGAGGACTTCTACCGCAAGGAGATCGAGGTGGACTCGTCGCCCTCCGTGCTCGAGATCCTCGACACGGCGGGCACGGAGCAGTTCGCGTCCATGCGCGACCTGTACATCCGCAACGGCCAGGGCTTCATCCTGGTGTACAGCCTGGTGAACCAGCAGAGCTTCCAGGACATCAAGCCCATGAGGGACCAGATCATCCGGGTGAAGAGGTGAGGGGAGGGAGGTGGAGGGTGGGAGGGTGGGAAGGGGGGGTGGGGTGGAGGTGGAGGGTGGGGTGGGGTTGGGGGGGGCAGAGCATCAGTTGTTATAATACAATAATAGTATAGCCTATGTGGTGGCTAGCCTGGCCTCTGTGTGTGTGTGTGTCTTTGTGTCTGTGTGTGCCTGTCTGTCTGTCTGTGTCTGTCTGTCTCTCTGGCTGGCTGTCTGTCTGCGTGTGTATGTGTGTGTGGTCTTTGTGTCTGCCTGTCTGTCTTCTTGTGTGTGTGTGTGTGTGTGTGTGTGTGTGTGCCTGCCTGTAACTGTCTGTCTGTGTCTTTCTGGCTGGCTGTCTGTCTACTCTTGCGTGTAGGTGTGTGTGTCTGACTGTCTGTCTGTCTGTGCATGTCTGTGTTCTTGTGTGTGTGTGTGTGTGTGTGCCTGTGTATGTGTCTGTCTGTCTGTGTTCTTGTGTGTGTGTGTCTTTGTGTCTGTGTCTGCGTGTTTGTCTGTCTGTGTCTGTCTGTGTCTGTCTGTCTCTCTGGCTGGCTGGCTGTCTGTCTGTCCGTACTCTTGGTGTGTGTGTGTGTGTGTGTGTATGTGTATGTGTATGTGTGTGTGTGTGTGTTGTATGTGTATGTGTGTATGTGTTGTGTGTGTGTGTGTGTGTGTGTGTATGTGTATGTGTATGTGTATGTGTGTATGTTGTGTGTGGGTATGTGTTGTGTGTGTTGTGTATTGTGTATGTGTGTGTGTGTATGTGTGTGTGTGTGTGGGTGTGTGTGTGTGTGTGTGTGTGTGTAATGAGAGCGCGCGCGAGAGAGAGACGGACAGAGAGAGCTTTACGAGACATTGGGCTTTCCATTGTGTAATTCCGTGTCTTATAATTTGAGGGTGTGTAAGACGAGAGAGAGAGACAGAGAGACAGAGAGAGAGAGAGAGAGAGAGAGAGAGAGAGAGAGAGAGAGAGAGAGAGTGTCAAATGATGGCCGACGCTAGCGGGCTCCTTCAGCGGGGAGGAGATGTGTGGTGATGGCAACAATAGCCCACTTTAGCTTGCGTTCAGCCTATAATGTGTTATACTTGGTGTGGCAAACCTCAAACTCAGACTCGCATCTTCACACACATCTGCTAAACTCTCTCTCTCTCTCTCTCTCTCTCTTCTCTCTCTCCCTCCCTCTCCCTATCTCGTCTTTTTCCACTCATTACCTCTCTCACTTCCTCCACCACCCCTATTTGTGCTCCCTCGCTCCTATCTCGTGAGAAGATGTTGCTGTGTGAGTGCGTGCGCGACCGTGTAAACCACGTCGGCTCACGTGTTCTTTGAGAAGAGCCTGTGGCTTTCGTCGCCTCGCGGTGCCGTCGAACCGAACCGAACCGAACCCGATAAACTCTCGCGGGAGTTACGACAAAACTGTCACATTTTACCCAAAAAAAAGGGAACCGCTTGCTGATTGGCTCCTAGCGTTCCGACAAGCGTGAGATGGCCCTCTCGGCCAATCGCGGCGGTGCAGGTTTCCGATGTTTCCACCGGGTGTGTGTGTGTGTGTGTGTGTGTGTGTGTGTGTATCTGTGTGTCGCAGCAACAGTCAGGCGAAATGACTCTTATAGACGTGTGAGATTCATGGAGCGTGATTCACTCATCCGGGAACGGTGACGCCGACGTTTTGAGGTAAACAATTGGATCAGCGATGCCGATGCTAGTGCTGAAAAAATGTCAGAATAGTCAAAAATCGGAACTCGTTGCGAAATTGTGCAAAATTTCAAACTCAAATGTTTTCCGAAAAACGTTTCCCCGCCTCTCGCTCGATTCACTCCTCGAAAGTGATGGGCGATTTCGATCCATCAGGTTTGCCCCGGGTTCCGATCGGGTAATAGATCGTTTATTATCGTTTTTTTGAGGGTGGGGGGGGGGGTGGTGGGTATAGGTTGACCCCACCTTTTCCCGACACACGAGCGACACACAATACACACTATGTCGATTCAGTGGTGTTCGTTAGCTCATTCGTGGAGTTGCGGAAGTTTCAGCCATGCCCCCCCCCCCCACACCACCACCTCCATCTCCACCATCACCACCTCCACCACCACCATCACCCCCTCTAATGGGATTGCCTTGGGTGGCACGCCAAGAAGACATCACAGCATCTCCATTAGAGAGCAGGATTAAAGCCTCAGTCGCCGTGCCAACTGACCACCGCAACCCACCACCACCCCACCCCCGTCTCCACCACCACCAACTCCATCACCGCCGCCATGTCCTCGCATCCACCCTCTCCCTCTCCCACGTCCATTTGCACCGCTCTACCTACCACGACCTCCCTCTGTCACCACCGCCATCTTCATCTCCACCCTCCTCTATCTAGTAAAGTTGGAGGGTAACGGATGCAGTGTTTGCAACCCTGTCTGGCAGCCATGTTTAGTGTTTTTATTTGCATCAGGGTGGAGGCAAGAGGCAAGAGGGGTTTATGGTGTGGGGGTCCTGTGTTTATAGGGTCTCTATCTGAGCCACATCTTGTCTCGATGTGACGGCCGAAGGTTCAATAAAGGTTAACTTGGCGGAGGGGGGAAAAAAAAAAAAACAACGTACGCTGACAGCTTCCATTAATCATTCACACAACCTCAGTCTGTAGAGAGAGAGAGAGAGACAGACAGACAGACAGACAGACTGACAGAGTTAGGGAGAGAGAGACAGACAGACTGACAGAGATAGGGGGAGAGGCAGACAAACAGACAGAGATAGGGAGAGAGACAGACAGACAGAAATAGGGTGAGAGACAGGCAGATAAGGAGAGAGAGAGAGAGAGATAGGGAGAGAGACAGACACACAGACAGAGAGGGAGAGAGACAGACAAGGAGGGAGAGAGACAAAAAGACAGATAGGGAGAGAGAGACAGAGAGAGATAGGGAGAGAGACAGACAGAGAGGGAAAGAGACAGACAAGGAGGGAGAGAGACAAAAAGACAGATAGGGAGAGAGACAGACACACAGTCAGAGAGGGAGAGAGACAAAAAGACAGATAGGGAGAGAGAGATAGGGAGAGAGACAGACAGAGAGGGAGAGAGACAGACACACAGTCAGAGAGGGAGAGAGACAGACAGACAGAGAGAGATAGGGAGAGAGAGAGATATAGACAGAGAGGGAGAGAGACAGACACACAGTCAGAGAGGGAGAGAGACAGACAGACAGAGAGAGATAGGGAGAGAGAGAGATATAGACAGAGAGGGAGAGAGACAGACACACAGTCAGAGAGGGAGAGAGACAGACAGACAGAGAGAGATAGGGAGAGAGAGAGATATAGACAGAGAGGGAGAGAGACAGACACACAGTCAGAGAGGGATAGAGACAGACAGACAGAGAGAGACAGACAGACAGAGAGAGATAGGGAGAGAGAGAGAGAGAGACAGACAGAGAGCGAGACATTTTATTCAACCTGAAGTCACTGAATGCACTTTCCATCCTCTTACTGTCACAAGAACAAGTGAATGACACTAAAAGTTATTTAGCGTCAGCCTGTCAGTCTCTTTGTTCAACGCTAACTTTCCCGTGAAAAAAAACAAAAACAATGTGAACAAAGATGGAGGAACACCCTTCTCATTCGGCTCAACACGTCTCCCTAAATAACGAATCGCCCGCAATAAACACCGGCGAAACATCGTGTCCCACGGATGGTATGTGTGTGTTTCTCGCCCTCGCCCTCGCCCTCCTTTTACACACTTGAGGAACACACTTTTATTCACTTATAGGGCGAAAAAAACAGCAACATCTTCCAGTTCCAGTGTTTACAGAGACGGTCTGTATTTCTGCAGTCTGGTTTAACAGTGACAAATGTAGTAATAATACTCATACAGAGTGTGGTCAAAAGATGCAGAAAACAATCGCTACAAAAAGTAAATGTGAATATTTACATTTACATTTACATTTACATTTACATTTAGGGCATTTGGCAGACACTTTTATCCAAAGCGACTTACAAAGAGTACATTTGTTGAAGGAGAGGCAGCAATATATCACTGTGGTACATAAAGATAAGAATAGAGCTGTTTCCAGCATTCATAGTTACAAGGCATGATTGCATGATATCTGGGATAATAGCAGAAGTGCCATTCTGAGTGCATCACCAACATCTAAGAACATACAACATGCTAAACAATGCTAAGTACTATTAATAATGCCAAGACGTACAAACACACAAGTTAGTGCCAGGGTTAGGAGAGGGAAGGCAGTGGGGTGGGGGGGGGGGTTATGCAGAGTCCAGGTGAACTCTGAACAGGTGGGTCTTAATTCTAGTGCAGGAACCATTGTAGTTCAAATGGGAATTGGAACAAAAGTGGAATCACAGTCAATCATACAATGACGACACATCAAGACAAGGTAATGCAATAAAAGGGTACAATATATATTCAACATATTTAAAAAAGAATAAATAAATGTCCGACCACATCATTCTATACTATTTTGTACAATTTAGTCATTTAGCGTGAAACACAAAAATGGATTTAAATTGAGTACAGGCTCATTTGAACCGATGTGTTTCAGACAGAGACGAGTGAAGTCACATCATTTGGTCCAACACATGGTTTCTGTTCAGACGCCCCCCCCCCCCCCCCCACATCGTAACCCCCCCCCCCCCCCCCCCCCGGCGTCTAAAATCGCAGGTTATAAAAACAAAACATGGGGTGGACGCCCCCCCGCCAGCGTAATCGAAGCGATCTCTCGGAGGTTTACGCATAAACGTTTATGACCTCTCCAATCCCCGAAGGGACCGGTGGTGGTGTATTTATGTGTGTGTGTGTCGTGTGTGTCCGTCTGTGTGTGTGTTGGTGTGTGTGTGTGGTGTGTGTGTGTGTGTGTGTGTGTGTGTGTGTGGTAGTGTGTGTGTGGCCAGTGTGGGATGTGGCACTGTGTGTTCAAAGTGCTTCTCGCTGGCGGCGATACGGTTGGTGGTGATGGTGGTGGTTGTGTCACGCTGCAGTGGTGATGCTGTGTCTAATAGCCTAATAGCAGGGAGGCTAAGCTACGTCGGTTGCTAAGTGCTGGGGAAGAACAGAAGAAGAAGAAGGAGGGGGAGGAGGATAAGAAGGAGGAGAAGGGCGGGGGCTGGAAACTACATCTCCCAGGGGGCCGCTGGACCAAAACACGACTTCCTGTTTTGTTTCTCCAGTGTTTGTTTGCCACTGGGAGATGGGTTTTTAGAAATGATGGTTGGTGTAGGTGGGTGGTGGTGGAGGCGGGTTAAAGAAAAGTGAGTTGGCAGAATAAAAAAAAAAACACATTAAGTGTGATTTATGGTCCAAAGTGCCTCCACCGAGGCGTACTCCACTGACTGGCAGACTTACAGTATATTGCTCTTCAGAGCGCTCGCTAATTGTACGAAAATGCCCTCGTAGGTGGTCCAGTATTGCCTGAGATGCATTCGGCTGGCCGGGTGTGTGCAGCTTTAATACGCCGCTACACCTACTTAGCTATCTCGATGCATCCTCTCTCTCTCTCTCTCTCTCTCTCTCTCTCTCTCTCTCTCTCTGTGTCTTTCTCGATCTCTCGCCAAGTGTCTCTCTTGCTCTTTCTCTCTCTGCCTCTGAGTCTCTCTTTCGCTTTCTTTCCCTGACCATCTCTCTCTGTCTCTCTCTCTCGCTCTCTTTCTCTGTCTCCTCTCTCTCTCTCTCTCTGTCTGTCTGTCTCTTTCAATTCAACACAAAGAAGCTTTATTGGTGTGGAAAATAAACATTTGCATTGCCAAAGCCGTTTACATATTAAACAAAGCTAAAATATATAGTCGAGAGTACGATAAAAGGTACCAAGTTTAAAAAAAAAAAGTGAGATACAAGTGCAGGGGAATACTGAGGTAGTGTTTGGGATAGGAGTGACTTATATGCTAACTCTTCTCTCTCTATCTCCTCTTTCTCTCTCCCCCTCTCTTCTCTCTCCCCCCCTCTCTCCTCCCCCCCTCTCTCGCTCTCTCTCCTCCTCTCCCCCTCTCTCTGTCTCTCTCTCTCTGAATCTCTCTCTGTCTAATGTGTTTAATGCGTTTCTATGATGTCATTTGTGTAATTAAGGGGGTCAATATGAACGTATTAATAGCGTAGCCGTAGTGTTAGCATGAAATGGTCCCCTTATTGGGGGACTCGTGAGCAGGTCTCGACACCAGCTGCTGCAATGTATGAACGCTAATTGGAAACGGTCTGTTTTGGCGTCGTGTCGTGTTGGTGTTAATAAAAACGCAACAAAGCCAAAGAAGAAGAAGAAGGAAAAAGACAGCTGTCCAAATTCCTGACCTCATCTGGATGGCAGGCCGTCTCGTTTCCATCCTCGGGGGTTCTTCAAAGCCGACGTGTTTCTTTACGATCACATGTGCGGCGCGTGTGACGCAGGTCATTCCGAACTTCGGAAACATCGGCCTATGAAGAGGCGAGGGTCACCGACGACTGCGTAGTACGCTACGGAAAAACACACACGGTCGTGGTAATAAACACAAAACGCTTAAATAGTATTTGACTACAATACGGGTTGCGTGAGTATTGCAGTATTTTTTATATTCACAATTTCGATTTTATTTATTGTTCCTTCGGTAATGGCGTCGCATGGCGTGACATTTCTCTCTTGTTCTCGTCAATGTTTTTTGTTTTCTGCAGATAGCACCAATCCCCCCCCAACCCCACCCACCGCCATCACTTCCCTCAAAGAGACATCAGTTATGAGCACTCAGCTGCGCAACACTCTCCGCGGCTATGCTAGTGTCTCCTGGGATCCGACGCCATGTGTAGGCGCCGTATATAGGATGTGAATTCTTAATTGTTTACACCGTTAGTTTGCGTCAAGCGCACATGAAGGGCTGCACGCACACGTACCTTAGTTAGCGCGTTAGCTTGGCTGGGGCTAACACGCTAATTAAGACCAGCTGCGGTCCGAGCTGTGATAAGGTTGGAGGGCTGCGGAGCTAGCTGCTCTCTGGTAATTAGTTTGTGTGTGGGTGTGTGTGTGTGTTTGTGTGTGTGAGAGACACGCATGGGTGTGTATGTGTCGTGTGTGTGTGTGTGCATGCATGCGTGCAAGGGTGTGTGGTGAGTGAGAGACACAAAGGTGTGTGTGTGTGTGCGTGCAACGGTGTGTGGTGTTTGTGCGTTTGTATATGTGCACGCCCTCTTAATTTATTTGTGTGTGTGTGTAAGTATGCAAGATTGTGTGTGTGTGTGTGTGTGTGTACTGTGCATGTGTGCACGATGCTTGAGGCTGGTGAGCAGAGGGGTGGGTGAACAATGCTGTAGCAATTTAGCACAGTGTGTGTCCTCAGTTAGCCAGGGGGCTGTACGGAGATGTGGAAACTCATGTGACTCATAAACAGTGTGTGTGTGTGTGTGTGTGTGTGTCGGTGTGTGTTGGTGAGTCTGTTGTGTAAAGGTCGGGACTTAACGTAACATTTGTGCGTAATTATGTTCTCAAGTGCTCACATAGTTCCTGGATGATGATGTGCGCTGGGGAGTTCAGACAGGGATCTGGTGAGCTAACGACTTCCTGGTTTACTAACCCGTTAACTGATTGGTTAACGAGTTAGTTTGTGGGATTAACGGGGAGGCTTCACATTAACATCTGAAAGCACGGTGCTAAAAAGTGACTCTTCATGATGTTCCTTCCTTTCCCTCGCTCTCTCTCCCTGTCTCTCTCTCCCTGTCTCTCTCTCCCTATCTCTCTCCCTGTCTCTTCTCTCTCCCTGTTCTCTCTCTCCTGTCTCTCTCTCTCCTTTGTCTCTCTCTCTCTCCCTGTCTCTCTCTCTCTGTCTCTCTCCTCTCCCTGTCTCTCTCCGCCCCCTGTCTCTCTCTCTCTCCTTGTCTCTCCCTCCCTGTCTCTCTCTCTCCTTGTCTCTCTCTCCCTGTCTCTCTCTCCCTGTCTCTCTCCCTCCCTGTCTCTCGCTCTCCCTCCCTGTATCTCTCTCTCCTTGTCTCTCCTCTTCCTTGTCTCTCCCTCCCTGTCTCTCTCTCTCCCTGTCTCCCTTTCTCTCTCTCTCTCCCTCCCTGCTCTTCTCTTCCCTGTCTCCTTTCTCTCTCTCTCTCTTTCTCCCTGTCTCTCTCTCCCTCTCTCTCCCTGTCTCTCTCACTCCCTGTCTCTCTCGCCTGTCTCTATCTCCCTGTCTCCCTCTCTCCCTCTCCCTGTCTCTCTCTCCCTGTCTCTCTCTATCCCTGTCGCTCTCTCCCCCTGTCTCTCTCTCTCTCTCTCTCTCAGTGTCTGTTTTGAAAGTTAACATGTCATTGGGTAGTCATGTGTAATACTTTCCCATCGCAGGTCATTAATATAACTGAAGGGGCGATGGCGCTCGCTGAACCCATTAATAATGTAGCTGCGTTAGCATGAAGAGCGTCATGCAGGGGATTGGTACCGTGTCACACCACAGGACTCTACGATGTTACACACAACGCTAATAATACATGATTCATTATACCATCCCACAGCATGCCGTCAAACTAAACTACTGTTCCAGAAAGGTATTGTACCGTGAAACAATTATACTGCACATATGTACAGTCAAAACTGCTGGGTTTGAGTACTCTGAGTCTGACTGTACTTCTAGGTACTATTGTTTGAATTGTTTGGAGTTGTTTAGAATTTGTTGAGAAGAATACTGCAGGAGCGAATGGGGAGTACGCAGTCCGTTGTAATTGTTACATATGGCAATAAAGAAATGTTGAATCTTGAATCTGACGTACAAAGTACTGCATCAGAGTATTCAAAACTAGTCGAGTACGCTCACATCGAGTAGCCTAATGTCTCAGCAAAGTACTGTGTTGTGTTATCAAAGCTTGTGTACTATACCAAAAATACTGTCAGGCTAAAGTACTCTTACACAGAATATTGAATTATCTACTGTTCCCGTAAAAAAAAACATGTTTCTCTCCCCGATAGCTGTGTTCAGATAAATATAATCCCTTTACATCTTAAACATTAAAAAGAATGCATATCCCGTTCCTGTGCCTCCCGAGATTCCGAACAAAGTCCTCGGGTGATGCTGCTTCCCAACGCGAGATTGCCGCTGTTGTCAAACACCTTTGATGTCATGTAAGCGCGCGCGCGTGCGTGCTAGCGTGCGTGCTAGCGTGCCTCGCCGCGCCACTTGATGTCACATCAAAACCGTCGCCTATACAGCCGCGCGCCGCCGCCGCCGAATGTGCGAGCTTCGCTAATGTCTGCAAGTTATATACAGTATAGAGCTCGGCTACCCGCAAGGCTGTCAGACTGCATTCGTCTGCATAGCGTTAGCGCTGGCAAGCGCCCGCGCGTACTGCTAGCAGGGGTCTCCGGCCCTCTGGCGTTCAGAGAGTCCACCGTGAGCTAGTAGGCTAGCCTTCCCGCAGAGATCAGCTAGCTACTAGTGTGTGTGTGTGTGTGTGTGTGTGTGTGTGTGTGTGTGTGTGTGTGTGTGTGTGTGTGTGTGTTTTTATTGCCTTTGTGTAAGTGCATATTATGCAGTAGCTCTCTTGAGGAAAAGAGACAGGGTGTCTGTATGCATATCAATAAGTGTACAGGACTCGTACTCCTAGTATGCTATGTACTACTACACTATAATACTACACTATAATACACTCGAGTGGCAACTTCATCATCATTCTTTTTAATCAATCATTCACTCGATAGAATACACATTTTCCAGATTAAAAAAGTACAGTTGGGCCAATGGAATTGCACCCTTCTCTCCATGGGAACTTTGATGCCTTGTTCAAGGGTATTCTTGGTGTTCTGACCTGTTCGTCCAATCAGAAGAGGCGTTGTTGTGTGGCCACCTGGTTCTGTTTCTGACCTTTTCAGCTCCTCAAGTCCTCCTCAGAGGTACTGGGAGTCGTATCAATGTGATGAAGCCATATTAACACATCATATTAATTAAGTACCTAATAGTCGTCCCTTAGGATTTTAATCAATTATCAATTATCAATGTTAAAAACCAAGAAAACATTTTTTTAATGTTGGATATCAAATTGTAGGCTGTCCAACGATCCTCTTATCAACTCATCTATCAACTTTGTTTTGTAACAGGTGAATACACCAGCGTCATTCATCATTCAAACCAAATCACTGAGAATCAAAATCACATGAAATCACAACCAGAAAATCGGAATTCACTTTGAATCAAATCATTTTTATAAATGTGCAGTGGCCGACTCGCCCCGGCTCTCAGATAAAGCCTGTTTCCCAATACCACCACCACCAGCACCCACCACCCACCACCACCACCAACCATCATCAGGTCGATAGCCGGGAGACTCTGAAACACACTTAGAATTGACTGCCAGCGGTGCGGCTATTAGATGATACACGTTTCTACGAGGGACGCTACATTGAATTGTTCCATTCTCCGCATCGCCAGGAGGAGAAGAAGAAGAAGCAGGTTTCCTCATCCGTTCGTGTTTTCGTTTCCACGCGGAACCCATCCCCCCCCCGAATTCAATCAGCCAATCAGGTTATTTGGAATATAAAGTGGCCTGAAACTCGATTGGAGGCCGCGTGTGGAGATGCTACACGGAATTCCGATTTTCCGCTCTCTAGGACCTGTTTCGATTATGGGTTCTGGATTTGGTTTGACATACAATGTGTTCCACGTGTCTTATAGATTATATATATATAGCATGTGTGCAGATATGTCAATAAATAATATATACGCATCGGATGACAACCAGCGAATGCACGTAAGCCGAAATATAATCTTCAAAACGAGTTTCTGTACTCCTTAATATGTGTTCATAAAGACAACAATGTCATAGCATTCTTCCTCCTCGAAACAGTACTCACAATGTAGGCTGCGCAAGAAGTTGAATACAAAGAGATGTACCTTTTTTTTTTAAAATATATATATATATACACACACACAAGAAGACACGGCCACTCTTGGCTTTCCTTTATGAGCGCTACACGCATTAGCGTCATTCAATTATTCAATAAGCCGTCCATTACTCTCCCGCGATCCCTCCTCTCGTATCGATGCCTACGGGGGCCGAAGACGAGGGAGATTACGGCTCTCAGCCCCCCTGTGCGCTCTGGGGGAAGAAAAAACAAACCGGCAGCTTTGATCGTCCACTAAAACGCGGCCCTGATTGATGATGCAATGTTACGCATCAAAGTGGTGATGCAATGTGTTACGCGTCGAGCGCCATCACGTCTCTGCCCTCCTTGGTCCCCCTTTCAAATCACAACATAGTTATAAAATATCAGCATATTGCCCAACCGTTTAAATAATATATTCTAAGTCAACCTCAACATCAGGCAATCCCAAGGGACTCCCGGCTCTAAATCGCTAGCTAGCAGCACTTGTGGCATGACTCATCATCAACAAGTTTTCATAGAACTACAGTTCCAGCTAATGAGTAAGACACAAGAAAGCTGTTGGAGTATTATGAGAATAATAATACAGCCAAAAGCTCTCTTACGCTCACATCTGAGTGTTTTGGATGGGAAACGTATTTGTGTTTGTGTTAACACATGAATTTGTAGTCCTAGCTCTAACAAAGATGGTTAACTGTATGTCTCTGTCATTATATACAACTGAATGTACGCTATATGTATACTCTGTTCACAACCTCCATTGGAAGTGGCTTTGAAGTGAATACCGCAAGCTAATCTCTCTCTCCTCCTCCGTCCTCCTTTCTCTCCTCCGTCCTCCTCTCTCTCCTCCCTCCCTCCTCCACCTCCAGGTACCAGCAGGTGCCGGTGGTGCTGGTGGGCAACAAGGTGGACCTGGAGGGCGAGCGCGAGGTGTCCCCCAGCGAGGGCCAGGCACTGGCCGAGGACTGGGGCTGCCCCTTCATGGAGACCTCGGCCAAGAGCAAGACCATGGTGGACGAGCTGTTCACCGAGATCGTGCGGCAGATGGACTTCTCCCCGCTGCCCGACCGGAGCCGCGCCTGCTGCGCCTCCTGCAGCCTCCAGTAGCCCCTCCCACCTCCCCCTACCCCCCCCACCCCCCACCCTCCCCTGCCCCCTCCCCAAGAGGAGGAGGAGCCAGGACTCTCACGCGATGAAAACCTTCTCCTCCGTTGTTGTTCTTTAGAGTCCAAGCCGGGGGGGGCACATTGGAATAGGATTCTCCACTTCCTCCTCCTACTCCCTTTCCGACGACACCACCGTCATCACCTCCACCGCCAACACCATCGCCACCAACACCGTCACCCTCACTACCACCACCGTCACCACGGCGACACATGAACAATGTACTACACACGGCTAGCTAACGGACAGAACTTTGGCAGTTTGGGTACGTCTCTCTCTCTCTCTCTGCCTGCGGTGCCAAACCCATCTCTCGTAGGAGACGCTGGGTGACCGAGGGGGGGAAGCGTGTAGCGAAGCCGAGGGGGCGCGGGTGGTTCTGGGGGAACGGGGATGGGACAGGGACCCCGTGGCACTCGCCGCGGGTGGAATCGTTTGCTTTTATCTGGTTCCGGATCGATTGGGAGAGGTGGGGGGTTGAGGAGCGTGGGGGTGGGGTTAAGGGGGGCGGGTGGGTTGGGGGAGGGGGGCGGAGTTTGTATTTTGGCAGGGATATTTTGATCGCGTGCCTTTTGCCAGGCAAGACCAATCAAACGAAGGTTGTTAAACTCCAACCTTGTTTCTGAGGAGGAACTCGACAGGGGGAAAGGGGTCTTATTTTTACCTTACATTTGCCTAACAATGAATGAAAGAATGAATGTCCAAATAAAAAAAAAAAGTCAAACCCGACTGCAGCATTAGGGAAATATACCGAAAAGTACAAAAAAACGTCAACTTTGAGATGCATACTGCGAATGATGCGTGCATGTTTTGACTAAGGTGTGCTTTAACAATGACACAATCAATGAATGAGTCGATCGATACATAGCTAGATGATGAATTAAAACATCAATTAATGAATAAATAAATGAACAATACAGAACAAGACGGACCGGATCGATGAAGACACACACAGGTACTACCTTCTATCTACTATGGTACAAACCGTACAGGAAACAGATCTCCTTCTGTAATGTATTAACGGCCAAACTCAGGCTACAGGTGTTTGTTTGTTTGTTTTTTATTTGTATGACTCAACCGGTCTCAAAGTGATCTTAGAAGTCTGAAACACTTATTTTCAACAATAAATCTTTATCGCACAAATAACTGCGGTCTCGTTGGCTCATTCTTTTTCTTTGATAAAGATCACAGAAATGTGCTTCTAAAATATTGACTAGCTACGCTACAACTAAAGTTAGTTTTTTGTTCTCTGAATCTGTGTATGTTTGGTGATTATATATCAAATTCCCGGACTCATGATGTAGCTACTGACCATTGACTAACCACAAAGCTGACCATCGACCAATTAGAGACATTTGTTTGAGTTTCCCTACTAGTTGATTAAGCTAACACTAACGCTAACATGTTTGGGTAGTAAATATAAGTCTTTGCATCGACATGTCTTTGGTTTCCCCCAAAAAATCATGAACGAGCAACTTTCTGTCAATAAACTCGGAAGCATTCAATTTTGAACGCTTCACAGACTTTACTGACAGGAAGTTGCTCGTAGATGACTCATTAATTTTTAGGAAGCCGAAGTCATCTCGATACATAGAGGATGAAGGGAATCACTACTAATGGGTTGCGAGCGTCCCCCTAGCTAGTTTTAACCCCATCAACATCTGCTCCTCCCAGTAGCTCAGGAGGGTAAGAGCGGTTGTCTGGCAACAGGAAGGTTGCTGGTTTGATCCCCGGGCTCTGCCTCCTAGCTAAGTGTCCCGGAGCAAAACAACCACCTAACCCCTAACTGGTCCTGATGTGTTGGTTGTTACCTTGCATGGTTGACACCGCCGTCGGTGGTGAATATGAGGCAATATGTAAAGCGCTTTGGATAAAAGCGTGATATAAATGCAATCCATTTACCATCAATGCACCAGTGAAGTAGTGAGGAACAGTTTGCTTGTGGCTATACAAACTATTCTCTATTGTATTTAGCTAAATTAAAGATTGTTGTTCAGATCCCATTTCAGGCGACCCCAAGTGGGGCCCTGAGTCAGACCCCAGTGAAGCACTGCCTACATCGGTCGCCATGGATACAGAACGCGTCATCGCAGGGTTCTGATTCGGTCCAATAGAACCTCCCTCGCCTTGTGCAGCTGTGGCCAGAGACCTGTCAATCAAGCTTGTTGTTACCATAGCGCCGACACGCCCAATCAATCCTGAAAGCATCTCCAACGAGCCATTATAATTGTTTCATTTAGGGTTTTTTTGCATAAATCTATTCAGGGGTTTTTTCTCAATTAAATAGTGATCCCAGCTTTGAATTACAAATACATTAAACCCATTATATTTTGTGTGACTGTGAGCTGGGAATTTATGGTAATTAGTTTTCTTTTTTTGAGATTAGCCTCTCTTATCATAGGCTTATCTTTATGTTTGCTATGAGATATATTTACCAATCAATATATTTATCATGAACTAACGTAGTAAATTGATACGACAGTGTAACCTATTTTGAGTCCAGCCCTCTCTGGGGTTTTGAGATAATTGTATTCGATAGTCTTGTGAGCTTTTAGATTTCACCCAACACTGCAAATGTGGTAAAGCCCAGCCTTCTGGGACTGCATGAATAATAAATCAGAGCCAAAGAATGACTTGCAATAACTAAACCTCTTCCAGACAGTAGCAGGCCCAGCCGCTATAAGGAACATTTCACATTTTATGAGGCAGCCTAGACCTACAACAAAGCGAATATATTGTTGAATGCTTCCTTTTAATGTAGTTTTGAGTCATGTTTATAACCACCGAAATGAAAATGTTGAGCATTTTTGCCCCCAAAAGAACTAGACTCACTACTGTAGATCAGATTGTCTCACGCGATAAAAAACACAACATGCACAGTAAAGTACAGCAACACAGGCACACACACACACACACACACACACTCACAAGACATCATGTAGAGGAGTCGACCTTCATTAGGCCTATAAGCGGTGCATTTGACCCCCACCACTGAAACCTATGTTGATTGGGAAAAACACATTTTGTCGGTGAGCGTACAAATCTCTCGTCATCTGAATGATTAATGACTAACGATGCTTTCTGTTCTATGTTCCACTTCTTCAGTCTACCACTGTCCCGGTGTCAATAGCACTTACAGCTGAGCCGAGGCCTTGGAAATCAAAGCAGCATTTGTCCCATATTCCCATTTCCATTAGAGGCCATTAGTGGCAGATATTGGGAAAGTGTTGGGGAGTCTCAACATGAGATAATTACTTGGCTTTTTTTTTTTTTAACACGAGCAAAGGCCAACTTCTTCTTGATGAATGGGATTCATTAACAAAGACACGCCATATTGGCCACCATATATATATTTATAAATTTAAAACTGGAGTCATCAGTAAAAGAGGACAGATTTATATCTCGTGTGATGAATCGCGACAACAGCGACATCTGCTGGCGAGGCGTGGTCAGGGCGGAACGCGTCATCTCCTCCTGACCTCAGTTTCCAACGTATCCACCCGGACGTGTTAGCGAGGCGCACACACGGCGCGCAGGCATGGCGTCCTTCGTTCGCGGTTTGTAGCCCCCCGCACGTCTCTTGACGTTCTGTCAAATACATACGTGTGTCCTTCTCTTCGTATTTGGTATTTTTTTTTGCGGGCACCATGGCGTGTGGAACGACGTGTCGACTCATCCAGCGACGTGAGTAATGTCGGCGTTTTTAATGTCAATTTGTGTGATGAGCGCTCTTGACCAAGCGACTGTACGCCGACGCGGACGTGACCTTGTTTGTTTGCTGGACCACTTGCTGTGACGTCATCAAGTGAACTCAAATCATCACCATCAAGTAACGAGAGCTTTGTGATGTTGCATTCATGGCTGAATCAGTATAGCTGCTCACGGTGAATAGTCCAAATACTCATTTAAATACGTGCTGATCTCAAAGTTTCAAATCAATTGTGATCAATTAAATTAATTATCATGATTGGTTTCTGTCTGCCTCTATGCTCCTTTTTTTTTAAATTCATATTCTAGTCTCTCAGCTTGCAACGTAGTTACAATTCTGTATGTTCAGGTATGAATGAATCCTGGGAAAACAATTTTATCAATGACAACATTTTGTGCTATAAACGTCTTCTGTTTCCACCTGCCTCTAGGCAAGACCCTTGAGACGCCCATCTCTATGCTCTATATACAGTTCTTGTACTTTAATTCCATTCCCGTCCCATATCGCTCCAGGCTACTCGTCGACCGCACCGGCGGCCGTGGCGGCCGGTGGTGGCGGCATCACGTCCCTCAATGGCGGAGCTGCGGGGCCACAGGAACGAGGTGTTCTCCCGGGAGCAGGGCCGCCAGCGGGCGCTGTACCCCCGCATAGAGAAGATCGAGGTGCGGGTCAGCGGGCCCGGCCTGGACGGAAGCACGCTGATCATGAACAAGGGGCTGTCCACGCCGCTCAGCTGCGCCAAACGTATGTCAATATACAGTATATATGAGAGGGAGAGAAAGCACACTTAGTTGGGCCTAATGCCATTTGTGAGCCAATACTGCATGTCCGCCATGGGCGGCAGTAGCTCAGGAAGGTTGCTGGTTCGATCTCCGGGCTCCGCCTAGCTAAGTGTTGAGGTGTCCCTGAGCAAGACACCACCTAACCCTAACTGCTCCTGACGTGTTGGTTGGTACCTTGCATGGTTGACACCGCCGTCGGTGTATGAATGGGTGAATGTGAGACAATACTGTAAAGCACTTTGGATAAAAGCGATATATAAATGCAATCCATTTACCATTTATGTCTCGCATGTGAAATTAAGTGTGTGTGTGTGTGTCCACCAGATCTGACCGAGTACCATGTGACCAACTCTGCGGTAGCCATGGTGGACGGGGAGCTGTGGCCGCTCCACCGGCCGCTCACTCAATCCTGCGCTCTCTCCCTGCTGACCTTCCGTGACGCCGACCCGAAGCTTGTCAACCAGGTAGCCCTGACCACCTGTACCATGCATGCATTGGGGGCACGGTGGCACAGTGCTTGCACTGCTGCCTCACAGCAAGAAGGTTCTGGGATCGATTGACTGTGGGGTGCCCAGGTGGGTGATCTCCCGCCTTTCTGTGTGGAGTTTGCATGTTTCCCGTTCCGGCCTTACGGAAAAAACCCGATTAAAAACATGTGAAGATCGCCTCTCCTGTCCACATCCCTGACCAAGATGTGGATGTAAAACCTGGAGCTGTTGGTCCCCGGGCGCCGTCAAATGGCTGCCCACTGCTCCTGGCTTCCCCTGGAGGGGCAGCAGGATGGGTCAAATGCAGAGGACACATTTCCACGGGCCACCCTCCCTGCATGCGCGTGTGTGTGTTTGGCGGCCGCCACTTCCCGTGTGTGTGACCAATATGTGTGGATTAATAAAGATCTTCTTCTCTCTCAAATACATAAACTAGGCACTAGGTTTCGGTTTAACTTGATGTCTCCCTCTTTCTCTCCCCGTGTGTGTGTCTCTCTCTCTCTCTCTCTCTCTCTCTCTCTCTCTCTCTTTGTCTTTCTTGTGTGTCTGTCTCTGTGTGTATTTATGTCTCTCTGTCTCTCTCTCTGCTTATCTCTCTTTGCTTGTATCTCTCTGTCTCTCCTGCTCTCTCATATGTGTATTAATGTCTCATGTCTCTGTTTGTCTCCCTCTCTCTCCTGATGTCTCTGTCGCTGTCTCTCTCTCTCCCTCCCAGGCGTACTGGCGGTCTTGTGCCTCCCTGCTTGGCCAGGTAATGGAGACGTGCTTCAAGGAGGACTTTGTCGTGGAGCTGCTCTCTGCGCCCGACCTCCCAGGTAGACGGACCAACCCTTCCCTCCCCCTCCCCCTCATCAAAGTTTCTCATTTCTTTGCACTCGTTAAACGGGCGACCGTTGAGTCAAGGAAACGTCAATATTCTAAATGTTTTGGAAAACAGCCGCAATCTGAAAAATGAATCTGTCGCTGGAGCGGACTTTGATTAATTCATTTTCAGCGGGTCGATTGGATCTAGTAATTTTGGGTGAATTAATTCAAATGGAAACTTTATCTCTGTCTGTGTGTGTCTCTCTGCCTGTCTGTCTGTCTGTCTCTCTCTCTGTCTCTCTCTCCCTCTCTCCCAACCTCCCTCCAGTCTCATTGGGGGCATTCTGCCATGACGTGGTGCTCGACCCCCAGCTCGACTCGTGGCTCCCCTCTGAGGTGTGTGTGTGTGTGTGTGTGTGTGTTGTCTCCGTCTGTTAAAAAACAAAAAAAAATCCAAACCAACTGATTCATGATTCATTCACTTTTGATTCATCTCCTGTGGTTTGCTGAGCTGGTACTACTCACCGGTGCTGAAAGAGGCTGACTTTGTTGAATCATTAAAGGATAATTTCATAATTATCATCATTATCGTTGTGGGTCCAGGTGACTCATACAGACAACAATTTTGTCTTGAAGTCGGTCCAGTCTTGTGAAATCAGATAAATATTCAGACATGGCTTTGAAAAACCTTTTAGATAACTCTAGGCTACGCATTCTGGAAGTCCAAAACACGACCAACTCTTGCTCAAAAAGCTGTAGTATTTCCATAATAATGATAACAATGGTGCCATAATAAAGTGGCAAAAAGAAGTTATTGGAAAATGCCAGGGTTGCTTATCCATTAAGGAACAGGTATGTGTTGGGGGCATCTTGCTGAAGGATTCCTACAACCTGGTTTGGTTTTGAATGCTCCAAGCGCTGCGCTGTGTACGTACACCACACCTAGCAACACGGTACAAGTAGCATGTTGTCCCCACTACGTTTACCAGGAGTCCTTGCGCTCTCTGACCCGCGGAGCCCAGAAGCTGATACACGAGGACCTCGCCTGGGAGCCCCTGGAGGTGGTGCCCCCTGTGGCCCTGGAGGTCTTCTCTCACAGCAGGTATGGAGTAAAAACAATTTTGAAAGGAGACATTGAAAGGAACTGCTGAAGCTCTGCTGACGATATCATCTGCACACACACACACAATTCATGCCGCATCTGAATGATTTGCAACAACATACTGTACAGCCTGATCATTCCTCGGCCCTACGGTGTCAACAAAACATGGTTTTTAAAAATGGTCTCTCAGAGGACTTTATTAATCCCGGGAGTGGGGCGGGGGGATTGTTTTGTGGCAGGTTTAAACAGGAGGAGGTGGAGAAGATGGCTGCCGAGTCCCAGAATGGCACAGTCACACTCTACAGGTAACACACACACACACTTAAACGGCCACTTAAAACTTAAATGCAAACTCGCACTTAAAATCACATTTAAAATCACACTTAAGCGCACAAAAAGCGTTTTTTATTTACTTTATTCGCATTGAAACCATCCTTCTCCTCCCCCCAGGTGCGGCGATCACGTGCTGCTAAGCGCGGGGCCCCTGGTGGCCAGGACGGGGCTCTGCAACCAGTACGAGGTGACGGCCATCCACAGCCTGCAGCCGGGGCCCCTGGGCCTGCAGCGCCGCGTGCAGGGCCTCTCTCTGCCCCTCCAGCTGCAGGTGGGGGAGCCGTGAAAGGAGAACCACACCCCAACACCCATTGGTTGAAAAGCACTGTTTTGGGGAATTAACGGAAATACGTCATCGACAAATGTCTTGATCTCACTATTGCAAATTAGAAACAGAGTTGGTGAGATAACATTTACAAGATAACGTTTAACTACCAATAATACGTATCTATTTTCTTAATTTCTCCAGTACCGAGAGCAGAGCTTATCGACAGTACAGTCTTTAATAATTTGGCCGGGGTTCGGTGGCTCCTCCTACTGATATGGTGGCCACCTGCTAATTAAGCGTTGATGGGACACACTTGGCGCTTAGGGTGTTTAGGGGGAGGAGCCAGCAGCCCTGCCCCCAGAATGAACAATTTCTCTCAAAACAAAGTCTGTTTTGTTGTATTTTTGCATTTTATTCATTCATATTTCAATGTATCTATTTTTCAACGTTAGTGTTGCACTTTTATGTCTCTGTAGGAATACGTGGCGAAATATATAATTCCACTGCACAATGTGGCATTTGGCAAATACGTCTTGAATTTTAAAGTGTATTTTGTTGTTGTTGATTTCTGTTGATGCCTAATCCATTATGATTTGTTTTTGTCTACAGGGGCATCACACGGTGTGGAGGAAACTGAGGGCAAGGGCAGTGAGACCGGTGAGAAATGACAAACCTCTTGATACTTTTTATCTTATTTTTATCTTATTATGTTCTTTACGTTAATCTCTCGAGTGACCTGCTGTACATTCATGGTGTCATGCGTTTGCTATCAAAGCTAGTTTTAGTGTTCTCCGTATACGGCAAGCTCACAAAGATCCACGTCCTGATGCAGAGGCTGCATGCATTTATACTTCCACGCCACAAGGGGGCAGTATAGTGTATAGCATATCTGTCCCCAAATGTATGTGGAGTGCGGAATCGCATCATCCGGCAAGAATATTTGGAAGCAAGTCTCTTTGTACTGCTCCTTTGAAAGTTTTTTGAGAAATCAAGCAAACGTAATGCTGAAAAGTGGTCGCAACAAACGAAAATGCAGTTTAATTTTGTCCATTTGTTGACGAACCAACCAGGGTTAGGAGTTGAAACCATAATTCAGATCATAATTTATTGCCCTGTCCTCTCCTGAGTTTTCTGTGTCTTTTTTTCTACAGGTGGGAGTCTCCAACACCCCCAAGACCACCGCACCCCCGACTGACCAGTCCAGCCCCACCTCACCCCCACCCCCGACTGACCAGTCCAGCCCCACCTCACCCCCACCCCCGACTGACCAGTCCAGCCCCACCTCACCCCCACCCCCGACTGACCAGTCCAGCCCCACCTCACCCAGCGAGCCCGAGACCACCCCCACCCCATCTGTGTAACCCGACACCCTGACACCCTGACACACACACACACACACACACACATGCACACACACACCTGTCTGACTGTATTCTTTGTTCAATAAATAAATGTATACAATATTCTATTCTATTGGACTTTTTTTCCCCCGCTTCATTTCAGTGATGCTAGGCGCTATAGCATTAGGGGGCGGCAGTAGCTCAGGAGGTAAGAGCGGTTGTCTGGCAACAGGAAGCAGGAAGGTTGCTGGTTAAATCCCCAGGCTCCGCCTAGCTAAGTGTCAAGGTGTCTCCTGACGTGTTGGTTGTGACCTTGCATGGTTGACACCACTGTCGGTGTGTGAATGTGAGGCAACTGTAAAGCGCTTTGGATAAAAGCGTTATATAAATGCAATCCATTTACCCTTAGTATCATTCAAACAAGCTAACACTAGCATTATTTTCATTCAAACCAGCTAAGACAAGCTAAGCATTAGTTTCAAACAATAATCCTTGTAAATTCTTAAACATGAACGTTAAAAGTAGTTGCATGTTCAGTAATTGTCTATTCATTGAATACATACACAAGACACACACTCTACTATCCGTGTATACATATATAATGCATTTATGCATATTTAATACACATTTATTTATAGATAATATATGCACACACATGATCGCATATGAATTACCCATATCTTTCCTAGCATAATCTCCCAGTGTAGCAACATGTGAATACAACATTAACCTTGTTGAGGAGAATGCAATCTGGGGTTTCTATGCAATCTGGGGACTACGCATAACACACAGCCTTCTGTAATGGTGTGTATCTGTCTGTGTGTCTGTGTGTATGTGTTGGTTGGGTGTGGGTGGGGTTTTAAACTGTTAAACTTGAGTGTGTGCGCGTGTGTGTGCACAAGAACGCTGTATACTCAGCACTTTGCGTGAAGACAAAATGGAGTGTGCATGTGTTGGTGTTTGCATGCACGTGTGTGTGTGTGTGTGTTTTGTAAGGACCGCAGCAGCAGCTGTTGCATGTGGACCTTATGACTCCCCAACAGGTGTCTCACAGTCCTCTCAAGGCTTGCGCCGGGGCATGTTCTCACCGGCAGCGGCCCAACAGAGGACTTAGCGGCCAGCTAGTCACCCCTGCCCCCCCCGCCCCCCCCCCCCCCCCCTTCCTGGATGAGGAGGACCTAGCTGGGGCTTAGTGGGTCTTTAAAATAAAACAAAAAATCACTGCGCGGTGTTACAATCGTGGTTTCCTGTCGAAGATTTCCTGTCCCAACAGCCATTCCCTCCCCCCCCCCCCCCCCCCCCTTCCGCCCAATAGGATATGAAGATAGTCAGCAGTATTATACGTTGTCATTAACCAAGCCTGTGTGTGTGTGTGTGTGTGTGTGTGTGTGTGTGTATCAGACCCTGTCCCAGACCCTGTAAACCTCCCCATTAAGACACAACTTTGAAGTGTACAGTTATACAGACAAAAACAGCGCCTGCATATGACCAGCTGTCTCCACCACCCACCCACCCACCCACCTCACCCCACACCCACCCCCATTCAAAACAGGCAATTTACTCCCCACACCCCTACCCCACCCCTTCTACCAAACCACACACACACACACACACATATACACCGTCATTTACAGTATGTGTGTGTGTGTGTGTGTGTGTGTGTGTGTGTGTGTGTGTGTGTGTGTGAGACACACCCAAGGACATGTGCCCGAGCCATGCCATGCAACGCGTGTGCCAGTTGAGATGTTTGAACCCGTGCCCTGGGATTCCACTTCACACATGATGTTATAGTCATTAACATCGGCGTGTAGTCGTGGTCGTAGAATCGGCCCGGCTATAAGGCCCCCCCACCTCCCCCGTTTTTCTTTTTCTTTCTTTTTAAAACGCGATTAAAGTTGAATGTCGAAGCACTTTTCTAAGACGTCGACGCTATTTGAAGGACTGAATAATGCAGGGATATTCTTACGGGCCTTTGAATGATTAAGGTGCGTTTGCAGCTTAAAAAGGTTGACTGTATGGACAAGTCTCTCAAGTCGCGGCCCCTGATTTAACATTTAGTCGGACGCTGAACATATTATCAAAAAAACTCTGCAGAGACAAAATGGCTTCCACTCACTTGACCCCGAACAGGTCAGAAGCCGGTAGGGCCCTGTAGTTCCTTCTTATCTCCCGATTTATCACCGCATAGAAAGGACCATTGTTTCCTAAAAGTGTGTTCCTGGGTCTTGTTGGTTTTTTATTTCTTATCACCGCAGTAATCAGAATCAGAATCAGAATCAGATTTCAGAATCAGAATTAGCTGTATTTTTTACA
>PIJE02000459.1:194477-201876 GCA_002895965.2 Coryphaenoides rupestris | reverse complement strand
GAAGCAATCTGGTGGGGTAGGAGAGTGCAGTTGAGATGTACTGGAAGTAATGTGTGTGTGTGTGTGTGTGTGTGTGTGTGTGTGTGTGTGAGAGAACCCAAACCAAAGTGTCCGAGCAACGCACAGTTTAAAGCCCAGCGCGCGCGGCTCGGTCGGCGGTTATTGGCGGTCCGGCGAACCGCACGCGCGAACCACGCCACACACACACACACACTCCGGAGTCCGGTCTGTTCATCCATGTCTTTATGTTAAGCTATCTACTGTATATATACCAATATATCTATATATATATATTATCTATATATATATATCGCTATATATTATCTATATATATATATATATATCTATAATTTTCCTACAGCGTTAGGAAGTCGCTATCCCGTCCCGCCCGCCGACTCCGTGCTTAGTAGTTTTTTGGTTGTTTTTTTACTACGAGGGATTGATTTACTCCACCCTCCCTCCCCTCTCTCTCTCTCTCTCTCTCTCTCCCTCTCTCTCTCTCTCTCTTCTGTCTCTCTCTCTGCTTCCAGCAGAGAGAGAGAGAGAGAGAGCCAGAGAGAGAAGAAGGAGAGGAGAGCCAGAGAAGGAGAGAGAGAAAGAGGCAGAGAGAGAGAGAGAGAGAGGACGGGTGGGATGAGATTAGAATAGAGAGAGGGAACGATCGACAAGGACGGCCGAGGAGTGCGGAAGTTTGAAATGGACTGCTGCAGCCAGCAGCCCTTTCTCGGTTCCTTATACCGTCGGGAGAGAGCTCTGGCGGAGTCTGATGGAGTCTGATGAGTCCTGAGCGACGAACTGACTCTGAGGTTCAGGACTCCGCCCGGTTCATTTATTCATGCCCCACGACGAGGGCGAGAGCAGAGATCACACACACACACACACACCACACACACACACACACACACACACACACACACACACACACAGGCGCACACACACACACCACACACACACACGCACACACACACACACACACACAGGCGCACACACACACACACATAAGGTAGGGCAGCTCCCTCAAGGAAAAACAAAGCAAACATGGCGGCCTCTTATAGCGATGATGGCAGAGTGCGGGAAAAGTGTGTGGTCGGCAGCGAGGGGAGAGAGGAAGGGGAAATGGGGCAAGAACTGAATCACCAGAGTCGGTATTCTCAGGAGTAAGGCGGCGGGGAAGGGGGGGGGGGGGGGGGATGCTAATGGCAACACAATGAATTCAATAGAATGAGCAAATGCCTCAATCTTGTTGATTAAGCGCTCGGCTAATATTTAATAGCACTCATCACTTATTCATACAAAGATGGTTATAAACATTTTGCGTATAATCATTGGTATTGTGGATATAATGGTAATGCCCTAAATGTAAATGTAAATGTAAATGTAAATGTAAATGTAAAGGGATTATATATAAAGCGCTTTTATCCAAAGACAGACAGACATGATCCAGTCTCACACCACAGTATCGATATGAACCAAGTAGGCCTGCATCTCGCCTATCTCTCTGGCATGCAACCTTGAGTGAGAAGAAGACACCTCTTACAACACACACACACACACCCACACACACACATAACATACACAAACACACGCCACACACACACAAGATACACACACACACACATAACATACACACACACAGAACACACACACACACACAAAACACACACACACAGACACACACACACAGAACACACACACACAGAACACACACACACACACACACACACACACACACACACACACACACCACACACATGCACGCACAGTCAAAAAGTGGGGGTCCTGCGTCTGTGTCATCGGCATGCTCAGTCATATTTGGCACACAAAACAACTCAGATCGTGACTTTCCTGTCGAAAACACACACACAGCGTGCCCACCCAGACAGAGAGAGCGAGAGAGCGAGAGAGAGAGAGAGAGAGAGAGAGTTCTCTCTCTCTCTGGCTCTCTCTCTCGTTCTCTGGCTCTCTGTCTGTCTCGCACACACACTCCTTCCATCCATTAGCGAGTCGCTGTTGCTCTCCAGGGCGGGTGTGGAGGGAGATGGACCGGTCCAAGGCCCGAGGGTGGTATCTTGTTACCGTTCCCTGCAGGACATTAACACTCGTTGGGGGGGGGGGTGGGCGGGGGGCGGGGGGGGGCGGGGGGGGGGGGGATGGACCGGCACAACTCTCCGACCAGAGTTGACTTCCTTTGAATGGTGCCGCGTCATTCACATCACACTGTTCTCATCATGTGAATGTGTTTCTTTTACGTTCACGTGTGACACCTATTGTCATTCACTGACTGGTTGTCAGTCCACACGACCTCTATTGTCCATTCACACAACGACTGTTGCATTGACCACGACTCCATTGTTCATTCACGCGGACACTATTGTCATTCATGTGCGACTCTATTGGTTCCATTCCAGCCGACTCCAATTGTCATTCACACCAACACTATTGCATGTCATTTCCGCAATTATTGTCCATTCACAGTGACTATTACACATAATTTCCCTGACACTATTGTCATTCACCTGACTATGAGAGATAGTAGAAGTCACCACGAGAGTACATTGTGAATGACATGGTAATGTCATGGTAATGACATAGACCAGGCCTGCTGACCGGAGCCAATTCTTGGTTCCGGTCAGTAGAATTGTCAACAACAATACCTATCAAGTAAAGTACATTTCAGTCATTTAGAGGAAGCTTTTATCCAAAGTGACTTACAAGTGAGGCTGAGAACAATCAAAACACAAACAACCAAAAGATGAAAACCTAATAAGTGACTTCTAGCTCCACTGGAATTGTTTTCACAGTCATTCAAAATGGCCGACTTCCTGTTTAATTCGACCACATTTCCTGTCACTTCCTGGTGACCTTTTTCTGTGTTCTTCCGGCCTCTATTCATTGTTAGTCCGTCAGCGGGTGGGGGTCTTGGTGTCAAGCGGCCAGACTTCGCCAGTGATACATTTACGCTAACCTAGCGCCGGAGCTACCATGTCTAGCAAATGAAACCAGACGATTAGCTGGCGGATGCTATGTTGACGCTCTCTTCGCTTCATATTGTATTCTATAATCTCAGAGTCACATAGAGGCGTTCCTTTGAAGTTGTTATTCACGACAAGTTGGTTTTTGATGGTTTTTGATGATTCCTGGAACTTTTTGACAGGTTTTTGTTGTGTCAGATCAGAATGTTCTATTGTTCTTATGGAAGAACTACTTGACAGCGTGTGTGTGTGTATGTGTGTGGGTGTGTGTGTGCGTGTGGGTGGGTGTGTGTGTATGTGTGTGGGTGTGTGTGTGTGTGTATGTGTGCGTGTGTGTGTGTGTATGTGTGTGGGTGTGTGTGCGCGTGCTTGCGTGCCTCTCAAGTCATAATTTTTTCATCCGTGTTTTTAACAGAATACTTTATTCACTGTTTTATTCTTATTATATTTTCGTATTCCTTCAAACTTTTCTCGACCCTCTCCGGTATTGCTTCAGGGCACCGGAGACCCAGCATCCAGCTTGAAATATGGAGTTTAATTAAAATAGGAAAGGGCACTTAAGCTACTTTCTTTGGGTTGACCTAAGCCCCGCCCTGCCCCCGCCCTCCTAAATCCCTCCCCCTGAGTATTTTACTGCTTTCTAACTCATTCCTGCTTTCCGTCGGTTCGACGGATGAGTTGCGACCGTCAACAGGATGAGCAAACAATAACCACCCGTTCCCCCACCTTTCCAGGAAATACCGCTCCCATTTCCTGTTCCTGTTCCTGTTTAGATGCAGCGGTATTGTATTGATTACAACCGGGCCGACCGACAAAATGGCTGACTTCCGGTTTGAATCCAGTATCCCCCATCTTCGTAGGTTCCCTCTAAAACCGTTGGGCTAGGCTAACCTAGCTAGTGGTGCCACAGCTAGCCCCCTGAAACCAGCTATCTTTAACCCGACATACGGCGGTTTGCTCCGCTTAACCCCGACGGGATTAAGAGCGCTGGGCTACTCTTAATCCCGCCTTCGTCCTCCTCAGATCTTGCTCTGAGAAAGCTCACTCCGCCCACGCGCCAACCAACCTCCGCTAGTCGGTTAGCATCTGCCGGCTAATGTCCGCACGACGTCAAGGTGGGGGGATGGACGCGTTTAGCATTCTCCTCTCGCTGTTTACGTGTGTGTGTGCTTGTGTGTGTGTGTGGGGGGGGCGGGCGTGGTCATTACAGTTTTACTGGTTCACCCCCCCCCCCCCCCCCACCTTAATGGATGAGAAAAGATATTGTTTTGAACTAGACTTACCTCTGTCTCTCTCTCTCTCTGTCTCTCTCGCTCTCTCTCTCTCTCCCTGCCCTTCTCTCTCTCTCTCTATCTCTCTCTCTCTCCCTGTCTCCCCCCCCCTCTCCCCCTGTCCTCTCCTCCACCAGGTTCCCTCTGTTTGGCCGTTACCGTGACGACCAACCGGCACAATGTGGAGGTGCACGAGTTTGCAAGTGAGAGAGTGCCGCTCATACACGGGCAATAGACTGAACATGGACTTGTTATAGAGTAGATATACTGTATATATATATATATATATATATAGAGAGAGAGAGAGAGATTGGCTCTTTGCTGAAGCGAAAATTAAATAAATCAACAACATTGTCATCGCTGAATATTAAAAAAAACAGTGAGAACTCCAAGCTAATTGTCTGCTGCCAATACATTTCCCACCTTGCACTTCTTCTTCAAACAAACACCACCACTCCCTCCACCACACCCATCCAATAAAACCACCTCTGTACCCCAATCTAATCTGACAATCTCTCTCCCTCCCTCCCTCCCTCCCTCCCTCTCTCTTTCTCTCCCCCCTCCCTCCCTCCCTCTGTCCCTCCCTCCCTCCCTCTGTCCCTCCCTCCTTCCCGCTCTCCCTCCCTCCCTCCCCTGTCCCCCCCCCCAACCAAGACGCCGAGCTGTCGTGCAAGTTCAACACGGAGCGCGACCAGAACCCGCGCATCGAGTGGAAGAAGAAGGGTCATGACGTGTCCTTCGTCTACTACAACGGCCATTTTAGAGGTACGCCGTCGCGTCCACCTGTACGGAAAAAAAAAGTATTTACGGAAAAAAAATTGACACGTGTGGGAGTGTGTGTGTGTGTGTGTGTGACCTGGTTAGAGTCTGGGGTGTGTTGGGGCTTACCAAACACACACACACGCGCTCCCACAAAGCGATACAGATAGACCTGCGAACATTGGGGTTCGAACCCAGAACCCCTCTGGGCTGGGCGTCAGTTCATACCAGTTCAGTGAGTATCCTGCTGGTATTTTATGGGGCGGGGTTGAAAAGCGGTGGTGGCACGATGTGATTGGCTCATTTGGAGTATTTGAGTCGTTGTGACTGCTAACATTTCAAAGATCAGACCACCAAACAGGTTATTATGGTTTTGAATGTGCTGTTAAGAGTCAAGTTTCTTTATTGCCATGTGTAACAAGTACAATGGAATGCTTATTCCCCATTCACTCCCACAGTATTCTTCTAAAAATAAATTCTGAACAATTCTAAACAATAAGTAAAAGTAAGTACATAAGTACAAAATCAGTTTTCATTGAATACTTTCCATTTAGTCCACACGGAACCCTTTTGTAATTTGGAGTGTCTGTGAAGGGCCGGGCTTCCTGCATGGTACGACCGACTGGTTTTATGAACCCGGAGCAGACAGATGCATTGTGTAGTCGTCTCTGTATCGCCTCTCCGTTCGCTCAACTCAAAGTGCTCAAAAAAACGAATTCCTTTCCGAATTCCTTTTCCGACGTGAATACCACCATCCTCCCCTTTCCCGTTTTTCAATATGCACAATAGTGTCGCGTGGATGACAATAGTGTACAAATAGTCGTGAAGGACCTGAGAAAAACGTAATATATACTGCATATCCATAATGTTCGCACTGCCCACGTGTTCTGGTGCCAAACACTGGACTTCCATCCCTACTGATAATGTGTCTAGATAGACGACCGCACACCTTCAGCGCGCACTCTACACACTCCACAACCGCCACACACAGCCTAACATCCTGTCTCGGCCTTGCAACTGCCCTCAATTGACCCCTGACCACCCCCTGACCCCCCCCCCCATCCAGGTCCGTTTGAGGGCCGGGCGAGCATCCAGGGCGCCACGGTAACGTTGCGACGGGTGACCCAGAAGGACGCGGGGGAGTACCGCTGTGAGATCAGCGCCCAGCTCGACACGGTCACCCTGGGGGAGGCCAACATCACCCTGCGGGTCCTCGGTAAGATAGGAAAACCTGAGTGTGTGTGTCAAACTGTGTGTGCGTGTGTGTGTGTGTGTGTGTGTGTGTGTGTGTGTCTGTGAGTGTGGGGATGTGTGTGTGTCTGAATCGGTTCACTCTACACAGTGCACTGTTTGGGGGGGGGGGGGCGTCGCTGTTTTGTAGTGCCGTCCGAAATGTCAGTGTAATCAAATCTGGTTCCCTGTATGGTGCACTACGTAATACCCACAATGCACCGGGCACGGCCTGCGTGTGAGGTTGTTTGTTCAGGCAGTCGGAAGGATTTCCAGGGTTCAGAAAGTAAAAGTCCCTTCGCCTGTATTCGGTTTACACTGTCTAGAGATAGATTAAGGGTGAATACAAATAGTTGGACTACAGACAGTAAAAAGACAGAAAGTGTCTTGCGGAAAAAGATAGTTCATCTAAAAAAAACCGTTTAAATAGAATAATTTCAATTGAATATTGTTGTTTTATTATTTTTAATTAGTTAAAATGGCGACAAGATAGCTATCAAATAATGTATTCATTGTTAAGTTGGCCATTTTCAGCACAAATGTTTTACTTTTCTCACAAGAATACTTCCTTACGACTTTTATTATAGTAGTAAGTATAGTATTATAGTACTTCCTTGTACTATAATACTTCCTACGAGTTTTGAAACCCTGACTGTTTTCATCATGGAGGCGATCAGTTTGACATTTATTTTTAACAATCTTCTCGATGATAACTAATGTGTATGTATGTCACCTTGAATGACTAAAACAAAGTAATTTCTGTCACTTATCTTAATATTTGATTAGTATTTGTTTTAATACTGTAAAGTGCAAAAATAGCATTCGTATTAGCTATTCGTACTATTTTAATCTGCTAAAGTTTGTCATGAACTCAAACAACATCCTATCAGCTAAACTGCCGTTATCTTAACTGACGTTTATTTACGCTTGGTGGCGGGAATTCCGATGACGAAGAGCAGTTGATCCCGGAATCCCGAAAAATATTTGATCTTTTTTTCTTTTTCGGTTTTCACATGTGCCCCCCCCCAGTGCCCCCTCACACCCCACTGTGTGAGATCCCCAGCTCGGCGGTGACGGGCTCTGCGGTGCAGCTGCGATGTAGGGACCGCCAGAGCATCCCGCCTGCCGTCTACACCTGGTACAAGAACAAACAGCCGCTGGTCTACA
>PIJE02000459.1:121977-191977 GCA_002895965.2 Coryphaenoides rupestris | reverse complement strand
TTTTCCTGCTTTCCAGCCTATTCAGAGGAGAGGAAGATAAAATCATAGTTTGAAAATCATCTAAACAAATCCATATTAATCCACGAAAAATTATTCATCAAAGTCATTCAATCATCAATCATTTAATGTAATCTTTTAAGGCAACCAAAGATCAAATACACTGCTTTGGGTTCCTGCTAACTTGGAATCAGAATTTTCAATTTGTATTTAATTTAACAAAATGATGAATAGATGAATAATTAAAAAGAATCTCAACAAGGATGATGGATAATGGTTCCTTTCAGTCCGTTTCCGACCTTTGAGCTGACTTCTCCAGCAGCTGCTTCTGTTGTCTCAGCAGACATCTGAGCCTGGCTCTCGTCAGCCGCAGAGACAGCTGATCTCCGCTCATAATCCCCTCGCTCTGTAGTCGATTAGTAATGTCTAGTAATGCCATTAACCTCCCTGTCTCTCTCTCCCTCTGTTTTCCATCAATCCAATTCAATTCAGAATAGCTTGGCACGTAGAAAAAAAAAACAATGTTGGCCTCGCTAAATATAAACAGATGAAATACAAAATACAAGAACAAAGTGAGAAAAAATACAAAAATAGGTACTCGGTAGGTTATTGTATCAACATTGGATAATACATTTTAACCTTTTGATAGTACTTTATATGTACTTTTTATATATAAAGTACTATGAAAAGGTAAAACTGTGAAATATAAAAAATTATGGATATTATAAAAAGTTAAAATATGGAGTACTATAAGAAACCACAGAAGAGAAGTGAAATATAAAGTACCTGGTATGTGCAAAGCAAGTAGTATATGAAAGACTACACAGGTTTAAGGTTTCAGAGACTGAAGCCGTGTGTGTGTGTGTGTGTGTGTGTGTCTCCAGAGGACGTGAATGTGGTGACGGTGGTGGTGTCCGTGTTGGTGTGTCTCTTGGTGGTGGTGTGTGCCTGCGGGGCCGTGGTCCTGCACCGCAACGGATTCTTCAGCCGTGAGTCTGTCTGTCTAGCTCTCTGTCTGACTGTCTGTCTGACTGTCTGTCTCTGTCTGACTGTCTGTCTCTCTGTCTGACTGTCTGTCTCTCTGTTTGTCTGACTGTCTGTCTCTCTGTTTGACTGTCTGTCTGTCTGTCTGTTTGACTGTCTGTCTCTCTCTGACTCTCTGTCTGACTGTCTGTCTCTCTGTTTGTCTGTCTGTCTCTCTGTTTGTCTGACTGTCTGTCTGTCTGTCTCTGTCTCTGATTGTCTGTTTGACTGTCTGTCTGTCTCTGTCTCTCTGTCTGTCTCTCTGTTTGTCTGACTGTCTGTCTCTCTGTTTGACTGTCTCTCTATATCTGACTCTCTGTTTCTCTGTCTGACTGTCTGTCTGTCTGTCTGTCTCTCTCTTTCTCTCTCTCTCTCTCTCTCTCTGTCTCTCTCTCTCTCTCTTGCTGTAAACCATAAACTCTAAAGACCATAAACTTTACTGCGCTCATCCTCTTCTTCCTTTGTTTTGACCAATATTGACACCCGCCCTCTTTTCTCCCCCCCCACTCCCCCCATCCCTCTTGTCTCTCTCTCCCTCCCCCATCCATTTATCCATCACCCCTCCCCCCTCCACACCGGTCCGTGCACGCAGGTCACAGAGGAAGGTAAGAGTGCACTGATTGCATTAACATTGATGAGAGAACACACACACGCACACACACACACAGACACACACACACAGACACACACACACAGACACACACACACACACACACACACGTGCACACTAACCTCCCGCAGAGTGCAGTGGGCCGACGGAACTAATGGTTTGGTAGTGAAGTATTTGTGTGTGTGTGTGTGTGTGTGTGTGTTTGTGTAAGTGTGTGTGTAAATGTGTGTGTGTGCTTCTGTCTGCGCTGAGTCAGGGGTGCTGTGTCACACACACAGTGACAGCTGTGTGTGTGTGTGGGTGTGGGCGGGCGGGGGGGGGGTTGGGGTTGGGTAGGGGGAGGAGGGGGTGTAAGTTTCGGGATTGGCTGTGTGTGTGTGTGTGGGGGGGGGTAGGAGAGAGTGTGTGTTTGTGTGTGTGTGAGAGAGAGAGTATAGGTGTGTGTTTATGTGTGTGCGCATGCCTGCGTGTGCATATGTATGTGTGAGAGTATAGGTGTGTGTATAGGTGTGTGTGTGTGTGTGTGTGTGTGTGTGCGTGTGTGTGTGGTGTGCGTGGCTGGTTAAGCACAGCATCGGATGGTCTTTCACTCACTGGGGCACAGGGTCGGGTGACGGGTGTGTGTGTGTGTGTGTGTGTGGTGGGTGGTGGTGGGTGGTGGGTGGTGGTGGTGGGGGGGCTAACCAGATGCACCAACCATGGGAAAGTTGTAGTTGTTTTTAAGAAGGTTTGATTGTTGTCCTCCACCAGCAGACGTACAGCTGTCTACCTCAGAGCCACCAGCTGACAGCCACACATTAATATTAAATATAGATGGCCTCCATACACACTCCTGTACAACAACAACACACAGCCATCCAGCCACCCGATTGGCTAGCAGTAAACCAATCAATACTGTACAAAAAATACTGTACGCTTAAAGATGGAAAAGAAAAGTCACCAGTAATACATTTTAAAAGTAACTAAAATAATACAAATTACTCACTCACTAATTATTCACTCCCTGACCAGTAATAACTTTTAAATATAATTAAAATAATTGTTATAATTGTAATTATTTTTAAACGTTATTACTTAATAATTAATTCAAATGACCCTATACTTTTTACAAAGGGTCATTTGAATTATTTTAATTCTGTTATTACTGGTCCGGAGAGCGAATAACGAAACACGAGTAAACATTCATTCAGGATTTTTCACATGTAATCATAAATCTCATATATTTCTGTGTCGCGTTATCACAAAAATCTGTGCCGTTCTTGTTGGCGGTGAACCGTTTAAAACGAGCACAATCACGGCTTTTTCATTTTTTTTGTGTTTGAAGCACACACACAAAAAATAAATAAATAAATAATAAAAAATAGCTCCTTTGTCTACATTCGAGTGAAGTGCGAGTCAACCGGAGCTGTCAGCGTCAACGTTCTATTTATAGAAACCCTCGCGCTCGTCTCCTTCTTCTTCTTCTTCTTCTTCTTCTTCTTCTTCTTCTTCTTCTTCTTCTTCTTCTTCTTCTCTTCATCATCACCGAGAACGGCGAGACGATGTGACGTGACTCCTGGTACACAAACGGGCACGCTGGCTGAGCGGTGCATGCATGCGGAAACGGCGAGCATCACTACCATAAAACGAGGGGGAGAGAGAGGGGGAGGAGGGGGGAGGAAAGAGACAGGGGGAGGAGGGGGGGAAGAGAGAGACAGGGGGGAGGAGGAAGGGGGGAGAGAGAATTAGATAGGGGGAAGGGAAAAGATAGAAGGAGAGAGGAGGAAGAAAGGGGGAGAGACGGGGGAGGAGGAAGGGGAGAGCAGGGGGAGGAGGAAGAGGGAGAGAGAGAAGGAGAGAGAGGGGGAGGAGAGGGCGAGAGAGAACGAGAGAGAGGGGAGGAGGGGGGAGAGAGGAGGGGGGAGAGAGGAGGGGGGGAGGAGGGGGGAGGAGGGGGAAGGAGAGAAAGGAGAGAGGGGGAGGAGGGGGGGAGAGAGGGGGAGGAGGGGGGAGAGAGAAGGAGAGCGGGGAGGAGAGGGGGGGGAGAGAGAGGAGAGAGGGAGGAGGGGGGGAGAGGAGGGGAGGAGAGGGAGGAGGAGAAGGAGGGGGGAGGAGGGGGAGGAGGAGGAGAGAGAGAGGAGAGAGGAGAGGGGGAGGAGGGGGAGAGGGGGAGAAAGAGAGAGGGAGGAGAGGGGGGAGGAGGGGTGATGACTTGAGGGGCTTTAACTGTCTCGGGAGTCGACTCGAGTTTCGGCGATTGGATAGAAAACCCAGTTAATGACGGTAACCTTCCCCACAAATGTAACAAAAGACACTTTAAACCACCAGGAACTACTTACTGGCGGATGTTAGACAACACACCACACACACACGTGTCAGATGTCACTCATGTACAGGTGACAGGTGTGTGTCTCAACCCGTTGAGCCAATGAGCCAATTTTCATCTTTCAGCAGATGAAAAACAAAATGAAATAACAAAATGGAATCTTGTCGGTAGCCGGTTGTATTCCATCCCGGGACACACAGAGGAAAGCTTTTAATTGAATTGACCCCATCGCAGAATAACCTCCCCCACCCCAATACACACACACACACACACACACCACACACATGCACACACACCACACGCACACGCACACACTCTCTTTCTCGTCTCTTCTCTCTCTCTCTCACTCTCTCTCACACACACACTGCGTTCTGGATTCGCTCTCCTTTTAGTCCTTCATTTAATTGGCTGTGTTGCATAATTGCACACTCACTCTGACATCACAGCCGATGCATGTCACATTTCAACGCATGGACTGTGTGTGTGTGTGTGTGTGTGTATGCGTTTGTGTGTGTTTACCGTTAGTGCGTCCTAAACGCTGTCGTGTCGGTCGACCTCTGACCTTTTGGACCCCTCCTCCTCCCTCCCTCCCTCGTCACCCGCAGGTCATTTTGGATCTCGGAGTGTCACGACACTCCGCACATTAGCAGTCAGAACCTGCACAGACCCAAAGACACGTGAGTGAGACGCACCAAGATACAGGAGAGAGAGAGAGAGAGAGAGAGAGAGAGAGAGAGAGAGAGAGAGAGAGAGAGAGAGAGAGAGAGAGAGAGAGAGAGAGAGAGAGAGAGACAGAGAGAGGGAGAGAGAGAGAGAGAGAGAGGAGAGAGAGAGATAGAGAGAGAGAGAGAGAGAAGAGAGAAGGAGGAGAGAGAGGAGAGAAGGGGTGAGAGAGAGACAGAGACGGAGAGATGGGGGAGGGAGAGAGAGAGAGAGAATGGAAGAGAAGAGTGACAAACTGAATGGGAGAGAGTGACAGTCAGTCTGGGAGGGAGGGAGACCGGAAGAGAGAGCGATAGAAGACAGAAGAGAGAGAAAGAGAGAGAGAGAGACAATCATGATGATGGATTCAGAACTGTACTGTGTTGTTGTGTGTGTGTTTGTGTGTGTGTTTGTGTTGGTTTGAGCCCGATTGGGTGCGAACTGGTTCCATGCGTGTGCGGGGCCGTGTTTGAAATTCTCCAGGACAGGCTCCCACAACACCAACCACACCACACACACACACACACACTACACACCGTGCTATACCATCTATAATAACCTCCTCAACTTGCTTCTTTTACTTAACGTTACAACTCCGCCCCCTCTCCTCCCCCCCCATCCGCCCAATTGGGAAACACCGCCATATTCCAGCGTGCATTATTTGATCCAAAGGCCCATACGAGATGTTGACTCAGGGAAAACCAAGCTCCCCCCTCTAACCTCTCTCTGTCGCTCTCCTCTCTCCCACGACGGTGTCCAAACGCCCCCAACCCCACCCCCCACCCCTCGCCACCACCTCTCAACCCACACCCTCACACCCACCCCCAAACCCCCACCCTCGCCACGCAGCTCCCCAATGTGATCTTGTTTGTCTTTGTCTTTCAGGTCCAATGTCAATTACGTTCCTCCGCCTCAAGAAGTGAGTAGAGTGCTTTAAAACCTCCCCCTCCCTCCACCTCCTCCTCCATCTCCTCCTCCATCTCCCCCCTCCCTCCCCCCACAATTGTCTTTCTTCGTCTCCTCTCTCCTCTCTCCGCTTGTCTTGTCAGTTGATGGGCAGTAAGTGATGATGACATCGCGGACAAACGCTGACTCAAGCACAACATAGTAAAACACGACTTATTAACGGGGATGGGCCGCGCTACGTTCCCGCCGATCGGAGTCACAGACCGGGTTATTGTCTGACATCGTGTCGTTTATAGTCGTATTGTTTTAACTGCGGAATGTTTTATCTCTATTTCATTTAATGTGTGTGTGTGTGTTTGTGTTTCCACCATCCCTCTGGTCCAGCCCCAGGATTTCAAACACACCCAGTCGTTCATGCTGTGAGAAGCGGGCCTTCCACCGCAGAACAATCACCCACTGTCCTCCGATTAAAAGGTGCCAACACTGGATTCCCTCGAAAACCCCCCGACATACAGTATTTACATCTCGACCGGCGACTTAACGAAGACGGAACTCCTTCCTTTTTCTTCCACTGCTATACTCTTTTGTGACAGATTTCTGGCGAGGGAGCAATACGCTCGTTGTTCTTGGTTTTATTGTGCGATTTTTTCTGTGATCTTTTTGCCGTCGTCGGAGACAATTATGTGAGACGATGGCGCTCTGCCGCCCCCTGGTGGCGCGATGCCGAAACTACACCTCCAACGCACAGCGACCTAATTAGCGTCAGGCCTACAGGACTCTCTAAATAGACGCTTCTTTGCCCACCTAGTAATAACTACCGACAATATTATTTTCTACCAAAGACTGGACGTTTAATCGCAGAGTAATGATCATCAAAAAAGTATATTATACAAAGGAGCAGTCATTATTGATAGGTGTGCGTGTATATCCAGTATAAAGCCATACGTAGGGAAAAACGCCATTTCCGTTGTAAAAATGGTTCTCGCCTCTGCTAGAGAACAAAAAAAGCCGGTTACCTCAGACGGAACACGTCTTAAGTCCCTCCGTAACAATGGGGTTGTTTTTTTTTTCCCCCTCCACTGAGAGAACAAAATGGCCACGAAAGGTCAGGTGACCTTTGGCTCGCAATGGGGTGACAGAGTTCTAATCCGGACAGGAAACCCAACCTACGGAAATCATTTCAAAACAACCGAGACCAACCCGCCCCATTGTGCCTGCATGGTCTTCTTTCTTAAAAAAAACTAAAACTAAAAGTACCTTGTGCCTTTTTTCATTTGTCTGCCGTATTTATCTATGGGAAAAAAAAACCGAGAATCACCGTTTTGTATGTGAAGAATTTGCCTTACTTTTGTCTATTTTTGTGCCACCGTGTTGTTGATCGTACAAGAGTGTATGCTTTTGAAAACAAAAGTGTGAGAATGAATTACTGACTTTTTTGGTGTAGAAACTATGTGCCGGTAATAAAATACGTTTTCTATCTAAACATATTTTCATGTCACGATATTCTCCTGTCCATGTCTCCAAGTCTATGTCACAGCAAACAAATCACACAAAAATACTGTAACACAACCTTTATTCTGTTTGAGAATGCATCTTATTTCTAAATCAGATATTCCTCTCACGGTTACCCGTCAGAAAGTGAGCCCCCCCCCCGACCACCACCTCCAAATCCATGACAAGTGGGTTTCAGTTCAACATCTTTTTTATTAAATACAACATATGGACGACATGAACAACGTGGACAGCATCATTTACTTGGCCACCTCGTCGAACTTGGGATCTGCAAGAGAGACGGCGAAAAAAACAAACAGAAAGATAGCGTTAGCAGAAACTTAAAAGTACAAAAAAAACTACAACAAAACAGCTTGCGTTTTTGTCACGTTGCTTTCCCTCCAACTCAAAGCCCGCTATGATTAGCCGTCGAACGCATTTACAGCCAAAACACGTCGTGCACGAAACTGAACAAAGAGTCTTGGCGTCTCGCCACCTCTCGGTCGTCTGCGATTGAAGTCTATTTATAGAGCTGGCGGCGAGGAACGGGCCGCTCGCTAAAGTACCCCGATCCTCGTGTGACGATAAAAGCTTCAACAGAAGCATAAAATAAATAAAAATCCAAAAAGGGAGGGGGAGTCATAAATTCCACTGAAGCTGAAAGTTTAATTCACTTAATTACAAAAATGTCATGCCGTTAGAAGAGTATTTTGTATGCGGAGGAATCCCCATCCGAGAATCACAATGTGACTTTCAGGAGTCTCTTATTTTCTACCCCCGTCGGTTGGAGGGACCCATTTTTAGACCTTGGCGTTAACACTTTGCATTCTGGGAAATGGTTAAGAGGAACATATTCATCTGTCACTGAGAATTACAGTATGTGGAGGAAAAAAAAAACGTATGCCAAAACGTTTCTCAGTTTATATTCAGTAAGATACATATTCTGTTCTCGCCGTCCTCCTCGCATACAAGCCACAATTTGAAAACCAACGGGTGGTTAGTTTAGCTTCGCAAACGATTGTAAAACTAGAAATCAGATCACAGATTTAAGTTTAGGGCATTTGGAGTGAAACAACATTATATAAATCGCTGAAGGTACGTAATTGCTAGGTTGACCCCTAGCTGGTAACAGCAAGATAGGGAGGATAAGAAGATGGTGAGGATAAGAACAGCCAGACAGCATTGTGTAGCATCTTAGCCTAGCCAAGTACTACTTTAAGTGCTGTACGAGCAGCCAAGATGCTACACAATGTCAAGTAGCATCTTCACGTGACAGGATGTACGATATCTCGTGTGATCAGAATTCTATGAGAGTGTGTGTGTGTGTGTGTGTGTGTGTGTGTGTGTGTGTGTCGACGCGCACACACACACACCTTGGAATTTGAAGTCGGGGAACTTGGTGAGGTCTCCCTCGCCGTACAGCCTCTGCAGCTTGGTCATGTTCTCAGTGAGGGCCGTCTGGTAAGCGGCGCCTCCTTCCACCACGCCCCCTGCTGCCGCCCTGTGGAAGTGTTCGGGTGAAAAAACGTTAAACCTGCGCCATGGCAACTTCTCTGCCGCAGCCTATTCATAATTATATAAATATCAGCACGATTCTTGTTTCTAAAGAATAAAACGGTCCGTCCGCAAGTCAACCTATCCAGGGAATTTATCTCTGTCACAAATGATATGAGCTACAAATGTAGAAAGGCGTCAAGCCACTAGAGGGTGCTAATGGGAAAACTTTGTGCCGATGGACAGGAGAGGGTTGAGAGAGGGAATGACATGCAGATCATAAGAACGCAGATCCGACTTGAACCTGGGTTGCTAAGAGACGCATCGCCTACATGGTTAGTGCACTAGGGGGGCAGGCAGTAGCTCAGGAGGTTAAGAGTGGTTCGATCCCCAGGCTCCACGTCTCTCAAAAACAAGTAAATATATGAAGCACAGTTGTGATGCCACAATAGTCCATAAACGAGATCACTTTTGTCTTTTCCACAAGTATGGTGGCAATGACAATTTCAGACAGATAATACACTTTTCTTGGGGTGGCGGTGGCTCAGGTGCCAAGTGTCCCTGAGCAAGACGCCCATCAACCCCAACTGCTCCCTGCTCCCGGCTGTTGCCTTGCACGGTTGACACCGCTGTCGGTGTATGAATGGGTGAACGTCGTGAGGCAATGGAGCCTTGGGTCTCCGAAACCACCACTTCAGATAAAAGCAACCCATGCGTCATATCCACCTTTCTTGTGTCAAATGTTAATTTGCATAAGACAAGTAATACACTTATACGCTTATTTTGTTTTGCCCCTTTAAAGACAAAGTCATTTAAACTCATTACATAGACAAATGGTTGGTTGTCCATAACCTCAGAGGGCAATCATCTTAAGAGATGCCCTCTAAAAGTGGCCCTGAGAGATCAGGACACACAGATGGCTACGATCTAATCAGACATCAGAGTCAGTGGGTTCTAGTGGAGTGTCTGTCTGTGTGTGTGTCAGTGTGTGTGTGTGTGTGTCAGTCAGTCAGTCAGTCAGTGAGAGTGTCAGTCAGTCAGTCAGTGAGTGAGTGTCAGTCAGAGGAAAGAATCAGTGGGCAGTCACGTCAGTCAGTGGAGAGAGTCAGTCAGTCAGTGAGAGAGTCAGTCAGGTCAGTGAGAGAGTATCAAGTCAGTTAGTGCAGTGAGAGAGTCAGTCAGTCAGTGAAGTGAGTGTCCAGTCAGTCAGTTGAGATGTGTCAAGTCAGTCCAGTCAGTGAGAGTGTCAGGTCAGGTCAGTTCAGTGAGAGTGTCAGGTCAGTCAGTTCAGTGAGAGTGGTCAAGTCATTCAGTGGAGTGTCAGTCAGTCTGTGAGAGAGTCAGGTCTGTGAGATGTGTCAGGTCCCGTCTGTGGTGCGCGCGTGCGTGAGAGACTCACTTGCTCTTCGTGTTTGTAGTCGCGGATCTTGTCCACGAACAGCTTCTGGACGGGGTCGAGCTCCAGCCGGTTGACGACCACCGCGGACAGGCCGACGTTCCTCCGCAGGGTCACGGCCACAGCGGAGCGCAGGAGGGACGACAGACGGAACAGCCTTTGGAGCGCCATATCTGGAAAAACAGTTATACAATATTAATAATAATAGTATAAGTATTATTATTCCATACAATCCACAAAGCGTGATAAGACTATGGAGCTGAAATCTCGCGATACTTTGACGAGCACCTAAATTGAGAACCAGATGATAGAACCACAACGACCTTACATATAGATAACAGTAATAATACCAATAACAATAACAATAATAATAAGAATAATAACAACAACAAAGGTCATCTCAAAAGTCCTCCCTCAATACGAGCTCAATGCTAAGTGAGCTACTCTCGACTCTCGACGCTGTTTTACGGGATTAAAGCGCGTTTTGTTCAAGAGGCAACATAAACATCGAACTGCACACGAAACGTCGACTGTGGATTAAAACATAAAGATACGAGAGGTCGCGAGCGCAGCGTCACCTTGGGTTGACAGTTACAGCACACGATCCGACCGCGACGAGCCGCAAGGGGTTGTGGGAAATCCGAGGGGCTGCTGGGAGTGCTCACGAGGATCACACTGCCACCGGTTTGCGCATATTTGAAATATTTGATTTTATTAGTTTTTGTCAATTTCATTTTGAACTCTTTTTTAAATTCCGCGTCGGTTTCGTTTTAATTCGTTTTTATGGTGCGTTTGCTAGTTTTAATTTCGTTGTTTTTGTAGTATTAGTTTGTTTTATTATTATTATTGTTATTTTATCAGTGCAGTCGCATTAATGATCAATAATTGATGTATTGTTGACCTCCCAGGGATGTGGTTGCCCTTTTATAGGACTTATTTCTTCCAGGCTTGTTATAAGACTAAATGACTAAATAACTCATTACTGTATTCTATATTAGTAATCTATAAATGGTCCATTACTGTTACCTTAAAGTAATCTCTAAATGTAATCTGTTAGTCATTTGTTATTGTTTCTAATCTAATCTTATGTAATGTTGTACTGTGAACTATAATACATAGCACAAAGGAGACCTATTCATATTAAATGTAACCAGTATGTAAAATTGTTGGCATGATAGCCTCTTACATAGGCCAATGATATTGTTATCAATTATTATTTTAACATAACTAAACTGTCCATTACTGCACAACAAAACACAACACACAACAGTTGTCCATATGTACATTCAAAACTTTATTATGGAATTATGTGTAGAAAGCATTTTTCCAGTCAATGCAAATGACCTGCACAATATTACACGGTGGAAAAAAATATCTATAATAGCCACACAAAAAAAAGACAAAGAAAATCCTGCTTCATCTTGAGCTCTGCTGCCCTCTGTCGGAGAAGACTCCTCCCACTGCATCCTGAATAAGATGATCTCACGCTCTGAACTCCTCCTCCCACCACCACCACAGACCCCCAGTAAAGTGGTTATTTTAATGGGTCTTTAAATGGTCACACATACGTTAGAGTTTAGAGGGTCGATGGTCGTCCAGGCGAAGGTACCACACCTGAAAGCGGTGGTCGATGTAAGGAAAAAAAAAACCAAATAAGACAATAACACAACCCAGTACTACTTACAATATGCCACCATATCCACACATTTCAGCGAATGAGTGTGTTGTGGGCGAATCACATGACGCGTTGGTTTATTTTTGGGGGAAAAAAGGAAAACAAAACACAGACCTGGGACAAAACATTACAACGTTGGGAGAAAACGAACACGACGACACAATGTTTGATTCCCCACCCCACCCATACTTTCCATACTTTACTTCAAATCCCCACCCCCCCACCCCTCCCCATCCCCTCGAATATACACAAGCCACCAGCCCGTAAAAAAATAATAAAAGTACACAGACTCGGAATGGAAGAAAAGAAAACGGCACCCCAAAAGATAATCAAATGGTGACATCGTTCAAAAAGCGTCTACTCAAGAGATGTTCGTCGGCACAATGCATTTCTGAGAGTATAAGTACTAGCAGCCCTCGGCCTCCTCCCCGTCGCACCGGGAACACGGCACGGTGAAATAAACAAAAACATAAAATAGGCTAGAAAAATGTACAATTCCAAAAAACGCAAAGAAAAGCAAAAAGATCTCTCTTTGAGTGTATTTAACGTGATATCAAGCTTGTTCGTATTTTTTATTTTTTTTTTAGATTAAGATATATCGTATTTGTCGTCGTAACAATTGTTCTTAGGTTCACGCGATCACGAGAAAGATATTAAAATGTACAATCTTGCTAAGTATGACAATCTATAGGTGAGGACAGCGCTCCCGCCCAGAGCTCCGTCCGCGATTATTTTCTTCTCCTCCTCCTCCTCCTCCTCATCCTTCTTCATCTCCTCTTTTTGGCTCCAAATCCAGTCACGGTTTGGTGTCGTCATGCACTACGTAGGAACGGCTATGAGGTCGGCATCACCCCCCCAATACATAACACGCAATAAAAATAAAAAATACAAATCAACATTACATCCAGTTTTTGTCTCTCCCCCTCTCTCTCTCTCCATCTCAATTAAAAAACAACCCTTCCCCCAAACAAAATGAAAACATCTCAGAAAATCAATAAAATAAAAATGAAAACCAGCTCATTCAGAAACACATCTCGTCTTTAGGCCTTACCATCAATAGAGAGAGAGAGGGAGAGAGGGAGAGAGAGAAGGAGAGGGAGCGAGAGAGGGGAGGGGGCGGGGCTAGAGTTTCCACTGTACTCCAGTGTGTCGACTGCAGTGGTGGTGCAGCAGTGTTGGTGGTGCAGTGGGAGTGGGAATATACCTTTTTCTCTTTGTTGTTTTTTTTTTTTAAACGGAAACAAAACAGAAACCGCCATTTTCTTCTAATAGTCAGTGAGGGTTTTGACGCCGGATTTCAGGATAGGAACAATGTGTGTACGGGAGCGTATACGGAATAATTTAATGGATTAGGATTTTTCCGAAGGGGGATGTTTGACAGGACAACTATTAAACACTGCATCAGTGTTTATAGCAAAACTTCTCTCCCTCTCTTTTCCGTTCATTCCTTCACTCTTTTTCTACAACTCATCAGCAGGACCAAATGGAGCAACGCGGAAAAGTAAGAACGCGGAAAATAATAAAATTGATAACGTGTGTCGGTTTTTCCGCAAATATCCACATTTTGCAGTGGTTCGGAGACCCGGGGCTAGACTAAAAATAATGGCCCCCTCCCCCACAGATCCTCGTAACGGTAACGTTATGCCACCCGTTGGCATGAACTACAACACCTGGCGATGGCTGGAAAACTACAACTTCCACCACCCCAAACTACAAGTGTAGCTGTAATTTTCCTGGCGATGGTAGGAAAACTACAACTCCCTCCACCAAACTACAAGTGTAGTTGTAGTTTACCCGGCGACGGCAGGAAAACTACAGCTCCCTCCTCCAAACAACCGACTGTAGTTGTAGTTTCACCCGAGCCTTCCCTGACACAAAAACTACAACCAGGTTTTGGAGGCGGAGGAGAAAAGAGGCGGGAAAGTGGACGAGGGGCGGGGGGGAAACTCGAGGTCTGGTTTGGGGGTTCGGTGGTGGGAGAGGGGTTATGGATGAATGTGTGTGTGTGTGTGTGTTTTGTTGGGGGGAGGGGGCGGGTTCCTCCTCCTCCTCAGTTGTGCATCTGCTCGAAGAACTTGTAGGTGGGGTTCTCGTAGCCGTTCTGCTGCATCTTGGAGAGGTGGCGCTCCTCAGGGGTCACCGCCGCATCCACCTGGTGGAGAGAGAGAGAGAGAGAAACCGAGACAGAGGCAGAGAGACAGAGAGAAAGAGGGAGGGAGAGACAGAGAGAGAGAGAGAGACACAGAGACAGACAGAGGGAGCAGTAGAGAGAGACAGGAAAGCGCAACAGAAGAGACAGGGACAGAAAGAGAAGAAAGAGACAGAAAGACAGTGAAGTAGAGAGAGAGAGAGAGAAAGAAAGAGAAAGACAGACAGATTTAGAGAGAGTGGGGGAGGGAAAGAGAGGGAGACAGGCAGGGTGGAGTGAGAGCGAGAGAGGGAGAAAAGGCAAGAGAGGAGGGTAGAGTGAGGGAATGAATGAAAACAAGATGGCGATGGAGTGAGAGGAAGAGAGAGCGATATATATATACGGTCAGAGCATGTAGACACGCAGCATCACACTGTAATGGATTCCTCCAATCACACCCTGGGACATTGTGCTCTATAGCTAAAAAGAGTTTCTGCCATCTGTGCATGATTGCCATCGTCACACACACACACACACACACACACACACACACACACACACACACACACACACACACACACACACACACACACACACACACACACACACACACACACACACACACACACACACACACACACACACACACACCTCTTAATAATAGTGTGTGTGTCTCACCTCAATGACTCCGTGGTGGATGGAGGTGTACTGCTTCTTCCTCAGCATCACCAGGGTGATGACGATGATGGTCGCTATGACGACGCCACCGACCATCAGCCCGATGATGGCGCCCTTGTTGGAGCCAACGTCCTCGACGAAGAACACCTGGACCAATCAGAGACGTTCAAGCACACCGTTGATGACAAAAAACACCGCTTTCTGATTGGCTAAGAGACGGGTGTTGGCGGAGCGGCAATTTCAGCCAATCAAAAAACCCTACATTTTACACTGCCTGTGCAAATTCCCGCCATTTCAAACCCAATCTTTTCTACCAGTGGCGATCAAACTATATAACTCATGAGCAACCTTTATACCTCCTACCTCCTACCGTCCTACTCACTTTATATTATTGCTTTATTATTTTATTATTATGTTGCTACTTTTGAGCAACCGCTGGCACAAGAATTTCCTTTGGGATTAATAAAGTTAAGTTATTATTAAAGTATAGGGCGGCAGTATCTCAGTAGGTAAGTAAGAGTGGTTGTCTGGCAAGAGGAAGGTTGCTGGTTCGATCCTCGGGCTCCGCCTCCTAGCTAAGTGTCGGGGTGTCCCTGAGCAAGACACCACCTAACCCTAACTGCTCCTGACGTGTTGGTTGTTACCTTGCGTGGTCGACACCGCCGTCGGTGTATGAATGGGTGAATGTGAGGCGATACTGTAAAGCGCTTTGGATAAAAGTGCAATGCAATCAATGCAATCCATTTGAAGTGTAATCTTATCTTATCTCTTGTAAAACAACAAGTGACAACCTTTGATACTTCTAACTAACTAACAAGGAGTGGTTTCCCCGCCAAAAAGAAGCCGCCACAATACATTAGTATTTTTTATTATCCCTTTAAAACGTCTTCTTCAACCTGGGAGCTCCACCAGTTAGCATGTTCGCGCTAAAGACGCATGCGAATATGCGACTGCAGGGGATCGAAAAACGCACTTAAACCCGATTTAGAGTTCAATCCCGCCGTTGTGTTCGGGACTCTGGGTGGGGGGGGGGGGAGGGGGAGTAATGTGATATGGAATTAAAATATGGGGATTAGTGGTGGTGGGGGGACGGCGGGGGAGGAGTAGCAGGGGAGGGGGAGAGGGGGGATTAGGATTAAAAGGGAACGCAGGGTTTCTTGAGACTGTATTAAAAACAACGACCAGGGGGATGAGAGCTGTGACACACACACACACACACACACACACACACACACACACACACACACACACACACACACACACACACACACACACACACACACACACACACACACACACACACACACACACACACACACACACACACACACACACACACACGCCCCAAAAAAACAATGACAAACACAGGTGCACACACACACGCGCGCACACACCATCTGCCGTGCTGCAGGTCAGGGAAGCATGACAAGTTATTACTGCTTCACCGCCTCACACACCTTGGAGCTGACAGGACAGACGGAGAGGTGTGTGTGTGTGTGTGTGTGTGTGTGTGTTGTGTGTGTGTGTGTGTGTGTGTGTGTGTGATATTACACACGCGGTGTTTTATAGGCTTGAGAGAATTTAATTTCCCCCCTTTGTGTTCCACCGGAGAAAAGAAAATTACACGAGAGAGAGCGAGACACAAGGAGAGAGAAAACAAAAGAGAGAGAGACAGAGTGAGAGAGATAGCCACAGACAGACAGAGGGAGAAAGATGGAGACAGAGAGACGGAGACAGAGACACGGAGACAGAGGGAGAGACCGACAAAGAGAGACAGAGAGGGAAACAGAGAGAGAGCAGAAAGAGAGACAGAGCAGAGAGAGAGAGAGAGAGCAAGAGAGCGAAGAAGTGGTAAGCATGAAAAATTAATGCCCCGCCCTGGTTTCATTCTCTCCCGTCGACTCGACACCCCGCCGCCTTTGTACTGCAAATGCCACTCATAAATAAACCCTATATGAATAATATTACTCCGTGTGTGTGTGTGTGTGTGTGTGTGTGTGTGAACACAGAATAATAAATCTACTTTGTCACTGCCTCTCGAAGTGCCTGCTTGCCTTGAACAAACCTATAGTGCGTGTGCATGTGTATGTGCGTGTGTGTGTGTGCGTACCAGTTTCTGGTGGTGGACCTCAAACTCGGTCTGTCGGTCCTCCTTCTCCATCCGCAGCTCGGGAACCGCCTCCATCTTCATCCCCGTCACTAGAGACACACACACACACACACACGCCAACGGTTAGTACACAGCAACACACACACACAGAGCAAGACTTTGACCACAGCAACGCAAGACACACACAACCTGGTCGTGTGGGCAGGCCTCGATCGATATTTGGGCGGCTGTCCACGGGTTCCACTGGAGGGAGAGAGAGAGAGAGAAGCTATTTACAATGCATGTGAACGTGTGTTGTGTGTGTTTGTGTGAGTATGCTTGCGTACGCATGCCTGTGTGTATGCTCGCCTACGTTGACATATGTGTGTGCGCGTGCCTATGTATGCTTGCGTGTACGGGTGTCTGTCTGTCTGTCTGTCTGTACTGTACTGTACTGTATGCATGCAAGTCCATCCCCCAACACGGCTCACCCTGGTTCTGGGTGTTGGCCTGGTTGAAGCTCTCTGGGTGGATGTAGCCGTGGCCGAGGCCCAGGTAGTCGTCCTGGGCCAGCAGGTCCAGGCCCTCTGCCCCCTCAGGCCCCTCGGCGCCCTCCACCCCCGGCTCCCCGGGCTCCTGGTCGGGCATCAGGGCGTCGTTGCCGTAGCTCACCCTCACGTCCGTCTGCAGGTTGGCCAGCTGCAGAGCCATCTCCGCCTGCTCCCGCTGGAGCAGCTCTGGAGGTGGAGGAGGAGGAGAGATGGTGGTGGTGGAGGAGGAGAAGAGGTGGTGGAGGAGGTAGCGATGGTCGAGGAGAAGAGGAGGTGGAGGAGGAGGTAAGGGTGGTGAAGGTGGAGGAGGTGAAGTTTGTTGAGGATGGGTGGGGGTGAGAGAGTTGTATTGGTTAGTTATCCATTGACCATTTATTACAATGGGAGACATCACCATATATTTGATCTATTACAATTGCGGCAGATGCTTTTTACAGATGCAAAATCTGACTAAATTACCAAGTTGGGCTAAAATGGCGGGTAAGCCAACGTGGAGCTAAACATTGTTCATCATTAGCATATACTAGCACCCACATTGAAACGACACAAAGTCCCCATCTAATGCATCGGAACAAGACTACAAGTCACTTTGGATAAAGGGGTCTTCTAAATTAATAGATCATGGCCCTCGTGACTACTATCAAGTCATTTTAGTGGATGCCATTGTCCAAACTGACAGCATGTTTTGGTCATGTGGGAGTGGAGCCCTCCGCTAACCACGCAACTGCCCATCCCCTGTTCTGGTCGGGTGTAGTCGTGTTGTGATTGTGGGCCCAAGGGTGGGGTTTTATATTTGTTTAAGAGTACAACCCCAAAGGGACTCGTCGTACGTACTGTAATAAAAAATGTACCGTACTGTATATCGATATTTGTCAACAGTTTCACAGTCTTTGTGGGCCGAGAGAACTCATAAAATGAAACAAAACAAAAACCGAAGATGCGATTATGCGCTACGCTGACACGTGGCTTTGGAACGTGTCGCAATAAAAAAAAGTTGCGCGTTACCGCATATTAAGACGGAAAGCCCCGGAAGGAATAGAAGAATAAATTAATAGAATGTGTGGGATGAGAGAGAAGTCTGTTGAGCGTGAGTAAACTTGTTCGTGATTTGAAAGAGTCGCCATTCGTTGTAATGTCCTTATCCGCCGGGATACAGTTAAAACCGATATATTTAATATTCACTTTTTCGTAACTTTACTTTCATAGTTCTGGGAACTCGCTTCGCACGGGTTTCATCAGCAGTTACGAAAACGAAACGGGATTAGGGGTTGTGTACGAGGGAATTAAATAAAAATGTTTCCATTGTTCGCCAGCCCAAGGCTTTACACAAACACATAGTTGGGGAAACGATTTAGTTTTCTATTGTTGTCAGTCAGTCGGTCTCATCTGTGTGTGTGTGTGTGTGTGTGTGTGTGTGTGTGCGCGCGTTATGCACGACAGACACACAGATGGTCCCGTGACGCACACACGCGTCCAATGAACCCAGAGACCACACTAGCATGACGGGCAAACGGGCCGGGCGAGGGACATAAGAGAGAAAGGGAAGACGGAGAGAGAGAGAGAGAGAGGAAGGAGAGAGAAGAAAGAGAAAGAGACCGTGAAAGAAAGAGAGACAAAAAGACAGAAGGAGAGGAACAGACTGGAGAGAGAGAATAGAGAAGGGTTTCATTATGTTTCCACTAAATTCTTCCGCGCCTCTCCGAGGGAACTAGAATTAGGCCACATGGCTCCCCTCTACAACTTTCTGCGGTTAGGAATTGGGCTAAGAGAGGCTTGTTTAATTTGGAGATTTATTCTCTGTCGCTCTCTCTCTCTCTTCGTCAACAGCAACAGAGAACCCAACTTGACATCAGTTACATTTTAAAAGCCCGGTGGGGGATCATTCCGCAGTGTGGCTCTGTGAATTTCATTAACATGTTTAATTCCCCGCTAACACTCGCTCCCCAACAACACGTTCCGTTTTGTAATAGTCGACCCCGCTGTAAAAAAAAATAATAGATTTTTTTGGTTGCGAAAACACGGCGCAAAAAAAAAAAAAGTTGGAATCGCAGCGATTGCGAGACGGATTTCGCAGTTGATAAGGAACCACATTGCGTGCCTAGCGGGATCCAAACTGTAATTCTTATCGTCCATGTCATACATTCATACAATATGTGTGGTTACGTCTAGTTTCCCATTTAAGCATCATTGAGAAGTTTCGCAAAGTTAATCGCAATCGGAACCACTGGAAATTCGGAAAAAGTGGTTCCGAAACCTTTCTCTTGCACAAGCGAGAAAGCCTTGCAGAGAATAGATTGGAAGACGTCTCTAAAGGCTGATTTATGCTTGGGCGATCGACACTTTTGAAAAGTGTCGCTTGACAGAAATTACATATTTTCGACAGAAAAAAGTGCCGCTCAACACTTTTTTCCATGTCGCATACCAGGGACATTTTCTTGTGTCGCGGACGTTGTCATATTTCGTTGCGCAATGTTATTGGGTAGTTTTCTAATGTCGCAATGGAGATTGTTGTGAGAACGGCTGGAGAACTGTCGAGCGCCAAACCATAAACCAGCCTTTATAGTCTCCCATGGCGGCACCTACCTCTCGGAGCAGGGGAGGGGTGAGTGGGGGAGGGGTGAGACTCACCAACTTGGTCCTGGATATCGTCGGCCACGCCGGGCACCTTGTAGAGCAGGCCCAGGGACTGGTTCATGCGTTCCTCGATCACGCGCAGGTGGGTCAGCACCTGGACACACACACACACGTAAGAACACGGATACACACACACACACTAATGTGTGAATATACAAGTGACTGAACGACTGAGTGATTTAATTAAGGCTGGGTTTAATTAGAGCGTTTAAGAATGTTAAGCTAGTTGCTCAGTATCAGTTGCTACCTTTTAATAATGAAATATTTACACAAAAAATATACATACAGTACATACAGAATACAATACATATCGACTGTTTAATCGGCATTGTACACAAATAAATCACGAGGGAAGGTGGGAGGTAGGGGTGGAGGTCAGGGTTCACCGCCGGGCGTGTACCTGGGGTCGGATCTGCGCGGCCTTCTTGGGGTCGACCATGCGCACGTGCTCAAAGTGCTTGAGGGTGTGCTGGCGGTCCTTCTGCTCGGCGCGCACGTACTTCTTCAGCAGGCTGAACACGTGGCGAGGCTGGGGGCGGGGGGAAAAGAGCGGGAAAAAAGATAACCAAAAACGTCTTCACGTCACGAGGCTACATGAGGTTGAGGGACAGATTTTCAACCTGGCGCAATTCTTCAGCTGTTTATCAGTTAGGTGCCTGAGGTAGAATGACCTTTAAAGTCAGCCAAAATATTTTACAAGCTATTGCAGAGTTTGACCGTGAGAAGACGAGAGACGGAGAAATGTTCAGGGCGTCATGGTCCCAGAGTTCCTGTACTTTTGGCAGGCACTACCCCCCCCCCACCCACCCCCGACCGCCCAAGCAGGGAGGGTAGAAAATGTCCCTGGATCCTAACTTCGACCTTGGATCCTGCAGTGAAGTTCCTAAAAGTTTGTTGCGGTGGAAATGCAGCTTTTGTTGTTGTGTCTATGTGCATATAGCCTCATCTTGGGAGGCTCCTGCTCTAAGGGGGGGTGAGGCCTCACAGGAACTCACATAGTAGTTCTATGTGAGTACTTTTGGCTTTTTTTGGGGGGTAGAACCTAATTTCGACCTTGGAGTGGAGTGGAGCGGAGCAGTGGAGTTCCTAGTTCTTGGGTAAAGAACTTTGGGGGGCTAGGCAGCTCCATGTCTTCATCGTCTCAACTTGGGATATAGACTCAGCTTGGGAGGCGAGGCAGCTCTACATGTACAGTATATAGCCTCAGCTTTGGAGGCGAGGCAGCTCTATATGTATATAGCCTCAGCTTGGGAGGCGAGGCAGCTCTGTGTGTATATAGCCTCAGCTTGGGAGGCGAGGCAGCTCTAGGTCTTCCTAGGCTCACCTTGGGGGGCTCCTGCTGCAGGGAGGTGAGGTAGCTCTCCAGGGCCAGGCGGCGGCGGTCGTTGAGCAGGGCCTCCACGCGGGCCATGTGGGTCTCCACCAGCTGCTGACGCTCGCTGGCCGCCTCCTGCTCCAGGGAGTCCACCTTGTCCTGGAAACGCTGCAGGCACGACGCACAACGCACGACACACACACACACACACACACACGGTATTATAAATAAACTCACAGATGGGCTAAGTAGACATTTACACACACGCACACAAACCTATATGATGATGAATAATGGCATAGTTCTGCCCCCAAAAAACAAAACGTTTCTCCCGTTTCCCTTTTCTAGGCGTCGTTGGGACGGTTAGCCGATGAACAGCGAAACTATTTTCGGGGGGAAAAAAAAAAGAATGTGTACATTCGCCACTTATTCAACATTGATCGAGTACAACGAACTCCTCAAACACCAACGCTGCTCATATCCTCGAAAGAATAAACAGTATTTGATTGGACGCTGCAGCTTCAGCGGTTGCTGAAGCAAAAACCCGGGTGTGGGAGGAGTTCGGGGAGGCCATGGAGCAGGACTTTCGGTTGGCCTCAAGGAGGTTCTGGCAAACTGTCCGGCGACTCAGGAAGGGAAAGCAGGGCTTGGCTCAGGCTGTGCTCAGTCGGGGAGGAGAACTGCGGACCCAGACTGAGGATATTGTCGGGCGGTGGAAAGAATACTTTGAGGAGCTCCTGAACCCGACCAGTACGTCCTCGGGGGAAGAGGCAGAGTCTGAAGACTCGGGGGAAGTCTCACCCATATCCTTGGTAGAGGTCGCTGAAGTAGTCAAAAAGCTCTTCAGTGGCAAGGCGCCAGGTGTGGATGAGATTCGCCCTGAGATGCTGAAGGCTCTGGACATTGTCGGGCTGTCGTGGCTGACACGCCTAGTCAATGTAGCGTGGAGGTCGGGGACAGTACCTGTGGAGTGGCAGACCAGGGTGGTGGTCCCCATTTTCAAGAAAGGGGACCGGAGGGTGTGCTCCAACTATTGGGGCTATCACACTGCTCAGCCTCCCCGGGAAAGTTTATTCCAGGGTGCTGGAAAGGAGGCTCCGGCCGATTGTCGAACCTCAGCTTCAGGAGGAACAATGCGGTTTCCGTCCTGGCCGTGGAACAGTGGACCAGCTCTTTACCCTCGCAGGGTTGTTGGGGGGCGCATGGGAGTTTGCCCATCCAGTCTACATGTGCTTTGTGGACTTGGAGAAGGCCTATGACCGTGTCCCCCGGGGAATCCTGTGGGGGGTACTACGGGAGTATGGGGTACCGGGGCCGTTGGTACGTGCCATTCGGTCCCTGTACGAACAAAGTGCGAGCTGCGTCCGTATTCTCGGCACAAAGTCAAGCATGTTCTCAGTGGGTGTTGGACTCCGCCAAGGTTGTCCCTTGTCACCGGTTCTGTTCGTGATCTTCATGGACAGAATCTCAAGGCGCAGCCGAGGTGAGGAGAGTGTCCGGTTTGGGGACCTCAGAATTGCATCTCTGCTCTTTGCAGATGATGTGGTTCTGTTGGCTACATCAGACCGTGACCCAGCATGCAGGGAGGTTTGCAGCCAAGTGTGAAGCGGTCGGGATGAGAGTCAGCACCTCCAAGTCTGAGGCCATGGTTCTCTGCCGGAAAACGGTGGAGTGTTCCCTCCGGGTTGGGAGTGAGTTGCTGCCTCAAGCGAAGGAGTTCAAGTATCTCGGGGTCTTGTTCACGAGTGAGGGCAAAATGGAGCGGGAGATGGACAGACGGATTGGTGCAGCGTCTGCAGTGATGCGGGCGCTGTACCGGTCCGTTGTGGTGAAGAGGGAGCTGAGCCGGAAGGCGAAGCTCTCGATTTACAGGTCCATCTACGTTCCAACCCTCACCTATGGTCACGAGCTTTGGGTAGTGACTGAAAGAATGAGATCGCGGATACAAGCGGCCGAAATGAGTTTCCTCCGCAGGGTGGCTGGGCTCAGCCTTAGAGATAGGGTGAGGAGCTCAGACATCCGGAGGGAGCTCGGAGTAGAGCCGCTGCTCCTCCGCATCGAAAGGAGTCAGCTGAGGTGGTTCGGGCATCTGATTAGGATGCCCCCCGGGCGCCTCCCTTTGGAGGTTTTCCGGGCACGTCCAACTGGGAGGAGACCCCGGGGCAGACCCAGAACCCGCTGGAGAGATTATATATCTCGTCTGGCCTGGGAACGCCTCGGGATCCCCCAGGAGGAACTAGAGAGTGTGGCTGGGGAGAAGGAAGCCTGGGGGGCCCTGCTTAGCCGGCTGCCACCGCGACCCGACCCCAGATAAGCGGACGATAATGGATGGATGGATGGATGGATAGAAATGGAATAAGATTGCGGATACAAGCGGCCGAAATGAGTTTCCTCCGCAGGGTGGCTGGGCTCAGCCTTAGAGATAGGGTGAGGAGCTCAGACATCCGGAGGGAGCTCGGAGTAGAGCCGCTGCTCCTCCGCATCGAAAGGAGTCAGCTGAGGTGGTTCGGGCATCTGATTAGGATGCCCCCCGGGCGCCTCCCTTTGGAGGTTTTCCGGGCACGTCCAACTGGGAGGAGACCCCGGGGCAGACCCAGAACCCGCTGGAGAGATTATATATCTCGTCTGGCCTGGGAACGCCTCGGGATCCCCCAGGAGGAACTAGAGAGTGTGGCTGGGGAGAAGGAAGCCTGGGGGGCCCTGCTTAGCCGGCTGCCACCCCCGACCCGGAGCGGACTGGTGGATGGATGGATGGATGGATGGGTTGGTCTTGTGTTAGATTTTTATTGGCAGTATTTTGTGTGGTGGTTGCGTTTGAGGCGGTGTTTGCGTTTGCCTTCATGCACTGCTACCCGGGGCGAACTTCCTGGATTCATATGTCGGGGTGTTTGCCACCGCGACCCGAACCCGGATAAGCGGACGCGAATGGATGGATGGATGGATGGATGGATGATTGGACGCTCGCCAAAAACAAAGGCAATTTATTTACAGGGCGATAGAAACAGACCGGCTGCGATGAGTTTCCGATATGAATATGAATATTGAATATGAATTATTGCAGAATGTATTTGCATCAATTACTGACATCTTTCGTGACATGTGACGGCGCGGGGGAGGGTGGGTATAGAACAGCCCCGTCATCATCATCATCATCATCACCATGTTGTTGTTGTTATTTACACAGATATGATCCCACACGTAATTATTCAGAATCATAAGACCGTTAACAGATGTAGGGGGGGGGGGGGGGGGGGCTGTTTCCACGGCAACAGCCCCCCGAAACACAAGAGTGAGAATTGAGAGAACACATAATGCAACATGATGAGAGCTTGTGGAAAATTCTGACGACGGTTACGTAAGTGTGTGTGTGAAGGTGTGTGTGTGTGTGTGTGTGTGTGTGTGTGTGTGTGTGTGTGTGTGTGTGTGTGTGTGAGAGAGAGCATGTGGGGGGGGGGGGGGTTGGAGTGTGTGAACATATGCGGTGCATGTGTGTGTGTGCGCGTCTAACCTGGATGACGGCCTTCTTGTCGGCGTGGGGCAAACTCTTGGCCTCGTCCCATTCCCTCATTACCTGCGCACACACACACACACAGTGTCAGGCTGTGTCGTTGGGGTTTTCTATCTCAATCTTTGCCTTTGTAGAACAGCAGATGGATGCTCGGGGGGGGGGGGGCACACACACACACACACACACACACACACACACACACACACGAGGACTTTGATTTATGATTTTGTAATTTAGCAGATATACTCCAGATATAACAAATTCATGACAGGGATCAGCTGTAACTCATTGACGAGACAGGGTGGGGTTAGAGGCGTCACGTCTCAGTGACGCCTCAAACACATTAAAAGGGTGTTTTTGAACTGAACTCCACTGTATACACAGGGTCAATAAGAAGCCAGCAAGACAGACAATACTTAAAACTACAAAAGAAGAAGTACAAATCCGCCCCATGAACAGCATGACTTGGCAGATAGAGATTAACTTCCTGTTAAGAGGTAGCATCTGATGTGGAGCTGTTATCTGGGCACCACGGGTGAAACGCCCGCCCTGAAGAGCGCTTAAAAGACCAGCCGATGCCAAGACCTGATCCAGACGGGGTTCAGGAAATGTCTGTAGTCTGTAGTACAATGTGGTCTCATACTACTTTATTAGTAATAGCGCAAGTTTAAGCACAACCTCCGATTAAAATGTTCAAAACATGTTGCGACATTCTTTCCGACATTCTATCGCCACTCCCACATTCCTGGACAGGACAGCGTGGTAGGTTTAATTACCAGCTGAAAAAAAAGGTACCGGGTTCGATCCCCCCCCACCACCTCCCTCTCTTTCCTCTTTCTCTCCCTTCCCACCTCTACATCCCTCCCTCTTCCTCTTATTTTTGCCTCCCCCCTCTCCACCCTTGTCTTGTTTGGACACCAAATTCCTTTGCTGATTTCCTTCCTTCCTTCATTTCCTCTGTCCAGAGACCCGCCCGACAAGAGACGATGAACAGATCATGAGCAACCTTTATACCTCCTACCTCCTACCCACTTGCTATTATACTTGTGTTATCGTTTTGCCGCTGATGGGAATTTAATTTGTTTGTTTGTGATTAAGCGTTTGTGTCCCTTTGCTTGTGTTCTGTCTGTGTTTATCCATTTTCTGTTGGTGCTTTCTCGTTATCGTTTGTTTCCTTGTTGTGCGTTTGTTTCCTTGTTGTGCGTTTGTTTTCTTGTTTGTCTTCTGGTTGTGAGTTTGCTTTCTTGTTTGTTTTTAGTTGTGCGTTTGTTTTCTTGTTAGTCTTCTATTTGTGAGTTTGCTTCCTTGTGATGGTTTCCTTGTTGTGTGTTTGTTTTTTGTATTTTTTTTGTCATTTGTTTTCTTGTTGTGCGTTTGTTTTCTTGTTGGTCTTCTTGTTGTGTGTTTGTTTTCTTGTTTGTTGCTTGTGTACCTGAGCCATGCGGTCGCGGTGCTTGGCCTCCAGGCTGTCCTTGGCCTTCTGGAAGCGGGCGTGCTCGTTGTCGTCACCCGCGGACTCCAGGTAGTGGTCCACCGCATCGGGGGTGCTGGGAGACGCAGTGGGCACTGGGGGTGGAGGAGGTGGTGGTGGTGGAGAAAAAGAGGAGGAGGATGGTGAGGGGGAGGAAGGTGGAGGAGTTGGGAGAAGAGGAGTGAGAAGAGGAGTGAGAAGAATAGGAGAGAGAGGTGGTGTTTGAGTTTGGAGAAAATATTAGAAGATGGGTCCATAACACTTCCTCCCCCCTCGGGGTCAGTTTCACATAGTGCCAGCCAATAAGGTTTCATTGTTCCTCTTAAATTAAGTTGTTAGGACTTCTATACTTTACCATTTTTGTCAGCATGGAGCAAGAACTATACAGAACTAAAGACAGATATCGAGAACTACCCATTCACTATCGATGTAGAGAACTAATCAAGATAACCAATTATCAATTTATGATCTTATTGTCCAGCAATGGGTGTTACATTTCGAATGACAGATGTTAAATTAGGACAGTCACCACCAAGAGACACATCATTTCAATACACACACAAAGTCGATGGGGTTAGTTTGAGTTCAGGTGTGGAAAAAGACAGGCTAGCTCAACGACAAGCTTGTTGTAGCGGTAGCTTCAAGCTATCTTAGCAACACACTTGTTGTAGCCATAGCTTTGAGCTAGCTTAACAACAAGCTTGTTAGAGCCATATATTTGAGCTAGCTTAGCAACAAGCTTGTTATAGCCATAGCTTACAACTAACTGTTGCACGGATAGCTGAGCAACAAGCTTGTAGCCATAGGTAGGAGCAAGGTGTTGTATGGATAGCTTAGCAACACGCTTGTTGTAGCAATAGCTTTGAGCTAGCTTAACAACAAGCTTGTTGTAACCATAGCTTTGAGCTAGCTTAACAACAAGCTTGTTGGAGCCATATAATTGAGCTAGCTGTTGTAGGGCTAGCTCAGCAACGAGCTTGTTGTCGCTTTAGCTTTGAGCTAGCTTAGTAAGAAGCTTGTTTGTAGCCATCAATTTGAGCTACTGTTGTAGGCTAGCTCATGCAACAAGCTTTTGTAGCATATGAGCTAGCTTGATTGTAGGGCCCCAAGCTTGTTTATTTGAGCTAGCTGTTGTAGGGCTAGCTCAGCAACAGGCTTGTTTGTAGCCATAGATTTGAGCTAGCTGTTGTAGGGCTAGCTCAGCAACAAGCTTGTTTGTAGCCATAGCACGGCGCTAGCTTGGTGTACACCGCCACACAGAAGAGGAGAACCCCGCCCCTGGCTGAGCCATGGTTGGCTTTGTGTGCCAAGAGGTGCGGTTATGAAACCTTATTCATAAAGAGCGCCGAGCCAAGTCGCTCCCTTGGCCAGATCTCTGCTGCTGTGATCTGTCCCGGGGGGCTTCCCTGTGAAAGATGAACTCCTGTGTTCGGCGGCCATCTTAACACCAGCGCCTCGCCCTCCTCGTTGAAGATGAAAGTTAATTTCATCAGTGGAAGAGACCGTTTGCGTGTGTGTGTGTGTAGCACACATCATGTGAACCTAGTTACACACCCTGAGCAAAGTCACATGATAGAAGTGAAACATGCAAACAACCGATGTTGGTTTTTATCATAAATACATAGAAACTATGTTCAGAGCTGGGCATTGTAGCATCTGGGTTGAGTGAACACACACACACGCCCACAAAGCACACACACGACTTGAGGAACTAATTATTGATCTAGAGGAAACTGAAAGGGCATATGAGTGTAACAGTGTGTGTGTGTGTGCATGTTTCCAATCCCACACCACAGCACTTTCTCACTTCAGCCATGCTTGGCGGAGCATGGCTGAATCACACACATGCGCGCGTACACACACACACGTGCTGTGGCATAGACAAAGTACTTGGCAAGATCCCCACACACCCCACCAAACACCCCCTACCATGCGCACCACACACACACACACACACACACACACACACACACACACACACACACACACACACACACCACACACACACACACACACACACACACACACACACACACACCACACACACACACACACACACACACACACACCACACACGACCTTGCGCTGTAAATCAAGTCGCTGGTCAGAGGAAATCTTTAAATCTCTTTGCTTCAGCGCCTCTTCATTAGCATTCATCTATCCGCCACAGTACCGGACCTGCCTTCTAGAACATTCTGGCGCCTCCGCGGATCATTATAAACAACCGATACACCCGGGCAAGTCCAAACAGTTTCCAAAAATCCTCGACAACAACATTTGCCACACAAACGTTTCAATAGCATGCGTCATTCGTTGACCAAGTGGCAGGATAGGTCACACGTGTTTCGACTTCCGTGTTCGATTCCCCCGGTGAGCTCAGCCTAACTTGCTGAATGACTAATTCAGCATACTCTGAATATTAGAAAACAAGCTAGCAATAGCCAAGAAAATAGAAAACATCCTCTTGGTTTGGGTAAATATCTCCCGAGTGTTGATAATGTCGGTTCGACTACAAGCAAACTACAAGCCAACACCTGAGACCAAGAGAGTCAACAAAGATCACAGGAGGAGGAGACAACTCCTTATTGACTCAGGGTGCGAGCGGGAAAACAATATAGCCGATCGATGGCACCCGTTTTCCCGAACTTCACAACCCCTGCCGCCTAGGATTACAACCAGAAAAAGGGAGTGTGTGATTGGAACATGATCTCTTGGCGGACACACACACACAAACACAGACACACAAAAAGAGCAGGTGTGGAAAGTGTTGAGTTAGCGTTGGATTTGGGTCTCAACTGGTTGTCAGGGAGACGCCATGGCAGTAAGAGTTGAGGAAAACCCGCGAGTGGGGATTTAGGATAGCCGTTAGTGTTAGAGGCCAAAAGGCGTGATAGTTAGCAAACAGTTAGCAAAAACGCAAGGGGTTAGGGCCACACCAGAGAAGATAATAGTAGTAGAAGTAGTGGTAGTGGTAGTAGTCAGGGGGAGTGGCGGAAAAGCGAATTGTTAGCTAGTGGCGTTAGCCGGCAATTTTTTGGAGGGACTTACAGACACTGTTGCAGACCGACAGACAGTAATCCTCGGAGTCAAAGTTATTCCTGTTCCCGCCGCAGCCGCCGTAGATAAACTGGGCACAGCGGCCCTCCTCGCGGTCAAAGTACCAGCGGGGCAGCATGGCCCGGCAGGGACCGGTCTCCGCATTGGCCGAACACACTTCTGTGATGATATACACACACACACACGTACATACGGGCCGTCATACTCCTAGAATTAGCATGAACGCTGACCCGCGCTAACACGTGGGTTTGCATGGATACTAACCCATGGTAACACGTGGCTTAGCATGAACGCTAACATTTGGGTGAGCATGGATAATAAGCCACGAAAAGACGTGGATTAGCATGGACGCTAACTCGTGCCAGCACGTGGGTTAGCAAGGATACTAACCGATGCCAGCGTGTGGATTAGCATGGACGCTAACCTGGCTTACAGGTGGGTCAGCATGGATGCTAGCCCATGCTGTCCGAAACGTTTGTGCCACAACTTCGTGGAACTAAATCTTTGGTCATGGTTTTGTATTTCCTCATAATCAAGTGTCTTTTAATGCCTAATGCCTAAAATGGATTTTAAGCTCAATAATAAAGAAATAAGACTAAATAAGAAAAACTGCCGCAAAATGAACAAAAAAATTATATTAGCAAAATATTGTCCGTATGGGGGACAGGGACAGCTCACCTCGGACAACCTCCTCGATGGACTCGGTGGTGGTGGTGGTGGTCGTGGTCGTCATGGCGACGTTGGTGGTGGGCTCGTCATCCTCATCCCCCTCCTCTTCATCATCATTGTCCTCCTCATCCTCGTCATCGTCAGCCATGTTGTCGCCCTCGCCGTCGTCCACGTAATCGTCATCTTCATCCCCTTCGTCGTCGGCGGCAATGGCACCGGCGGCTGCGGCGTCCTCCGCTATGTCGGCGTCGCCGTCTCCGTCTCGGTCGTTGCCCAGCACGCTCTCCCCTTCGCTGCCGCCATTGTTGCTGTGGGTGGTGGTGGTGGTGGTGGTGGTGCCTGCCAGGTACTCATCCAACATGGCCGCCTCCTCCTGCTGCCGCCGCTTCTGGTCCTCCCAGGCATGCCGGGCTCCCTCCTCGTCCTCCACCCTCTGCTGCTGCTGGGTGGGCTGCACCGGCTCCCGCACCATGCTGATGGCAGAGGTGGAGGTGAGGTGATGGGAAGGGATGAAAAGGTTAGTGTGGGAGACAATTGTGGTGGAGGTGTTTGGTGTGGGGTAGGATTCGGAGGGTGTGGATGTTTGGTGGGAAAATGAGGACGGGTAAGATATAACAAGGGATGAGGGGGGGGAAGAGAGAGAGAGAGATGAGAGAGAGAGAGAGAGAGAGAGAGGAGAGAGAGAGAGAGAGAGAGAGAGAGAGAGAAGGATAACGAGGAAGAGCGAGAGAAGGGGGGAGAGAGCGAGAGAGAGGAGGGGGGAGAGTGCGCCGACGATGATGTGATGGAGGCAAAGAGGTTTTCCAATTACCAGCGGCCCCCAATGCAATCAAGGAACCTGATTTGTATTAAGTGGTGTGTGTGTGGTGTGTGTGTGTGTCTAAAGTGGCCATTACGTTGAGATTTTGTACTTGCGTCACAAGAATGGAAACTTGCAAATGTAAAAAAACAAAAAACAAAAAAAACTTGACAGTATTTCTATTATTTCCGTCAAGGTCACGCCAGACAACGAGTCCGCATGACGTCGACAAGAATACGATCGGCACGTAGCAAGAACGCCGCCATTTTGAAACTAAGGGAAAGAGACTAACTTAGCTCAGATTGGTGGTTAGCGCAAGCTAGCATATACTGTATATATTTTTTTATTTTATTTTTTGGAATGTATGGAATTGTCTGTGTGTACGTCAACCTAAAATGTAAAATGTGTTTGTGCGTACCTGTTGTCCGAGTAGTCGGCCTCGGCCCCGCCCCCACCAGACGTCCGAGTCGTCTCTATAGCGCTCGGCGCTGTCGGCGTCGCGCTCCGCCTCCACCGGGCAGCACACAAACTCCACCCCCCGGAAACGGTCGATGCCACACGGCAACAGCATGCCGTAGTCGTGGAGGTTCATGGTGCGGTCGCCGCAAGACTGCAAGGGGGAGGGAAATATTTGTACTTTAATTTCAATTTAAAAAAAATTTCGCATTTCATAAAATGTTAGATTTTTAACCAAATGTAATTTGATGAGAATTTTTTTTAAACCAAATGTTTTGTTAATTTTTATTTTTTAACCAAATTGATCCATTCTTCTTTATATTGACATAAAGGTACATTCTACTACTCAATATTTTTTTTGGTTATGTTAAAAGTTACTAAAGCTTAATGTTTACTTATAACCTGGAACAGGTTGCCAATACATTCAATTTAAATGGTCCCCGGCGTTTATTATTATTTTTTTTTATGTTGTGATATGGTAATGTTTAAAAAGGTAAGTCAAACTGGTACAGGTTGCCGTTCTAAAATGTTGTATTTACATTCCCTCAGGCATAAAATGACACGCATGCTTGAATTACTGCTAATCTTACATTTGTTATGCTATATAACAAGGTAGTATAGTGTAAAGGTTTTATGGCCATGTTGGCATTCCAATAAATTAAAAGATTAGCATTGAATAAAACAGTGAATACTAATGAACTACCCAACTCCCTAAAAGACGTGATGTTTGAACTACAACGTTATAAATGTCCACCGTCGTTTTGTTCATCTCTGTGACTCACAGCTACTAGTAAACGTTGCCGTTGTCAATATAAACAACTAAAACACATTACAACAGTGAGTCATCATTCACTTTATCATTATTACTACAGTATTATCATTATTCCTCACTGACCCTCCAATGTGTAGTCTGCTTGACTATACTGATAGCATAACAATATTGTATATATTTGTCATTCAGGGGATGAATTTACCCAGTGAGTTGCAGACGGTGAATACAAATTCATGACATTAAAGGGATTGTAGTTTGTCTACAAACACCCAGATAATTTAGCACTATTTTACAGCGCTGATATGTTATCTATGAGTACTATTGCACATGATATTGAGAATATTGCAGATGATTTTGAAAAGTACTATTGCACATGATATTGAGCAGGTAGGTGTTCTTGCTCAATCAAAGGTTTTGGGATCCTGCCCCTTGTATTCAAAAGGTAACAACCACAAACCCGCCTGTCTGTCTGTCTGTCTATGTGTGTACAGGGCTTGTAAAAGAGAGTGCACCATGGGATTTTGTGTTGTTGCCGACACTCTGCCATTTTGAGAGGACTCAAGAGGGTCGTAGCGCTGCAAACTCATGAATCACCGCAAATATACCGCAACCAAGGCCAGTGAAAACTTTGCCACGTCTCGCATGAGAAACACTGCGGCAACTGTCACAACACGACAATGCACCCCATAATGACATCACTTCAAGATTAACGACTTAAACTACGAACAGTATCACCAACATAACAATGCTCTTGTGCTCCCAAAATGGCGGTGGTCGTACACGGCCCGTCGGGTGGCAAACTACCAAAGTTAAAAGTTGAGTTGTGTTTTTTTAATTTTTTTTTTTTATGTCTGGTCCCTGATCATGCCTGCGCTGATTCCAATCATTGATTAACGTGTACTGATGTAATCAAGTGGAGAGCCGCCCACTTCAGATGTCTGGAAGGACTTGGATATTTTCTCTCTCTCTCTCTCCATCTGTCTCTGTCTCTCGCCATCTCCCTCTGTCTCGGTCTCTCGCCATCTCCCTCTGTCTCGGTCTCTCGCCATCTCCCTCTGTCTCGGTCTCTCGCCATCTCCCTCTCTCTTCATCTCCCTCCATCTCCCTCTCACCTTCTTCCTCCCATTTCCCTCCTCGCCTCCACACTCTTCCTTCTCTCCCTCAATTTCCCATCTCCCCCTTTCTATCCATCGTTCCCCAACCTCTGTATGACAGAATTGTGGTCAGAGGGCGTGGTTAGAGGTGTGTCGGGGGGCGTGGTCAGAAAGCACACGTGTGTGTGTGTGTGTGTGTGTGTGTGCGTGCGCTGACCTCCTTGGCAACAGTGTGCCAGTGCAGGTGACTCTCACACTGGTCCATGCGCTCCTGGTGCAGGAACTTGCACTTGTCAGGCACCAGCAGGGCGTCGCTGACAAACTCTCCCACTGGTCCAGGAGGAAAAAAGAAAACGTGAAAATGTGATTTATTTAAAAACAAAAATGTACAGTAAAAGTTAAGATAGAACTTTATTCATCCCAAAGGATATTCTTGTGCCAGAGGTTGCTCAAAATACCAACAACATAAGCATAGCAATAGAAGAATAAACAATATTCATAAACAATAGAATACTAAAATACAATAATACATTTACAAATTTACAGTGAATAAGTGATTTTTTTTTTTTACGATTCACGCAGACGGAGCCTCCTTATTTAGAGCAAAGGCGCTAAAATCGCAAAAAGGGTGGCTTCCTCGCCGATTGGCTCAAATTGGCGGGCCTGGACACCAATTTCAACCAATCAAGGGGCGGCAATGTCGTCGCACCGCTGCCGTGATTTTATTTATTTATTTATTTTAACCACTAAAAAAAAAAAAGCAACAACAACAAAAAAAAGGAAAGAACACAAATAAAATGTAGGAAGCAATCAAAAGGCGGCAATCAGACACCGGGGCAACTGGCTGTTGCCGTGGAAACAGCGACCATTAAAAAGGGAGGGACACACACACACACACACACACACACACACACACACACACACACACACACACACACACACACACACACACACACACACACACACACACACACACACACACACACACACACACACCACACACACACACACACACATTCCTTTCACAAATATTTTTTTTTCCCCCCGCGCTATTTAGCTAGCACGGTGGCGGCGGCGTGCTAGTGACACATCAACAGCCGCTAACAGCTCTTGTGCTCGCTCCACTCCCGCGGCTAATATCCCGTCAGATCAACACGCTGCCGTGAATATTCGGAACGAGAGTAATAACAGCCGAGGTTATGCTGCTATATATATATATATATATATATTTATATTATATACACCTTTTTTTACTGCTTAGTCATTCAGGCGAGGCTGTTATCCAAAGCGATTTGGATTTGCCAGGAATTCACAGACATGTCCCCTCAGGAGCAGGTCGGCAGGCTTTTTAGCTCAAGGATGTCTACAGGTTGGACCGCAGACGCCAAGGAGGAGATTGAACCCAGTTTTCTTGTAATAATCATTTTTCCTTTCCAATTATTAATATGGGATGGAATTCCTAAGCTTTTGTATCTTATTTCTTATGCGGTTGTTATAATGCACATAAAAACAGACTAAAAGCGATTACTCTTAGTCGGGTTGAGTTCGGGCTCTCCGAGTGATGACTCCCGACTTTTAGCGTACGGCTCAAACCACGACACCACCATGTCACCATTGATCTCACACAACACACACATTACACACACACACTCACCCAGGCACCGGTAGGGCACCACGATGTGCAGGTGGCGGTGACACTGCTTGCGGCCCTTCTTGCACCAGATCTGGATGCTGACCGGCTGGTTCGCCTCCACCACGTTGGTGATCTGGAGCTCCGGGTAAACCTGGAGAACAGGTAAGGAGATTTTCCTTTCGTTATATGTTGTAAAGGAACAGGTCAAGGTTGCTGCTTGCTCCAGGTCGTTTGCTCAGGTTCGACTAGACTAGGGGACATTGGGAGGAAATCGAACCCAGTACTCCAAGTTCAGCTGGGAGTCAAAACTGTGCTACCCACCAACACAACTATGCTGCCCCTTACTGTCTTTTACTGTATCTGTACTGGTGCTGCTAGCGTTGTACACCATACTCAAGACTTAAAGGGGCCCTATTATATGACTAGCCATTACAAGCAGTTTCCAAATTGTCAATGTCACTAAAATTGTCATTGTGGTGAATGGCGGTTGTCTGGCAACAGGAAGGTTGCTGGTTCGAACCTCGGGCTCCACCGAGCTAAGTGTCGAGGTGTCCTTGAGCAAGACGTCTAACCTTAGGGTACGACGTCTCCTGACGTGTTGGTTGTTACCTTGCATGGTTGGCACTGCCGTTGGTGTATGAATGGGTGAATGTGAGGCAACTGTAAAGCGCTTTGGATAATAAGCGCAATATAAATGCAATCCATTTACCATTTAGTCACATTACAATATTTAAATGGCTTGTAATGGTCAACTATGTTCACACCTGGTGGTATAATAGGGCCCCTTTAATTTGGTAATACTACGATTACAAGTAGTGAGACGGGATAAGTAGTAGATTATAAGTGCCATCTTGTCATCTGGTCTTGGTTAAATCTACCTCTGAATTGTGTCTGTGATTCTCAGACTTCCGTATATAAATAAAGTTTGACAGATTGGATGAATGTTGTATTACTAGATTGTATTACACTTGCTTGTTTTGGTTTTAACTGGTGTCGAAATGATAAGTCGGCAAGTTGGTGAAAATGGAAATTAATAGTCACATTTATTTTGCATTAATGCATTCATCAATTCAAATGCTTAAAAAAGTGCTCATAGCTGCTTATCGCTGCAGAAATTGAAATATTTCTCTTTTTCTCTCCAGTTTCCTGGTTTCAGATCAATATAGAAATAATGTGTTTTTCCTTTGTTTCTTGCCTGATGCAGAAAGCTAATTTGGAACATCAATTCAGACTCTTGGTTTTTACGGTGTTTCCAAGTGATTAATGAGAAATAAACATTGTTAAATGAATGATGATGGAACAAACAATGGAAATAAGTTAGCCCACAGCCCCGCACATTGTCACGAGCTAACTGGGTTTCTGTTCCATAGCGCATTACAGGGTCCTGCAGACAAACCCCTTCTCACACACAACAAACTACCTGCCCGCCCCACTCACATCACTTCCGTCTGTACAACCGAACCACACACACACACACACACACACACACACACACACACACACACACACACACACACACACACACACACACACACACACACACACACACACACACACACACACACACACACACACACACACACACACACACACACACACACACACACACACACCCCCCCCCCCACCCCTCCGCCACCCCTTACCTCCTGGCAGTACTGCAGGATGCCCTCCTTGGTGCTGATGCAGCTCTTGGTGCCGGAGGGGTCCGGCTCCCACTTGCCGCTCTGCACGTTGACGTGAACGTTGAGCTTCCCGCAAAACATGGCAACCTGGGGCTCGGCCAGCAGGCCTACGGACACGTCGGTGGGCACCTGGAGGGAGGGGCGAGATAGGTAGAGACGCACTGTCAGAGAGAGGGCAGAAAGAGGAGAGAGAGGAGAGAGAGAGAACATATGCTGCGTTTCCACTGCAGGGACCCTGGTCTCAATTAAGTTCTGGTACTTTTTCCATAAGTACAGGAACCTTTTGGGGGACGGGGCTTGGCGTCTCAAGCATCTTACGGTCAAACTCGACATTAGCTCTTAAAATCTGTTTCGCCCTTTAAAAAGGGGGAATTTCACTTCGTTTTCACATCTATCTGGGCCTTTGTTTGCACCCCAGACAGATTTTAGGTTGCTTGCTTTGGTATTTAGATACTTGATACCCATGTGAGCTGCCCCCCCCCCTCCCCCCAACACACACACACACACACACACACACACACACACACTCCATGGAAGTCCATTCAACATCAAACTGTGATATTGTACTTCCAATGAACATGTAGACAATCATTTAGCCTACCGATTAGTTATTTAACTATGTTCATATTTCATGCTGTTGCTTTTGTTTGTCAGGCAGGTACGGAACAAATAAACATCACAAAACAGTAAACAAACTAAAAGTATATATACGTCAGAATCTGCTGCATTTTCCTGACTGATGGATTCAACGCTCAACCTCCATATAGCCTTGCGAAGACGAGATGGTAAATGGATTGCATTTATATATCGCTTTTATCCAAAGTGCTTTACGGTACTGCCTCACATTCACCCATTCATACACCGACGGCGGTGTCAACCATGCAAGGTAACAACCAACACGTCAGGAGCAGTTAGGGTTATGCTCCTTTCACCAAAATATCATACTAATATATAGATATTATTATTATTATTATATTCAGGATTCAATTATAATAATAGTTTCACTTTTTAATCCCAGTGTAAAACCGTGTAGCGAATGGCAGTTGGTTGGCGGATGAGAGGGGGGAAGGGATTACGATAAGTGGGTGTGTGTATTTTGGAACGCTCTGTAATACGTCTTACACGTTTTCGGAAACGTTAGCGTTTCCGAAACCCTTCCCCCCCCCCAAAAAAAACCAGCTCTCTGCCGCTTTTTCGTACGTCAGTGCCGACCCATTTGCCTAATCTTCGCGGGTTGAAACGCAGACGACAACAAGAACATCAACAGGCTGAAGGAAGCTTTTAGTTCCTTGAAAAGAAGTTTCTGGAACCAAAGACTTCAGGGTACTTTTAGGTGGAAAGGCGGCTTTACATTGCCGCCCGATGGCTCTAATGAAAATAATCTAATTGGAACCCTTTTATCTGGGGGGGGGGGGAGGGAGAGAGGGAGAGAGGGAGGCAGAGCATACATTTGATCTGATAGGTCTCAGCTTGAAGCAATCTAAGCACTTATATATAAGGGGGTGTGCGAGGGATGGAGAGATGGAGGGGAAGATGGGGAATATATTTGATGTGATAGGTCTCCACATGAAATTATTTAATCGGGAGGGAGGGAGATGGAGAGAGAGAGAGAGTGAGCAATAGAGAGAGATGGGGGAAGGAAGAGAGAGAAAGATTACCATACATGACGAAGAAAATCTGTTTGATAATGACGGACGCAGCGGGGGGGGGGATAGAGGGGGAGGGAGATGAAGGGGTGTGTGAGTGATGGAGCTCCGAGAACAGAAGCTGTGAGGGATGTTGTGGAAGAGAGACCACAGCAGGGAGGAGGGGGGAGTCTAGCACCATTTTTATCCCACCCATCATCAGCCACCATCATCACCACCGTCACCATCGCTCATACACCTACTTATGATGCGTAGACGCACGTACACACATTACACTGTAGAGGAGATCCTAAAAGTGTACGCATTTTGTCGCGAAACCCATAACAACAACAAAAACAAACATTATTTCCAAATCCCTTTGTCAAAGCGCACACACTTCCCGTGTCGAACCAACACACACACACACACACACACGCTAGAGATCAATGGACCAAACTCATCGAATCGTCAGCAGAGGCGGGGATTTCGCTCCTCACGTTGCCGTATCTATGGTAACGGGGGTGGGGGTCGTTAACTCCCGGAGGATGAGCATCACGTTTGTCTGCGTATATCACACACACACATTGCTATTCTACTAGGACGACGGTAGAGTGTGTGTGAGCAAGAAAAGCGGGAAACATATGAAGAGACAACAGGCTGCAGTGTCGCTATGCTAGGATTTGCTTCATTTGTGTCCATTTGCATCACATTTGTCTGTGGGTGTGACGCACGCACGCACGCACGCACACACGCACGCGGTTATGTGTTAAAATTCCCTCTAAGGGTGGCAAGGCCAGACCAAATGCTAGGAGAGACACAAAGAGAGAGGCAGAGAGAGAGACAAAGAGAGAAAGTGAAGGAGAGAGAAAGAGAAAGAGAGAGAAAGCGCAAGAGTGCTAGGTAGTGATTATTGATGCCGTTGTGGGATTTCTAATCTTGTTAATGTTCTACCACCCCGAAGTGGATGGACACACAGTAACACACACACTTTCCGGCGATTTATGTGTGTGTGATGTCATTCTGCTTAGCTTTTCTTCGATTCCGACAGAGTCGACATTCCTGGTGGCGATAACGCCAAAACAAAGCACATTTTCCTTGGCCACCGTTGCCTGCTCTCAACCCAACCTTGAACGAATACAGACAAGAACCACATAAACATCTTTTCATGTTAGGTTCTCAACTCATATTGTGAGCTTGTCGATTGGCAGCGACCAGACAACCACACCACAACAAACTAAGACTAACCTAAGCTTTTGACGCGAGACAATTTGCAAAGCAATCCTGTATAATCCTGCTTCTAAACAACAGCGAGGCAACGGCAAAGTCAACGTAACGTGGAATTCCCGCCGTTTTCCCTGGATCCGTTTTGATTGTCGACGGTCAGCTACAAGCTGGGTAGCTGCTAGGTAACAACGCAAATCGCCACGGGTGTATGCTAGCGCGTGTGCGCACATCGGTAGCGATTTATTAGCAATCCGAGCGCACCTAATGAAGTGGAAACTCACATTTTTACATGCATACACACACACAGGTGTGGGGCGGATATTACACACGCGCACTGAGGTGCATGTCCTTCAGGGTGGGCATGCTGTGGGACAAAGCCCTGGTAATCAGTAAACACACACACACACACACACACACACACACACACACACACACACACACACACACACACACACACACACACACACACACACACACACACACACACACACACACACAGGGTGTGAAATCTCCCTCCTCAGCCCCAACACATGGCATATCTTAGGCCCCGCGGTCAGGGCTTCTGACAGCCACACCATCTGTACCCGGCACAAGGTTTCCCGCGAGTTCAGGGGACTGTCACTCACTCTCACTCGTGTTGTTGGCCATCTGGGAGCCGCGGCCTGCGACGAGGGGCCGCGGGTCAATTCATTTCACCCACTGCGCTTTTTGTGTTGGAAAAAAACAACAACTCCCAAAGGTCCCTTTTACGATATCGGACCATCGCGTCGTTGCCAAACCCATTGTTCAATAAAGCAATTAGCAGGGGGGCAGTAAACTGGAAATGAATCAATTAGAAATTTGATGACGGCTCAATACTATACATTATATAATATAGAATATCTTTTTTACGGCTTTAAAGTGGAAACATACTTTCCTCTTTCAGATGAATACCTTTGTTTGTTACGTTTCTTCCCTCGACTTGAGAAAGACAAAGGGAGAGATCGGATTTTTGAAGAGACCTAATAACAGATTGAAGGTGATAGGGAGAGATAGAGCGAGAGAGAAAGAGCAAGAGAGCGAGAGATAGATGGATAAATTGACGGATAGTCTCTCCTCTCCCATGCCTCTGAGGCACATGTATGCAAATATGTGCCAAGCCGCGATGATTAAGATCCAAGCATTCTGACTCATTTTGCCTTGCAAATGAACCCCACACACACACACGCGCACACGCACACACACACACCTAATGTTGAACATTAACCTGATGACCCAGAAGGTCTCTGGACATGTTGGAGCAATAAGAGAGCGAGATCGACAAAAATCTCTCATTGTATTGTGTGTGTTGGCAATGTGTAAATGTACATTTTCCATGCCAACAAAGCCCTTTGAATCTTGAGGGATAATGAATGAGTGAGAGAGAGCGAGAGAATGAGAGAGAGAGGCTAAATTGGGGATCCTTGAGGCAGAATGTCAAGTGTGTGGTAGATTAGGAGAGAGAGCCAGAGCGAGGCAGAGAGTGACGGAAAGATACAGAGAGAGAGAGGTTAGCCAGAGAGAGAGGTTAGAGAGAGAGACGGAAAGATAGAGAGAGAGAGAGAGAGAGAGAGGAGAGAGAGAGAGAGGTGAGAGAGACAGAGAGAGACAGGGAGGGGTGAGGTGAAAACTACAGGAGAGGGAGAGAGACAGACCAAGGGGACAACATCGACAAATTAAGAGAAAATTCCTCCTGTACTGAAAACAAAATGGCCGGTGTGTATGTGTGTTTTGGTGTGTGTGTGTGTGTTTCTGACAGTTGGACGGATCATCCCATTATTTTCTAACGGGAGCTTCGATTCTCCCCTCCCGCTGGAGAAAGGACCACAAGGTTTTGTTTTGTCGAAAACATCCCGCCTCCCCCCAACCCCCCAGTGTTCTCATTTAAACTGCTGCTCGTGCACGAGAGAGCAAATCCCCACCCCCCGCCTCGTGCACGCTCGCGCATTTTTCTAAAAGTCACCGCACACCGCAACGTGGAATCACCAACCGCGGCGGACACGGTCCATGTCACCGGCCAATCAGAAAGCGGCTTGGGTGGAGGGGGGGGAAAAGAGAGAGAGAGAGCGAGTGAGAGAGCGAGGAGCAGAAAAGGAAAGCGCGTTCCATCTAGTCGGTCACCTTGATGTTCCCTGAGGGATGAGAGAGGTCAGGACAAAATGGAGACAGAAAAATGAGAGAGAGAGAGAGAGAGAGAGAGAGAGAGAGAAGGGAGAGAGAGTGCCTCCCCTTGTTGTCTCTCTCTCTCTCTCTCTCTCTCTCCCGATGTCGCCATCTTTTCCCTATCTCATAGGTCCGGCCAGGCCGCCCCGCAGTGGGGGTGGGGGGTTCTGTAATCTGGGCCGGAAGGATTACGGAGCGCCCAGTGAGGAGAGGGAGGGGGGGAAGGGGGGGAGGGGACGACTGTGACTCCATCAGATCTGAGTCAAATATCGCACTGACGGCAGCCATATTTGCTTTGAGAGAGAGAAAGAGAGAGTGAGAGAGAGACGGGGTGAGGCGCTGGTGGCTAATCGCTGTAGCTGTCGTGTGTCAAAACATTCCCCGCGGCAGGCGGGGGGGCTCCTAGCAGGTAAAACAAGACGACAACCTAACGCCACGAGAACGTTAAGAGTCTCGTTCGCCGGTCGCTCGTGTCTCTTTCGCGAGATCTCTGGTCCCAGCGACGCAAAATGTTCCGGGATCATTTCCAAACACACTTTTTTCCTGTCGCATTACAATGTTCTTGCATCGCGGACGTCGTTATATTTGGTGGCGCAATGTGATTGGGTAGTTTTCTAACGTCGCCGTGGAGATTGTAGTTTTCACTTCCTTATTGGTATTTTGGTCGGAAACATAACTTTGCAACGTAACGTGAAACATAAATCTGCAGAAAGATCGAAGAGAACGGCTGGAGGATAGTCTGGTTACCATGGAGACGACTGAACCTTTCGAGGAAGCATACATTGAAAACGTTGACACTTTTCAAAAGTGAGGAGTATCTGTCCGTCTGTGTGTCAATTTTCCCGATAACCTTTCGTCCGATCGACTTCACACTTGCCGGGTGTGTTGCCAAGCACCCAAGGAAGTGTTGAGTCGAGTGCAAAGTTTTCTGGACGAGTGGTTCTCGAGAAAGCTGCAAACTGCAAGACGCAACACCGGAGGCCAAGATATCTGCCCGCTCCAGAACACGGAGCGAATAGTAGGCTACATATAAAGACATACATATAAATATAATGCTGGGGCAGTGTTTGAAAGACGACGCGTGAAAGAAAAAAATCTCTCTCTCTCTCTCCTCCCCCCCCCCCCTGTGGAGAGAAGGCCCCCAGAGTGATCAGTAGTGAAGTCTTATCAGAGCAGCCCAGGCCTGCCAGGAGGAGGAGCAAGGGAGGGAGTGTGCCATGATCCACTCAGTTTTAGCCTTAGGGTGGACACGTCAGGCTTGACAAACACACACACACCCACCCCACCCACCCACACACACGTACGTACGTTGCCAAAACACACGCGCACACACACAGATCAAAAGAACACCGAAAACATGCACTGAAGAGACACACACACCCAAAATGTTGTTATGGAAACACACAGACACACCCTGCATCGCTTCACTTCCTGGTACCGTCCGATAGGTTGGTTGATTACCGAAATCGGTCAACCCGGTCGGGCCTGAATAGAGGAGGGAGGGAGGAAGGGGTGGGAGGGGCTTGTCCACGAGATGTATGCGTGTGGATCTCAATCACTGCTTCTTAGTCAGGACGGTCATGTTGTGACTCGCTTTGATAAGGTTAGTAAATGCCAAACACACACACAATCACACACACACACACACACATCAAAAGCAGTGATGCATTGCACACGGTACCGCAGTAATCAGTCGACAAACAGACCTAGCACAGACCTAAAACCTAGAATCAGCTCTGAATGAGTGTGTGTGCATATGTGTAATACTTGTGTGCATGTAAAGTGTGTGTGCGTGTGTGTGTGTGTGTATGCACAAGGGGTAGGGCATCCTGTGGGCTTTGTGGTTCTGTCTGATTAAAGGGAAGGCACTTTGCACACACACACACACACACACACACCCCTGATGAGTCAGGCTTAAGGCGGCAAAACGAGGACAGCTCTTTTCATGTGGAAAGTTATAGGACCACAACGTTGTTAATCCGTATGGCACGACTGGGAAACGAGAACAGCCACCACATAATTAAAGAAAAAAAGTTGGACTAATTAAACATTTATTATCATGATTTTGTACAATAAGAGTCAACGGGAAGGGAACATTTCGGTCACTCCTGGAGTAGAAACTGTGTCAATTCGGTGTGTGTGGTTTATGGGGGCGGCGGAGGGGTCCAAGAAAGGTTATTGCATGCTAACGCCCTCTGAATTCCGACAAAAAATGTGAAAAATACAATTTTCGAGGCCAATAATTCACTGCACGCTCCACCCCCATAAATATTCAACTTTAATGCAACGTCTCGAATCTAGTCGCCAAAGAACTTGGAATTCGGACAAAAAGTGAGAAAAAAATTATAATAAAATCGGACGCAACCCTTGAATCAGGGCCAAGGATGAAGCTGCAAGGGATCATGGGTAATTTGTCAGGAGGGTTCTAAAGAGAGGGATCAGCCAAAGTAACCGTTTAAGGATTGTTGAACATTCTGGAAGGTTCCATTTTGTCGTGTGATGTGTGCCTGGCTGCATGTAGCCCAGTAGCCCTCTCAATTCGGCTCCATTCAAACGTATTAACGTCTTGACAAGATTAACCAGTTTGGAACCGTTCAAAACAATTGGAATGCCTCCGCTTTGAGAACTGCGAGGCCACACTCAGCTGGTATTCCAATCCACGCAAGTTAAAACCAACGCCTTAAGAACAATCTGGCGACGCTATTTCGGACCAGTTAATGCTTTAATATTCAGGCCAGGTGCCCTGGGGTAAAAGGCACACACACACACACACACACACACACTTTTCTGTTTCACAACCTATCCCATCGCCTTCTATGGCACAACAGACAGTGGCTTGCTCAGGCTTCACGATACCTCGGATGAAATATTTGTTGGTGGATTTGTTTTTTTCGCAGGGATTACGCCGCTGTGTGGTCACAATTTGATTTGTTTGGAGGGTGTTTAAAAGGGTTTAAAAGGGTTTAAACACCAACGTATTTATTTTTGTTACTAGGAAGATGGAGATAGGACGTTGCATCATTGACGTGATTGGTTCGGGATTTTTGGCTCCCACATCGGACGGATGACATTGTTCACCGGTCGATTTTCTGGTATTTTTGTCGGAAAACGGAGGAGTTGAACGTTCCAGACCGCGATTCCTTCACAACATTGCGTATGAAGCTGTACCCCCTTCACATCAGAAAAAAATAATGAATAAGGAATTAAAAACGTCTCTCTTAACTGTGTCTAGACGTGATACAGGCTTCCTCAAGTGTTCCAATCAAGGTGTTCCAATTTCCATCGCCATGGAGACAAAACCTTTTCCCTCAACACCTGGGAGAGACGGCTCTCTCACTCACCCTCTCTGGTGAAGAACCCCCCTCCCTCAGTGGTCGCCGTGGCAACCCCAGCCAACGTCACCATGCCGGGCGCACTGGGTGGGGGGGGGGAGCTGTGAGGTTTCTCATCTCGGTTGGTTGCATGTATGTGTATGTTGGTAAAGTAACTGCAAGTAAAGCCACGCACAGGCGTGCCATCCTGCAAACGACGACATAACATAATCTGAACCGTCGTCGAGCATACCGGCTGCATCCGAGGAATTAAGATCAACACACGGAAATGGATTATCCACCCCACCGGCCATCTTCACACGGTCACTCCCCACGCGGCAGATGTCCGGAGCTGGGGTGATTCTGGGCCAGCTGACCTGAGAGGCCGCAACCACGCCACCAGACTACTAAAGGCAGTGGTTCTCAAGCTGTGGTCCAGGGCCCATAAGTTGGTAGCCAGCCGCGATATGGCCAAGTGTGGGGTCTCTCCGACAGTATGCAGATTTCTATTATGGATAATTAGTACGAGTTTGAACACTGTAAGGGGGGGGGGGGGGAAACTGCATCCACGATGTACAACGAGAAGTGTGAAATTATGAATAATAATTAAACGTGAATTAAATTAATCTAAAAGTTGGGGTCAGGGGTCACGTCATGAAATGGATTTGGAACCCCCACTTTGACAGATAACCATGCACATCTGCTACAGGGACACCACCAGATAACACACACACACACACACACACGCACACACACACAAACAGCCTCGTTCACCAGCCCGGTTCACAATGAGCAGGCGACACATTTGCGCCAAATTAACTAAGCAAGAGTGAGGCCGACAGGGCTTGGGCGGGGCAAGATGACCGTGGGACTTAATACCCTTAAGAGGTATGCTAGGGATCAGGACATCGACCCACCCACCCACCCATCAGGGGGAGGTGACCGACAGCAGGAGCTGTAAGCTCAGGGTGCACTTGACTGATGAAGTCTCAGGAAGATTTACTTGACTCAACTACTGCATCCGTTTTTTGTGGTGCATTTCATATTTGGTGAGAGTTTGTCTCACCAAGTTATATGATGAAAGAAGTCCTATATTACATAGTTACGTTGCATTACGAATGTTATCGTGAAAACGACATCTTTTGTCCAGACATCCCTCTAGTTCTCTCACACACACACAGCCTTTTTTTGCCTCCATCCTACATCCCCCCCCCACCCACACCCCGGCACTTGGGTACAAGTGTTTCAATTTCACACTGTCGATTTCCGAGGTGACGCAGGAAAAATCGGTCGGTTGCACGACAACGTGTGTGTGTACTTGTAGGGGGGTGGGGGAAGTGATGTTAAATATCTGAACCATGAAGTCCCATTGCGGTGCAACGCTATGACTGGAACGATGGATCAGAACATAATCTCTGTCTCTTGTCTCTGTCTCTCCAACAGAACATAATGTGTCAGAGAGAGCGAGAGACACCGAGACAGAGACAGACGTTCAGGGGAGAAAATTCTTCCTTTGGGGGGGAGGAGGAAGAAAAATGTCTGACATTGCTTGTTTGCGTAGTCCATATCAGGAGGCGAGGAGGATTTTTTGAGAGAGAGAGAGAGAGAGAGAGAGAGAGAGAGTGTTGCGGACGAAGGCTGCTGATGAAACAGTGTGGCTCGTGGCTACGAGGTGGTGGTATTGTGCGGAGCGCTAATTATAGAGCTACTGCAGCCCGCCCTGAGCCAGGGCCGGCACCATGGCAACCCCGGACCCCCAGGAGAGAGAGAGAGAGAGAGATTGGGAGGGGGAGAGAGAGAGCTAGAGAGACAGAGAGAGAGAGAGAATGAAGGAAATGAACAGATGAGATCATTTTTCTCTGTGTCCCTCTCCGTGTGTGTGTGCGCAGAGAGAGAGATTCCTCTTTCTCCGTATAGCCTAATGCTAATGAGCTCTCCTGAGGCGACCTGTCACACGGCGAAAATAAAATACACCGACCGTTGCGTTTCGAACAGACCCCCAGAACCACACACACACACCACACACACACCTTTGACGGGCGTGCCATCCTGCAAACGACGACATAACATAATCTGAACCGTCGTCGAGCATACCGGCTGCATCCGAGGAATTAAGATCAACACACGGAAATGGATTATCCACCCCACCGGCCATCTTCACACGGTCACTCCCCACGCGGCAGATGTCCGGAGCTGGGGTGATTCTGGGCCAGCTGACCTGAGAGGCCGCAACCACGCCACCAGACTACTAAAGGCAGTGGTTCTCAAGCTGTGGTCCAGGGCCCATAAGTTGGTAGCCAGCCGCGATATGGCCAAGTGTGGGGTCTCTCCGACAGTATGCAGATTTCTATTATGGATAATTAGTACGAGTTTGAACACTGTAACGGGGGGGGGGGGGGAAACTGCATCCACGATGTACAACGAGAAGTGTGAAATTATGAATAATAATTAAACGTGAATTAAATTAATCTAAAAGTTGGGGTCAGGGGTCACGTCATGAAATGGATTTGGAACCCCCACTTTGACAGATAACCATGCACATCTGCTACAGGGACACCACCAGATAACACACACACACACACACACACGCACACACACACAAACAGCCTCGTTCACCAGCCCGGTTCACAATGAGCAGGCGACACATTTGCGCCAAATTAACTAAGCAAGAGTGAGGCCGACAGGGCTTGGGCGGGGCAAGATGACCGTGGGACTTAATACCCTTAAGAGGTATGCTAGGGATCAGGACATCGACCCACCCACCCACCCATCAGGGGGAGGTGACCGACAGCAGGAGCTGTAAGCTCAGGGTGCACTTGACTGATGAAGTCTCAGGAAGATTTACTTGACTCAACTACTGCATCCGTTTTTTGTGGTGCATTTCATATTTGGTGAGAGTTTGTCTCACCAAGTTATATGATGAAAGAAGTCCTATATTACATAGTTACGTTGCATTACGAATGTTATCGTGAAAACGACATCTTTTGTCCGGACATCCCTCTAGTTCTCTCACACACACACACACACACACACACACACAGCCTTTTTTTGCCTCCATCCTACATCCCCCCCCACCCACACCCCGGCACTTGGGTACAAGTGTTTCAATTTCACACTGTCGATTTCCGAGGTGACGCAGGAAAAATCGGTCGGTTGCACGACAACGTGTGTGTGTACTTGTAGGGGGGTGGGGGAAGTGATGTTAAATATCTGAACCATGAAGTCCCATTGCGGTGCAACGCTATGACTGGAACGATGGATCAGAACATAATCTCTGTCTCTTGTCTCTGTCTCTCCAACAGAACATAATGTGTCAGAGAGAGCGAGAGACACCGAGACAGAGACAGACGTTCAGGGGAGAAAATTCTTCCTTTGGGGGGGAGGAGGAAGAAAAATGTCTGACATTGCTTGTTTGCGTAGTCCATATCAGGAGGCGAGGAGGATTTTTTGAGAGAGAGAGAGAGAGAGAGCGAGAGAGAGAGTGTTGCGGACGAAGGCTGCTGATGAAACAGTGTGGCTCGTGGCTACGAGGTGGTGGTATTGTGCGGAGCGCTAATTATAGAGCTACTGCAGCCCGCCCTGAGCCAGGGCCGGCACCATGGCAACCCCGGACCCCCAGGAAGCCCGGTGTGGAGACTTGGGAGGGGGAGAGAGAGCTAGAGAGACAGAGAGAGAGAGAGAATGAAGGAAATGAACAGATGAGATCATTTTTCTCTGTGTCCCTCTCCGTGTGTGTGTGCGCAGAGAGAGAGATTCCTCTTTCTCCGTATAGCCTAATGCTAATGAGCTCTCCTGAGGCGACCTGTCACACGGCGAAAATAAAATACACCGACCGTTGCGTTTCGAACAGACCCCCAGAACCACACACACACACACACACCTTTGACGTGGACGCGCCTGTTCCGTTTCCGCCCGATCGTTTATTTCGTCCAGTATGATTTTTTACGCAGTTCCATTTTTCACGGGGAGCGATGTCTCCGAGAGCTCACCTGCGTCGCTCGTCCACAGAATCGATCGTCTCACAAACGCTCCATTACTGCAGCGCCCACACAGAGAAGGAGACTAGCATCTCAAAAAAGACCATAACCTTCACAAGAACGGAGGGACTTCTTAATGCTTAAAGTACTGTACATCACAGACGCTAAATTGGCTAACAGCGCTGTCTGCGATTAGATTTGTCATCGGCCGGCCAAGGCCAGTCGTTTCAATTCCACCACTTTTCTTTTTCACAATTTAGCACGCCGCGGCCGTGACTCAGGCAGGAGGAGGTAGGAACGGTTGTCTGGCAACTGCAAGAAGGTTGCAGGTTCGATCCGCGGGCTCCGCCTAGATAAGTGCTGAGGTGTCCCTGAGCAAGACACCGATAAGCCTAACTGCTCCCCCCAGACGAGCTGGCTGTTGCCTTGCACGGTTGACACCACCGTCGGTGTATGAATGAATGTGAGGCAATATTGTAAGGTGTTTTGGACAAAAGCGCAATATAAATGCAATCCATTTAACAAGTGTATCCATGTTTGCGACGAAACATTACCATTTGTTTGCTCGACTTGACGTGCAGCTTAAAACTGAATCTATCTGCCTTTATTTTTTTAGCTTAGACTTGGAATCACAATGCAGTCGTGAAAAAAGAAAAAAGTGCTAAAACATAAAGGATTCATTCTCTACATTTCTCATCCTTAAGACTTAAGCGGCTTAACCGAAAATCGGCGCTTTACAAAAAAGGGGAAGAATCAAAGTGGGTTTGATCATTTTAAACTTTAGCTGACTTCCTAAACCGTGTGGAACCTGCATGACAGATAGCGCCGAGACGCGTTCAAAATGAAAGCGGAACTTGGTCTGCTCTTCTGCAGTGTCATCGGTGAGAGGGGGAAGCCAGACTGTGGCTGGGGTATAATCTGACCATTGGGATTGTTCGCTTGATTAGACGAGTCAACACCGGCAAATGGGATTGGCTGGGTGACCGCCAAGTCCAAGTTAGTGGAGGGCTTGGTCTGCTGCAGAATCTCTCCCCCTCTCCCTTTCACACTCTTAGTCTCTCGCTCACACACACACACAAAAATAAGAGTGGACCCATAACATTGGCAGGACAAAGCAGCTTATGGCGCCTTGGGCTACTTTTCTGTGTGAAGGTCAAAATCACACACACACACACAGATGATTCAGCGTGTACAGTAACCTTGACCCCTTGCTGTGTGTGTGTGTGTGTGTGTGTGTGTCTCTCGCTCCCAGTGAGGAGGGAGGCATTTTAATGCTTCTTCGCTGCGACTGCTCGCTCAGCAGAACTGCGTCGATGAAAAAGAGAAGCTGATCTATTGCGCTAAACGCCGCCACCGCTCACGGACGAGCTAAAACCGCCCCTCTCCCCCCACCCCCTCTCTCCCTCTCTTTCTTTCACAGTCATCGGGATGAATGATCCGGATTGTTCCAATGGATATTATTAATGGTCCGACAGAGAGAGAGAAGAAAGAAGAGAGATCGTATGCGACAATTAGCCTTCGCCCCTGCACGTGTGTTTACTGCCCGCAGTGGTGCATTAGTGTGGGCGACGATGGTCGATCGATCATCATCGGTCCGTAGGCATGGATCTGGCATTACTGTGGTGGTGATGAAGATGGTGGTGATGGAGGAGGAGGGAACACGCGGGTACAATTTAGATTTAGTGTCGGAGGTCCGTCTATTTAGCATTTACAGTTAAGAGTTCGCATGAAGAACAGTTTTTAATTCCGCATATTTTAGATTCAAGACTAACACATACGCATACTGGGGCGGCAGTAGCTCAGGCGGCAAGAGCCGTTGTCTGCCTGGATGGTTGATGGTTCGATCCCCGGGCTCCTCCTAGCCCAGTGTCGAGGTGTCCCCACGCTACCTAACCCTACCTGCTCCTGACGTGTTGGTTGTTACCTTGCATGGTTTACACCGCCGTCGGTGTATGAATGGGTGAATGAGAGGCAATACTGTAAAGCGCTTTGGATAAAATGCTTTACAGTAAAATGCCTCCATCTAGGTATATTATATACACTTTCCATTTCAGATATCTTATCACTACATTAAATAAATCCAAATCACGGCCCTTTTTTCCTCAACATCAATACAGTGACGGTATTCTCTGGCTGAATTGTTGAAGCGCTGAGGGGATCGACAGCTACGCATAAGGAATAGTTACAGGGAGACGGGTGCTAAGCGTGTGCTGTGTATGACGGCGGGAGCTTTGTTGAGACGCAGGGAACGGACAGACAGACGGGGGTGGGGAGGGGGGAGGTTGCTTAAAAGGGTCACAGGTCAACCATTGTGCTGTCGGATGTGCAGAGAGAGAGAGAGATAGGCAGATATAACAGAATGGCAGAGGTGGGGGGGATAGGAGTGTGTGTGTGCACGAGTGTGTGTGTGTGTGTCTGCCGGTGGTCGGCGTGGCCCATGGCAACAGCAGGCAGGACAGCGGGGTGTGTAGCGGGTTTTCGCCAGCGAGGCTCACCAGAGAGCCAACAGATGGAAGGAGGGAGAGAGAGAGAGAGAGGAGAGGAGAGGGAGCACAGAGGGGGGTGTGGGGGGGGGGCACAGAGGGGTTAAGAGAGAGGATGGATGGATGGATGGGTGGGTGGAGGCAGCAGTGGGCAGCAAGACGAAAGAGAACTTCTGAGAGGGAGAGAGAGAGAGATAGAGAGAGAGTAGGGGGTGAGGATGAGGATGAGGAGGGAGGGAGGAGTCCCGTGGGAGGAAGGAGGAGTTTGAGGAGTGGATGGACTGTAGGACACAAGGGATGAAGAGAGAGAGAGAGAGAGAGAAGTGGATAGGGGGGGAGAGTGGCAAGAGAGTACATTATTGTACAGGAAACAAGAAAGAGGAGACAAGGCAGCAGGAAAGGCTAAGGTTGTTTAGGGGGAAAAATCTACAACAGGAAGCAGTGGATACTCCCAGTTTCCCAGTAGCCTCCTCTGTGATGTTTTCAGAGGATTTGTTTTGGGGGAAACTTTGGGTTGTGGCAAACGTCAGACTGGTGTTATAGAATGGTGGGCTTTTCAGGTCAGATCAGGCCACTGAGACACTGAGAGATACCTTTAATGGGCCCATAGTCTGTGATTAGCCATTAGTGACATCACAAGTGATCTATAGGTGTCCACCAAGATGTGTGATGAATAGATCTGATCATCAGCCTGCCAGTTGGTGCTGTCCCACTGGGTAGGCTGCCTGGTAGACTGATCTATTCCATCGTAAATCTGGGTGGACACTCCCACTTACTTGATGTCTAATGTCTCATGATCCCACTCACACCTATAGTGGTAAAATAGGTGCCCTTTAACATTGAGGTGGGGCACCCAGCAGAATGAAATGCACAAAAGAAGATGGATAGTATTATAGCATATACAGGGAAAGCTGTCTGTTCCCAATACAACGTCTAATAGTAATATTTACTCATCTGCTCCACCCTTGGTTAGTGTCCCTAATGGTTGCTCTTTGCAAAAAATGGGGACACGCAAGACAAGACAAGACAAGACAACACAACACAAGATAACACAACACAAGACAAGACAACACAACACAAGACAACACAACACAACACAAGACAACAACACACAAGACAAGACAACACAACACAACACAAGACAACACAACACAAGACAACACAAGACAACAACAAGACCACAAGACAAGACAAGACCACAAGACAAGACAAGACCACAAGACAAGACCACAAGACAAGACAAGACCACAAGACAAGACGACAAGACAAGACAAGACCACAAGACAAGACAAGACCACACAACAAGACGACAAGACAAGACCACAAGACAAGACAAGACCACACAACAAGACAAGACCACACAACAAGACAAGACAAGACCACACAAGACAAGACAAGACCACAAGACAAGACAAGACAAGACCACAAGACAAGACCACAAGACAAGACAAGACCACACAACAAGACCACACAACAAGACAAGACAACAAGACAAGACAAGACCACAAGACAAGACAAGACCACAAGACAAGACAAGACCACAAGACAAGACAAGACCACAAGACAAGACCACAAGACAAGACAAGACCACAAGACAAGACCACAAGACAAGACAAGACCACAAGACAAGACAAGACCACAAGACAAGACAAGACCACCTGTGTTGAAACAGGAAGTAGGCGACACAGTGCGGTGTTGAAACAGGAAGTAGGCGACACAGTGCGGTGCTGAAACAGGAAGTATGCTACACAGTGCAGTACACAGTGCGGTGTTGAAACAGGAAGTAGGTTACACAGTGCGGTGTTGAAACAGGAAGTAGGCTACACAGTGCAGTACACAGTGCAGTGTTGAAACAGGAAGTAGTCTACACAGTGCGGTGTTGAAACAGGAAGTAGGCTACACAGTGCAGTGTTGAAACAGGAAGTGTGCTACACAGTGCAGTACGCAGTGTTGAAACAGGAAGTAGGTTACACAGTGCGGTGTTGAAACAGGAAGTAGGCTACACAGTGCGGTGTTGAAACAGGAAGTAGGCTACACAGTGCGGTGTTGAAACAGGAAGTAGTCTACACAGTGCGGTGTTGAAACAGGAAGTAGGCGACACAGTGCGGTGTTGAAACAGGAAGTAGGTTACGCAGTGTTGAAACAGGAAGTAGTCTACACAGTGCGGTCGGGCTCCGAGACAGCGTAAATTCTACGCCCATGATAGGGCCTATCAAGATCCACAAGTAGCCTACTCATGTATTTAACTCAACTGTACAATTGAATCTGTTCTCAGCCATTTGTTCTTTATTGTTATTTTTCATTGTTGGTTCCATTTTCTTTACCTTGCTTAGTGTGTACATTGTAAGAGCCAGTGGAGAAACATGCCACTGCTCATCTTACTGGTATGATGTTGCATGTGACATGTGACTGCGTTTCACTGTTCGCTTTGGCATGATTCTGTGTGCACACGGTCCTGTTGTTGCCCTTATAAGGAGCTGGCGGGGCGTGTCTGTATGCAAATTCAGGTGTACGAGCACGCGGGTTCCATTTAAGAATGAGTGGCATTCCTCATCGGGGGAACGCAGATAAGAACACTTTGGCGGTTTAAGAACACATTTCCCCGCGTTCATGAATCCGGCGGACAGATTTCTAAGTTTGTTCTTACGAAGTTCGTAAGAAGATATTTAAGAAGACACTTAGAAAATGTTCGAGAATGAGGTCCATTGTCTTTTTCGGAATAAGGCCAACAAATTTTATATTTTGTGCACGTAAACGCAGCCATTGAGTGAACAAAAGGCTGCAACAATTGGGGCTAAACTATAAAATAGTAAGCCATTGAAACATTAGTTCATAGTGCATCAAAGTAGGCCTGTAATCTAGTCCATTCTTGAACCAGAAGTGGTTAAATCATATCCATGAGAACAGAGCTATGCACAACATGACAGCATGCATGGTGAACCGGTCGTCTGCAAGGCATTGTGTTGTGCAGAGGTGAGATTACCTGAGTGTAGGGGTTACCTCCGCTCCGTTGGGGAACACTCCAGCCACAGTAAACACAGGGGGCTGGATGAGTTGACGCAAGGTCTAAACGGGAACAGGAAACAATGTGGGTGTGAGAAACATTTATGTAGTTCACAATGTAGTTCTCCCCAAATGCCGCTAAATAAACACATCCATCCAGTTTGGACATCCATGCCTCTCGCGACTAAACGCTTGGTGTTTGATGCCTAAACCGATGTTGCCCCACTGTCTTATGATGTACTCATGCCCACACAAGCATTGGTAAGGTCGGATAAACGTTTCCATGAAAGTTGTGAAGACCCATCACCTTTTACTGTTTAACCGCTTAGAAACACACAAGCGCCTATTGTGAAAATGAATTGTGAACTACTCTCGAATGCAATAACCCCCCAACTCCAAAACGGTAGGGAAGCAAGTAGAGGTGCACCAGCACAAGATACATACAGAGGGATCATTGGGCAATAGCGTCTTATGAGGTTATTGTGTGCGTGGCTGCAAAATGCGTTTGAGCGCGAGATAAGTGCAGTTTGGACATCCATGCCTCTCGCGACTAAACGCTTGGTGTTTGATGCCTAAACCGATGTTGCCCCACTGTCTTATGATGTACTCATGCCCACACAAGCATTGGTAAGGTCGGATAAACGTTTCCATGAAAGTTGTGAAGACCCATCACCTTTTACTGTTTAACCGCTTAGAAACACACAAGCGCCTATTGTGAAAATGAATTGTGAACTACTCTCGAATGCAATAACCCCCCAACTCCAAAACGGTAGGGAAGCAAGTAGAGGTGCACCAGCACAAGATACATACAGAGGGATCATTGGGCAATAGCGTCTTATGAGGTTATTGTGTGCGTGGCTGCAAAATGCGTTTGAGCGCGAGATAAGTGCAGTTTGGACAGCCATGCCTCTCGCGACTAAACGCTTGGTGTTTGATGCCTAAACCGATGTTGCCCCACTGTCTTATGATGTACTCATGCCCACACAAGCATTGGTAAGGTCGGATAAACGTTTCCATGAAAGTTGTGAAGACCCATCACCTTTTACTGTTTAACCGCTTACCCTAACCCTAACCCTAACCCTAACCCTAACCCTAACCGATGTTGCCCCACTGTCTTATGATGTACTCATGCCCACACAAGCATTGGTAAGGTCGGATAAACGTTTCCATGAAAGTTGTGAAGACCCATCACCTTTTACTGTTTAACCGCTTAGAAACACACAAGCGCCTATTGTGAAAATGAATTGTGAACTACTCTCGAATGCAATAACCCCCCAACTCCAAAACGGTAGGGAAGCAAGTAGAGGTGCACCAGCACAAGATACATACAGAGGGATCATTGGGCAATAGCGTCTTATGAGGTTATTGTGTGCGTGGCTGCAAAATGCGTTTGAGCGCGAGATAAGTGCAGTTTGGACATCCATGCCTCTCGCGACTAAACGCTTGGTGTTTGATGCCTAAACCGATGTTGCCCCACTGTCTTATGATGTACTCATGCCCACACAAGCATTGGTAAGGTCGGATAAACGTTTCCATGAAAGTTGTGAAGACCCATCACCTTTTACTGTTTAACCGCTTAGAAACACACAAGCGCCTATTGTGAAAATGAATTGTGAACTACTCTCGAATGCAATAACCCCCCAACTCCAAAACGGTAGGGAAGCAAGTAGAGGTGCACCAGCACAAGATACATACAGAGGGATCATTGGGCAATAGCGTCTTATGAGGTTATTGTGTGCGTGGCTGCAAAATGCGTTTGAGCGCGAGATAAGTGCAGTTTGGACATCCATGCCTCTCGCGACTAAACGCTTGGTGTTTGATGCCTAAACCGATGTTGCCCCACTGTCTTATGATGTACTCATGCCCACACAAGCATTGGTAAGGTCGGATAAACGTTTCCATGAAAGTTGTGAAGACCCATCACCTTTTACTGTTTAACCGCTTAGAAACACACAAGCGCCTATTGTGAAAATGAATTGTGAACTACTCTCGAATGCAATAACCCCCCAACTCCAAAACGGTAGGGAAGCAAGTAGAGGTGCACCAGCACAAGATACATACAGAGGGATCATTGGGCAATAGCGTCTTATGAGGTTATTGTGTGCGTGGCTGCAAAATGCGTTTGAGCGCGAGATAAGTGCAGTTTGGACAGCCATGCCTCTCGCGACTAAACGCTTGGTGTTTGATGCCTAAACCGATGTTGCCCCACTGTCTTATGATGTACTCATGCCCACACAAGCATTGGTAAGGTCGGATAAACGTTTCCATGAAAGTTGTGAAGACCCATCACCTTTTACTGTTTAACCGCTTACCCTAACCCTAACCCTAACCCTAACCCTAACCCTAACCTAACCCTAACCCTAACCCTAGCCTAACCCTAACCATACACCCTAAAGCGTCTCTATGTGTGAAAATGCGTTTGACCTACATTCTTGAATGCAATAACATCCAAACCGAGGCACTGCTATGAGGTAGCACCAGCACAAGGTCGGATAAACGTTTCCATGAAAGTTGTGAAGACCCACACCTTTATGTTTAACCGCTTAACCCCCTCCCTAACCCTAACCCTAACCGATGTGCCCCACTGTCTATATGTACTCATGCCACACAACTTGTAAGTCGGATAAACTTCCATGAAAGTTTGAAGACCCATCACCTTTTACTGTTTAACCGCTTAGAAACACACAAGCGCCTATTGTGAAAATGAATTGTGAACTACTCTCGAATGCAATAACCCCCCAACTCCAAAACGGTAGGGAAGCAAGTAGAGGTGCACCAGCACAAGATACATACAGAGGGATCATTGGGCAATAGCGTCTTATGAGGTTATTGTGTGCGTGGCTGCAAAATGCGTTTGAGCGCGAGATAAGTGCAGTTTGGACATCCATGCCTCTCGCGACTAAACGCTTGGTGTTTGATGCCTAAACCGATGTTGCCCCACTGTCTTATGATGTACTCATGCCCACACAAGCATTGGTAAGGTCGGATAAACGTTTCCATGAAAGTTGTGAAGACCCATCACCTTTTACTGTTTAACCGCTTAGAAACACACAAGCGCCTATTGTGAAAATGAATTGTGAACTACTCTCGAATGCAATAACCCCCCAACTCCAAAACGGTAGGGAAGCAAGTAGAGGTGCACCAGCACAAGATACATACAGAGGGATCATTGGGCAATAGCGTCTTATGAGGTTATTGTGTGCGTGGCTGCAAAATGCGTTTGAGCGCGAGATAAGTGCAGTTTGGACATCCATGCCTCTCGCGACTAAACGCTTGGTGTTTGATGCCTAAACCGATGTTGCCCCACTGTCTTATGATGTACTCATGCCCACACAAGCATTGGTAAGGTCGGATAAACGTTTCCATGAAAGTTGTGAAGACCCATCACCTTTTACTGTTTAACCGCTTAGAAACACACAAGCGCCTATTGTGAAAATGAATTGTGAACTACTCTCGAATGCAATAACCCCCCAACTCCAAAACGGTAGGGAAGCAAGTAGAGGTGCACCAGCACAAGATACATACAGAGGGATCATTGGGCAATAGCGTCTTATGAGGTTATTGTGTGCGTGGCTGCAAAATGCGTTTGAGCGCGAGATAAGTGCAGTTTGGACATCCATGCCTCTCGCGACTAAACGCTTGGTGTTTGATGCCTAAACCGATGTTGCCCCACTGTCTTATGATGTACTCATGCCCACACAAGCATTGGTAAGGTCGGATAAACGTTTCCATGAAAGTTGTGAAGACCCATCACCTTTTACTGTTTAACCGCTTAGAAACACACAAGCGCCTATTGTGAAAATGAATTGTGAACTACTCTCGAATGCAATAACCCCCCAACTCCAAAACGGTAGGGAAGCAAGTAGAGGTGCACCAGCACAAGATACATACAGAGGGATCATTGGGCAATAGCGTCTTATGAGGTTATTGTGTGCGTGGCTGCAAAATGCGTTTGAGCGCGAGATAAGTGCAGTTTGGACATCCATGCCTCTCGCGACTAAACGCTTGGTGTTTGATGCCTAAACCGATGTTGCCCCACTGTCTTATGATGTACTCATGCCCACACAAGCATTGGTAAGGTCGGATAAACGTTTCCATGAAAGTTGTGAAGACCCATCACCTTTTACTGTTTAACCGCTTAGAAACACACAAGCGCCTATTGTGAAAATGAATTGTGAACTACTCTCGAATGCAATAACCCCCCAACTCCAAAACGGTAGGGAAGCAAGTAGAGGTGCACCAGCACAAGATACATACAGAGGGATCATTGGGCAATAGCGTCTTATGAGGTTATTGTGTGCGTGGCTGCAAAATGCGTTTGAGCGCGAGATAAGTGCAGTTTGGACATCCATGCCTCTCGCGACTAAACGCTTGGTGTTTGATGCCTAAACCGATGTTGCCCCACTGTCTTATGATGTACTCATGCCCACACAAGCATTGGTAAGGTCGGATAAACGTTTCCATGAAAGTTGTGAAGACCCATCACCTTTTACTGTTTAACCGCTTAGAAACACACAAGCGCCTATTGTGAAAATGAATTGTGAACTACTCTCGAATGCAATAACCCCCCAACTCCAAAACGGTAGGGAAGCAAGTAGAGGTGCACCAGCACAAGATACATACAGAGGGATCATTGGGCAATAGCGTCTTATGAGGTTATTGTGTGCGTGGCTGCAAAATGCGTTTGAGCGCGAGATAAGTGCAGTTTGGACATCCATGCCTCTCGCGACTAAACGCTTGGTGTTTGATGCCTAAACCGATGTTGCCCCACTGTCTTATGATGTACTCATGCCCACACAAGCATTGGTAAGGTCGGATAAACGTTTCCATGAAAGTTGTGAAGACCCATCACCTTTTACTGTTTAACCGCTTAGAAACACACAAGCGCCTATTGTGAAAATGAATTGTGAACTACTCTCGAATGCAATAACCCCCCAACTCCAAAACGGTAGGGAAGCAAGTAGAGGTGCACCAGCACAAGATACATACAGAGGGATCATTGGGCAATAGCGTCTTATGAGGTTATTGTGTGCGTGGCTGCAAAATGCGTTTGAGCGCGAGATAAGTGCAGTTTGGACATCCATGCCTCTCGCGACTAAACGCTTGGTGTTTGATGCCTAAACCGATGTTGCCCCACTGTCTTATGATGTACTCATGCCCACACAAGCATTGGTAAGGTCGGATAAACGTTTCCATGAAAGTTGTGAAGACCCATCACCTTTTACTGTTTAACCGCTTAGAAACACACAAGCGCCTATTGTGAAAATGAATTGTGAACTACTCTCGAATGCAATAACCCCCCAACTCCAAAACGGTAGGGAAGCAAGTAGAGGTGCACCAGCACAAGATACATACAGAGGGATCATTGGGCAATAGCGTCTTATGAGGTTATTGTGTGCGTGGCTGCAAAATGCGTTTGAGCGCGAGATAAGTGCAGTTTGGACATCCATGCCTCTCGCGACTAAACGCTTGGTGTTTGATGCCTAAACCGATGTTGCCCCACTGTCTTATGATGTACTCATGCCCACACAAGCATTGGTAAGGTCGGATAAACGTTTCCATGAAAGTTGTGAAGACCCATCACCTTTTACTGTTTAACCGCTTAGAAACACACAAGCGCCTATTGTGAAAATGAATTGTGAACTACTCTCGAATGCAATAACCCCCCAACTCCAAAACGGTAGGGAAGCAAGTAGAGGTGCACCAGCACAAGATACATACAGAGGGATCATTGGGCAATAGCGTCTTATGAGGTTATTGTGTGCGTGGCTGCAAAATGCGTTTGAGCGCGAGATAAGTGCAGTTTGGACATCCATGCCTCTCGCGACTAAACGCTTGGTGTTTGATGCCTAAACCGATGTTGCCCCACTGTCTTATGATGTACTCATGCCCACACAAGCATTGGTAAGGTCGGATAAACGTTTCCATGAAAGTTGTGAAGACCCATCACCTTTTACTGTTTAACCGCTTAGAAACACACAAGCGCCTATTGTGAAAATGAATTGTGAACTACTCTCGAATGCAATAACCCCCCAACTCCAAAACGGTAGGGAAGCAAGTAGAGGTGCACCAGCACAAGATACATACAGAGGGATCATTGGGCAATAGCGTCTTATGAGGTTATTGTGTGCGTGGCTGCAAAATGCGTTTGAGCGCGAGATAAGTGCAGTTTGGACATCCATGCCTCTCGCGACTAAACGCTTGGTGTTTGATGCCTAAACCGATGTTGCCCCACTGTCTTATGATGTACTCATGCCCACACAAGCATTGGTAAGGTCGGATAAACGTTTCCAGACATCCCTCTAGTTCTCTCACACACACACACAGCCTTTTTTGGCCTCCATCCTACATCCCCCCCCACCCACACCCCGGCACTTGGGTACAAGTGTTTCAATTTCACACTGTCGATTTCCGAGGTGACGCAGGAAAAATCGGTCGGTTGCACGACAACGTGTGTGTGTACTTGTAGGGGGGTGGGGGAAGTGATGTTAAATATCTGAACCATGAAGTCCCATTGCGGTGCAAACGCTATGACTGGAACGATGGATCAGAACATAATCTCTGTCTCTTGTCTCTGTCTCTCCAACAGAACATAATGTGTCAGAGAGAGCGAGAGACACCGAGACAGAGACAGACGTTCAGGGGAGAAAATTCTTCCTTTGGGGGGGAGGAGGAAGAAAAATGTCTGACATTGCTTGTTTGCGTAGTCCATATCAGGAGGCGAGGAGGATTTTTTGAGAGAGAGAGAGAGAGAGAGAGAGAGAGCGAGTGTTTGCGGACGAAGGCTGCTGATGAAACAGTGTGGCTCGTGGCTACGAGGTGTGGTATTGTGCGGAGCGCTAATTATAGAGCTACTGCAGCCCGCCCTGAGCCAGGGCCGGCACCATGGCAACCCCGGACCCCCAGGAAGCCCGGTGTGGAGACTTGGGAGGGGGAGAGAGAGCTAGAGAGACAGAGAGAGAGAGAGAATGAAGGAAATGAACAGATGAGATCATTTTTCTCTGTGTCCCTCTCCGTGTGTGTGTGCGCAGAGAGAGAGATTCCTCTTTCTCCGTATAGCCTAATGCTAATGAGCTCTCCTGAGGCGACCTGTCACAACGGCGAAAATAAAATACACCGACCGTTGCGTTTCGAACAGACCCCCAGAACCACACACACACACACACACACACCTTTGACGTGGACGCGCCCGTTCCGTTTCCGCCCGATCGTTTATTTCGTCCAGTATGATTTTTTACGCAGTTCCATTTTTCACGGGGAGCGATGTCTCCGAGAGCTCACCTGCGTCGCTCGTCCATAGAATCGATCGTCTCACAAATGCTCCATTACTGCAGCGCCCACACAGAGAAGGAGACTAGCATCTCAAAAAAGACCATAACCTTCACAAGAACGGAGGGACTTCTTAATGCTTAAAGTACTGTACATCACAGACGCTAAATTGGCTAACAGCGCTGTCTGCGATTAGATTTGTCATCGGCCGGCCAAGGCCAGTCGTTTCAATTCCACCACTTTTCTTTTTCACAATTTAGCACGCCGCGGCCGTGACTCAGGCAGGAAGGAGGTAGGAACGGTTGTCTGGCAACTGCAAGAAGGTTGCAGGTTCGATCCGCGGGCTCCGCCTAGATAAGTGCTGAGGTGTCCCTGAGCAAGACACCGATAAACCCTAACTGCTCCCCCCAGACGAGCTGGCTGTTGCCTTGCACGGTTGACACCACCGTCGGTGTATGAATGAATGTGAGGCAATATTGTAAGGTGTTTTGGACAAAAGCGCAATATAAATGCAATCCATTTAACAAGTGTATCCATGTTTGCGACGAAACATTACCATTTGTTTGCTCGACTTGACGTGCAGCTTAAAACTGAATCTATCTGCCTTTATTTTTTTAGCTTAGACTTGGAATCACAATGGAGTCGTGAAAAAAGAAAAGTGCTAAAACATAAAGGATTCACGCCATTCTCTACATTTCTCATCCTTAAGACTTAAGCGGCTTAACCGAAAATCGGCGCTTTACAAAAAAGGGGAAGAATCAAAGTGGGTTTGATCATTTTAAACTTTAGCTGACTTCCTAAACCGTGTGGAACCTGCATGACAGATAGCGTCGAGACGCGTTCAAAATGAAAGCGGAACTTGGTCTGCTCTTCTGCAGTGTCATCGGTGAGAGGGGGAAGCCAGACTGTGGCTGGGGTATAATCTGACCATTGGGATTGTTCGCTTGATTAGACGAGTCAACACCGGCAAATGGGATTGGCTGGGTGACCGCCAAGTCCAAGTTAGTGGAGGGCTTGGTCTGCTGCAGAATCTCTCCCCCTCTCCCTTTCACACTCTTAGTCTCTCGCTCACACACACACACAAAAATAAGAGTGGACCCATAACATTGGCAGGACAAGGCAGCTTATGGCGCCTTGGGCTACTTTTCTGTGTGAAGGTCAAAATTCACACACACACACACACACACACGTGTGCACACACACACACACACACACAGATGATTCAGCGTGTAACAGTAACCTTGACCCCTTGCTGTGTGTGTGTGTGTGTGTGTGTGTGTGTCTCTCGCTCCCAGTGAGGAGGGAGGCATTTTAATGCTTCTTCGCTGCGACTGCTCGCTCAGCAGAACTGCGTCGATGAAAAAGAGAAGCTGATCTATTGCGCTAAACGCCGCCACCGCTCACGGACGAGCTAAAACCGCCCCTCTCCCCCCACCCCCTCTCTCCCTCTCTTTCTTTCACAGTCATCGGGAATGAATGATCCGGATTGTTCCAATGGATATTATTAATGGTCCGACAGAGAGAGAGAAGAAAGAAGAGAGATCGTATGCGACAATTAGCCTTTGCCCCTGCACGTGTGTTTACTGCCCGCAGTGGTGCATTAGCGTGGGCGACGATGGTCGATCGATCTTCACATCATCGGTCCGTAGGCATGGATCTGGCATTACTGTGGTGGTGATGAAGATGGTGGTGATGGAGGAGGAGGGAACACGCGGGTACAATTTAGATTTAGTGTCGGAGGTCGTCTATTTAGCATTTACAGTTACAGTTACGCATGAAGAACAGTTTTTAATTCCGCATATTTTAGATTTCAAGACTAACGCATACGCATACTGGGGTGGCAGTAGCTCAGGCGGTAAGAGCCGTTGTCTGCCTGGATGGTTGATGGTTCGATCCCCGGGCTCCTCCTAGCCCAAGTGTCCCCACGCTACCTAACCCTACCTGCCTCCTGACGTGTTGGTTGTTTACCTTGCATGGTTGACACCGCCGTCGGTGTATGAATGGGTGAATGAGAGGCAATACTGTAAAGCGCTTTGGATAAAATGCTTTACAGTAAAATGCCTCCATCTAGGTATATTATATACACTTTCCATTTCAGATATCTTATCACTACATTAAATAAATCCAAATCACGGCCCTTTTTTCCTCAACATCAAATACAGTGACGGTATTCTCTGGCTGAATTGTTGAAGCGCTGAGGGGATCGACAGCTACGCATAAGGAATAGTTACAGGGAGACGGGTGCTAAGCCGTGTGCTGTGTATGACGGCGGGAGCTTTGTTGAGACGCAGGGAACGGACAGACAGACGGGGGTGGGGAGGGGGGAGGTTGCTTAAAAAGGGTCACAGGTCAACCATTGTGCTGTCGGATGTGCAGAGAGAGAGAGAGATAGGCAGATATAACAGAATGGCAGAGGTGGGGGGATAGTGTGTGTGTGTGTGTGTGTGTGTGTGTGTGTGTGTGTGTGTGTGTGTGTGTGTGTGTGTGAGGTGTCAGAGAGAGAGAGAGAGAGAGAGATTGCGGTTCCTGAGGGAGTGCAGGCAACCATGACAATGCACTGACCACCAAAATCAACAACAAAAAGCTAAAACAATAATGGCTACAAGAAATGACGATTGCGGCCCGTTTGGGGGGGGGGGGGGTAGAATGGGGGAGGGATGGAGCATTACATGACATGAGACTGAATTCAAGTCAATCACGAACAGAGGGGGAGGCGAGCCTTGGTGGTGTCCCATTTAAAAAAACAAAAACAAAAAAACAACTTGTATCTCGGCCTTCACCTGTCAAGATGAAGAGTGCGGGAGACAGCGGGGAGTGCGGTTGGTTGGTTGGGGGGAGGAATTAGGATATGAGACAGGAGACAGAGGGGGGGAAGAGAGACGAGAGAGAGAGAGAGAAGAGAGAGAGAGAGAGAGAGAGAGAGAGAGAGAGAGAGAGAGAGAGAGAGAGAGAGAGAGAGAGAGAGAGAGAGAGAGAGAGAGAGAGAGAGGTGTGGAAGGAAATTCGATTGGAACGGATGATTCAAATCAATGTTGTCCCCGTCGCTCTCCGGTGGCTCCAAAGAATAATACATCTTTACAATTGCCGCGTGACACACACACCACACACACAAACAGAAGTTCATTTCTGTGGACAAGGGCGGTGGATTAACGCCTCGTCTCATCGAGAATTGGACTGCAGCTGACGAAGAGGAGGAAGAGGAGGTGGCTGGCACAAGCCGCTGGGCTACTTCTAGCCATCGCGGCGTTTATGCGCGCGCTAATGTTGGGGCAGGGCGGGGTGGGGGATGGGGAGGGGGGGGTGGTGAGGTTAGTTGGAGAGGGGTCCCGGTACGCCCCAGGGGCTACGAGACTGCAGTGTCTGTCCTGACACAAACAAGACACACTATCCAAGGACTGTGTCCCCAGGGGATGAAGGGGGGGGGGGGGTACACACACACACACACACACACACACACACCACACACACACACACACACACACACACACACACACACACACACACACACCACACACACACACACACACACCACACACACACACACACACACACACACACACACAAAAAAGGGTTGGCAAATACACTCCTCATTTCACACACACCCACCCCTGTGTCAGGGGGAAGTAGTGTATTTAAAGCCCCTTGTTTAGTCAGGGAAAGCTGTGTGTGTTTAAACCAGTGTGAACACCGTGATTGCAGTGGTTTCTTGGCAGTGAAACCATGCGATACGTTAGCGAAATGAGACCATTTCGCTAACGTATCATCGGTCGGCCAATTTTACTTTTATTTTAGTGTAAATGCGTATTGTTGTTTTTCCCTTCGCAGGGACCGCTGGTGCATTACGAACAATTGACACAAGCTTGATCGCTCAGAGTGATAGCGTCTTCCTTTCAAAGCGACGTAAACTTGAATAGAACCATTTATCCGACCCTCACAATAGGCTCATAAAAACAGCCAGAAACAGGTTTAAACTCAAGATCGTCAATTGTTTAGTGGCGTCGATGCGTAGGCGATACCTCGAACAACTATTCTTCTTCTTGATTGTGTGTGTGGCTATAACACACACAGACGGACAGCATTCGCGAGTGATGTCGATGAATCCATATTGCAGGTTATGGGTGGGAGGGATTTTTTTTATTTTTAATTTCACTCCAAAAAGACGTGTGGTTTAGGTAGGGAGGGATACACACCCACAATCGAGTAGGCCTTTTGTCGTACAAAATAACAGTGAGGAGAAGAGAGAAGAGAGAGAGAGAGAGAGAGAGAGAGAGAGGAGAGAGAGAGAGAGAGAGAGAGAGATGGATGGCTGAACAAAACAATCCCAACTATGCTGCTGCTGTGCTGCTGCTGGTGCTGGTGGTTTGAAAGGCTTTCTGCTGGCCTCCCAGTTTTTTTTTCCCCCCTACCAGTTCCCCCCCCCCCCCCCAGTACGGAATGCTGCAGTGCACCGCCGGCGCCATCTTGGCATCTTCCTCCTCCTCCCTCCTCCTCCTCCTCCTCTTCTTCTTCAGCCTCACTCCAACATGACCAGCATCCAATCAAATCAATTCAAATCTATTACCATTATACATTATATTCGACCCCTAAATACATTTCAATTTGGCCCACCGCCACCAGTATAATGGGTGTTGTGAGAGGAGGAGGGTGGGAAATTAAAATCAAGGAATAGTTTTTGATGAAGATTTAGAGGGGAAAAAAAAAACACACAAACACGCCCACCTTGCTGTAACTCTGTGCCCCGGGGACACCGAAAATAGACTGAATACGGCAATACAAGCCAGGGGGGGGGAAAAACAACACGCTTTTTAACCCGGGTTTAAAAAAAATAAAATAAAACCCTTTAACCCCTGATTTACAATACAATCACAATACAACACGTTTGAGTGTGTGTATATATATATATATGTGTGTACTACTGTGACAGAATGCGGGTTACGCACGTATGCGTCACGTTTGTATTCTCAAAAATAAACGCGAAAACGATTCGTTTTTTTAAAAGGGCAGCGGGTTCGGTGAAACGCTTCGGACGTTTTTAAATACGAATAATACGAAGAAGAAGAAGAAGAAGAAAAAATTAATCAAATACGTAGCAGGCAGTCGCGCAGTCAACGTCGTTTTAAGCCGCGACGCCGCATTAAAAACACACGCAGAAAAAAAAACGATACCGAAAACGACCCTATATTCCGCAATAACTGCGTGTGGTGTCACGTTACCCGCTCACACGACGCAAGCAACCTGCCTCTAGCTTAAGTTCGGTACGCCGACAGACCCGCGTCGACACCGTATCCGCAAGCGGCGGCGGCGGGTCGGCGAAAACGGTGCCGCCGGACGAGCGGGGTTCGCTCCGCGGCTTACCTCCAGAGCCAGAGCCAGAGCCGGCGCCAGGGCGGCAGACGCGGCCAGCGCCAGCAGCAGCAGGGACGCCGCGACACGGTGGTGGTGGTGGTGGTGGTCGCCCATGGTGGTGGTGGTGGTGGGTTGTGTTTGTTTGGTTGGGTTGGTAGCCGTCAAAACACGTCCCCGTCCTCTCTTTCGGTCCTCGGTACAGACGTCGTTTTGTTGTGACAGACAGTGCGTGTGTGTGTGTGAGTGGAGCCGCTGCCGCTCGTTTGATGGCGAAGTGGACGTGACCGCGCGGGTTTTCCCGGCTGCTCTGCTCTGCGCGCTCCCGTCGGGATCACCTGACCCCGCAGCAACGGACGGAAGGGAGCTGCGCATGCGCGGACGCACACACACGCACGCAGACACATTTTTGCTGTGATTTATATTAATTCATTTCTTTTCAAGAGGGATTTATTTATTTATTTATCTTCTTTTATAATTCTATTGTTTATTTCTCTATTGTTTTATTGTATTGCTATGCAACCTGGCACAAGAATTTCCTTCGGGATTAATTCTGTCTTATCTTATCTTATTAAAGTCAACACTACTAAAAACAGCAAGCACACACACAAAAGTACAATACAAAATCTTTATTACAAATTGAATGCAGTCCAATGTCCAAGGGATCACAAATCACACGTACAGCAGAGTCGAGGAGCAAAAATCGATCAAACGTTTTTGTTTTGTGTTGGACGTACAAGAAGTCATTCAATGTATTAATTACACAAAGTCAAGTGGATCACTCCACGCGTCAGCAACTGCTAAACAACACTGTTTTCAAGTAAGACGAACAAGTCAATGCCTCAGTATCAAACTCTGTCTTTCAACGTCCAACACAAACTATTGAAAAATAATGTACAGATATGTACAGAAAATATACTTTTAAATCGTGTATCGCATTTCAATTTCGGCCTTGCGCAGCAGATCTACAGCAGATCTCCCTTGACCTTCCGATGACCCCGAATCGAGTCCCGTGTGCAACAACATTTTCCAAAACGTCGAAATCTCTTCTGCACGGCTGCTCTGCCAGAGAGGGTGGACACTGGACACAGTGCAGTGGGTCCCAATGTTCTATAAAAGTCTGTCGCCGGGTCAAAGGTCGGTGTCAAATGCCGGCGGCGTCCAACAGCAATGTTTATCGCTGGTGCGGTGCGTTTGATTTACAGGTGGCCAGGATGTGGGTATGGGGTTACACACAACCACCTCCACACCCACACTCACACCCCTATCCACAAACTTTTTTAGAAGATAAAATTTGAAAATGGTAAATGGATTACATTTTATCCAGAGCACTTTACAGTATTGCCTCACATTCACCCATTCATACACCGACGGCGGTGCCAACCATGCAAGGTAACAACCAACACGTCAGCAGCAGTTAATAATAATAATAATACATTTTAATTGTATTGCACTTTACATTTGACAATCTCAAAGTGCTACAAGTTAAAAATCATTGAATACTACAAACAAACAAAAAACCTCTACTAAAAAAGGTGGGTTTTTAAGTCCACAGTCTGTGGCATCTACAGTCTGTGGTGTCCTCAGATGGTCGGGGAGAGCATTTCACAGGCTGGGAGCAACCGAGTAGAAGGCCCGATCTCCCATGGTACGGAGCTTGGTCCTGGGAAGTTTGAGAAGGTTGGCAGTTCCAGAGCGGAGGTTACGTGTGGCGCTTTGTGGAGTGAGGAGTTCCTTGAGGTAAGGAGGAGGAGCATTGCCATGGATGCACTGGTAAGTAAGGAGGGAGACCTTATACTCAATCCTGAATGAGACAGGAAGCCAGTGGAGTGATTTGAGGATGGGGGTGATGTGGTCGCATTTACGCACCCTCATCAGGATCCTAGCAGCGCAGTTCTGGATGTACTGAAGCTTCTGGATGTTCTTGCTCGGGATCCCGATGAGGAGTGCATTGCAATAGTCCAGTCTGGAGGAGACAAGGCAAGGACAAGCTTTTCCGCATCTGCCAGAGTGAGTGTGGGCGGAGTTTGGCAATGTTCCTGAGGTGGTAGAAAGAGGTCTTGCACAGTTGATTAATGTGAGCCTCAAAGGTGAAGTGAGGGTCCATTTTGACACCCAGGTTGGTGACTGATGATGAGAGGGGAATGTCCTGGCCAGAGAAGGAGATGCTGGTTATGACGGATGACCGGACCTGGTGTGGGGTGCCGACTAGAATGGCTTCAGTCTTGAGGCTGTTTAACTGCAGGACGTTGTGCTTCATCCACGCCAGTTAGGGTTAGGTGGTGTCTTGCTCAGGGACACCTCGACACTTAGCTAGGCGGAGCCCGGGGATCGAACCAGCAACCTTCCTGTCGCCAGACAACTGCTAAATGATGCGTCTGGCCCGTGTCAAAATGTCTGCCAGGGGTTTGGCTTGGGGTGGGGGTGGTGGACAGGGGTGGTTTGGGGCACGTGGGGTTCACTCCGGGAGCCCGGGTACGGGGGCGGCGGGGAGTAGTTCCCGGGCGTCTCCGGAGTGGCCGTGTAGGCCGGGGGGCGCAGCGACTGAGGGTACATCTCGTAGTCGTAGGTGTAGGGCGGAGGCGGACCTGAGAGCCAAAAAGAAGAACTAGTTAATTCAAGGACTTTTCCAGGACTTTACAGGCACAATTTCTTTCAAGGACTACTATTATACCACCAGATGCAAGTGTGATTCGCCATTCCGAGTAGAGAATTATGAGAGAGAGAGGCTTGAATTGTGTGAACACATCTCAATTGTGCTGGAGCCTATTTATGAAAGTTAAGGTAAAGAAAATATCTAAATAACTTCACTTTATATTTCTATTCTTGCACAAAGCATATAAATGCAAGCATTTTCAACGACCCCTGCCTATTTATGTCCATTTAAAAAAACGTTCATAACACTAATTATGGGTCTGCAACTTGTATGTACCAGGGACTAAACTAGTGAAGTGTGTTACGATGACACCTCTGTGGCAAGGGTCTGTTCTCAAACGATAGCCCATCCAACTCTGTTATTGTTAAAATCATGTAATAACCTTTTTTTATAATATAAAATGTGTGTTTTGTGGACTGCATTAACTGGACTGTCGCTCGGATAGACCGTGTTTGACGGGAGACTGGCGCCCTCTGGTGGTAGGTTTGGCACAGTGCTCACAGCACTGCACCAGGTTAATAGTATCATAATAAACCTTAATAAAAAAACATTTTCTATGATTTACACTTCGACCATTTATGAAGCCAGGGAAAAGGCTGGGAGTTAAAAGTCCTTGAGGAAAACTATAAAAAAAAAAACCCACTATAAACTATGAGCAATTAATGTTGAATTACTCAACAAGTTAAAAGGATACGATCAATTGTTCAGCATGCTTTTGATACAACAATGACACCTAGCGGACGTAAGTCTGTCTATTTGTTTTTTCAAACATGGAGACAGAAACCCACAGTGG
>PIJE02000459.1:73424-120713 GCA_002895965.2 Coryphaenoides rupestris | reverse complement strand
GACAGGGGTGGTTTGGGGCACGTGGGGTTCACTCCGGGAGCCCGGGTACGGGGCGGCGGGGAGTAGTTCCCGGGCGTCTCCGGAGTGGCCGTGTAGGCCGGGGGGCGCAGCGACTGAGGGTACATCTCGTAGTCGTAGGTGTAGGGCGGAGGCGGACCTGAGAGCCAAAAAGAAGAACTAGTTAATTCAAGGACTTTTCCAGGACTTTACAGGCACAATTTCTTTCAAGGACTACTATTATACCACCAGATGCAAGTGTGATTCGCCATTCCGAGTAGAGAATTATGAGAGAGAGAGGCTTGAATTGTGTGAACACATCTAATTGTGCTGGAGCCCTATTTATGGAAACGTTAAGGTAAAGAAAAATAACTCACTTAATATTCTAATTCTTTGCACAACAGCATATAAATGCAATGCACTTTTCAATGACCCCTGCCTCTTTATGTCTATTTTAAAAAACTTCATAACACTAATTATGGGTCTGCGCAACTTGCTATGTACCAAGGACTAAACTAGGCTGAAGTGTGTTTACCATGAACACTCTGTGGCCCAGGGTCCTGTTCTCAAACGATAGCCCATCCAACTCTGTTATTGTTAAAATCAGTAATAACCTTTTTTTCATAATATAAAAATGTGTTTGTGGACTGCATTAACTGGACTGTCTCTCGGATAGACCGTGTTTGACGGGAGACTGGCGCCCTCTGGTGGTAGGTTTGGCACAGTGCTCACAGCACTGCACCAGGTTAATAGTATCATAATAAACCTTTCATTAACATGTTCTATGATTTACACTTCGACCATTTATGAAGCCAGGGAAAAGGCTGGGAGTTAAAAGTCCTTGAGGAAAACTATAAAAAAAAAAACCACTATAAACTATGAGCAATTAATGTTGAATTACTCAACAAGTTAAAAGGATACGATCAATTGTTCAGCATGCTTTTGATACAACAATGGACACCTAGCGGACGTAAGTCTGTCTATTTGTTCAAACATTGTCCCTGGAGACAGAAACCCACAGTGGAATTACCCTTGCCTTATGCTTTAGCTGAGTAAACGTATTAAATGATACTGTCCAGACTAAATCATAGCTTTTAAGCCTTTGATTTCGGTTGGGTTGAGCCGGGGAAGTGGGGGGAGGGTCTGTTAGTGGGGATGGCTGAAGGCTAAGGTGTAGCACGCAGGATATTATATATTACATCCATCCATTCTAAAGAACAGCACACTCTCATTGTTCCCTCACACACCTGCTAGCCCAACGTCTAAGGTATCATACACACACACACACACACACACACACACACACAGACACACACACACACACAAACACACAGAGGTTCACAGTGTGCCTGTGTGTGTGCGTGCAATTACAATTACGTGCGTGTCTATGTGCCAGTGTGTGTGTGTGTGTGTCTATGTGCCAGTGTGCGTGTATGCCAGTGTGTGTGTGCGTGTGTGTGTGTGTACCTGGGTATCCCTGGCTCACGGTGCTGATGTAGGAGGTGCTGAACACGCCCACGCGCGCCCCACGCCCGTTCTTCATGCACATGCACACGCACAGGAACATGGCCACCACGGCGCCCATCAGGAATACCACGCCGAACACGATGCCCGAGATCGCCGTGCCCCTGCAACGTGCATGCACACACACACAATCACACATGCATGCACGATGACAGCACCCACAGACAGACAGACAGGCAGACACACACACACACCGACAGACATACACACAGACATACACACACACACCACACACACACACAGACACACACACAGACACACACACACGTTTATGAGGCTTAAGGCTGAGCAAATGACGATAACCTCATAAGACACACACACACACACACGCTAAAAGTTTGTGTTTGACAGACTTGTAATTGTCAAACATGATTATGAACACCGACGCACACACGCCTAACGGCAAGCAGGTTCCTAACCTCAAAACACACACGGAAAAAAAAGTATTTATGAAAGCACGCACGCACACACACATACACGCTTATGCTTTTTTATGTTTTATGATGAATAATTACAAAAAATACATCCAATAATGGCATGACTATGCACGCACACACACACACAGACATACAGTACATACACAAACACATGTATTTATGATTTCTAATACTGAGGGAATTATTATCAACTCAAAACGCACACACGAAAAAACATAATTAAAAATGCAATAATTAAGCTCACGCACGAGATCAGGAGGGGAGGGGGAGGGAGATTGATCGTTGGCTGCTATGGCAACCGACGACATAAGGAATGATTAAATTTGCACTGCGGAACGGAACAGATGTGATTCATAAATAGCAGGAATATGGCGTCCGGGCGAAGGAAAGGGAGGGAGGGAGAGGGAAGGGGGAGTGGGGGGGGGGGGAGAGGGGGGGGGGGGGGGGGGTGAGAGAGAGAGGGGGGGGGGGGGGGGGAGGGTGAGAGAGAAGAGAAGTTGCATCATGCACCGGCACAACATAAAATAAACCATGTTTTATTTATGTTGAGTTTTTTTTTATCCAAAGCGACTTACAGTGAACAGCGAATGAGAGACATGGCATCGAGGAGCAGGTCAGGGGGTTCATAAGTGTCTCGCTCACGGACGCTTAAAATGGTCGGCGGCGGTGTTGTGGACATTGGGGGATCATTGGAGGACCCTAACACTCAGACAGTCGGCACACAACTAAAGGCTGCTTGGCACTATGTGACTTTTAAGATCGGGGTAGACTGGGGTCGGCAGTACAACGTTATAAACACGACTGGTCTTCTTGACAGTCAGTCTTGCCTTGCCGTCAGGTCGGTGGTCCACACACTAGGTGACTGGGAACATGGGGGGGGGGGGGGGGGTACACACATAAAGACTCTACTATCCGATTATCCACACCCTCCCGAAAAACGTGCACAATCTCCCAGTGCACAAACCCCATTCGCCATTCTCGATCTCAAATCTCATTGGCTGTCGCGTAGTGGAATGGGAGATCTCATTGTCAGTCCCCCCTCCCGCTCCCCACCAACACTGCGTGAGTGGGGCCCGATTCTATCAAACCGGACGTTAGGGGCTGGACCCTATGCTGTCTAGGGTGTTCATCTTGTTGGGGGGTGGTGGTGTGGGGGTGGGGGTGTGGGGTGGTAGGTGGGATAGTGAAAGGGGAGACAGCAGCTGCCTTCTGTTGGTGTTGGGTCAGGCCCAGGCCACAGGTCAAAGGTCGCCAATGAAAACCATGTTGCTCTGGCGGCATCTGTGTTTGTGGGAGCTGACGGGCTTCCCAACGGCCTCTTTGAGACGGTTAACCTCAAAATGGGTTAATTTACAAAATGAAGAAACTGTGATATTACAGTTATACATTATTTTTACATGATCATATCATAAGACTTAATTCCTTTACTTTTCTTTTTTAGTCCCTTATTAATTACAAATAGCTAAATTAATTGTAACCTAATTCTATAAAGCAAGATGTAAATTCAAAGTGTAACTTTTTCACTCTGTCAAATATGAACCTTCCCTGCATTGCAAGTGAACCGAATATCCACTCTCATAATTCATCCCGAAAAATAGACAACTGATTTTGTAGTATAGTATATATTCTAACAAGTTTGTGAAAATTTTGAGACATGTTAAACAGAACCGCCTTGTATGTGCGTGTAGTGTGACTGCGCGCGCGCGTGTGTGTGTCTACATGAGTGTGTGTGTGTGTGTGTGTGTCTACATGAGTGTGTGTGTGTGTACTTACGACAGAACATCGCCCACGTAGGCGTAGTAGGAGCAGCAGAAGGGCGGAGTGCCTTCGCAGCAGTACTCCACGCAACCGTCGCACTGGGCCTCGCTGCCACCTGGAACACACACACACACACACACACACACACACACACGCACACACACCGACACACCGACACACACACACACGCACAGGCACACAACACACACACACACACACACACACACACACACCTTTTTAGAACTACTTTCAAAAGAACTGCGGGACGGTTCAGGTTTATACGTCCTTGGCCGACGCCGTGAATGTGTTCGCAGCGGCACAATTTACTGCCCGTTGTCTTGTAAAACCCTCTCTCTCTTTACAGTAACGCCGCGAGAGACACATGCAGTCGTGATTATTATACTGGGTTCTCACACACGCACATTGCAACAGTTGGACCGTTTCGCCATGGCAACCAACCAGACCGTCCCAACGTGGTCGTTTGCTGTCCTGAGCGAATTTCAACATTGTTAAAACGAGACAGACAGAAACATACAAAAGCACTCATGTCAGGTGCAAAATCACACGTTAGAACTGAAATACATGAGGCTATATTAAAATAAACCCACTTTTATACCTCTTATATAGTTCCTTGCCCTTAGCGGGGCTAGGGCTAGGGAGCTGTCATAATCACTTGGCTCATAATCATATGACCTGTAAAGCCCTTTGAGACTCTAACTGCGATTAAGGGCTATACAAATAAAATTGACTTGACTTGACTTGACTTAAAGCACATTTTAATCATTTTATCACTCTGAGAGAAAATCGTATGGCTACTAGCGAACGTAGCAAGTTATAGGCTATAAACCAACTTCTAAATATGACCTATTTCTTCGACTAACAACTTGTGTTTGTAAAGTTTTATCCCCTATTGACTGGTGCAGTGATACCACAAAAAGATGAGTTTGTTTTGTCTGACCTATTTAACACTGAATAGATTATAATAAAAAACAAAAAAGTACAAACTCCCTCTCATATTTCCCAACTACCATCACTCGTTCTACGAAGTGCAGAGTGTGTTTTTCTCAAATTAATTCTTTGTTAAAAAAGGAAAGATGAAAAGGCAAAGGAAAAAAATTATTATTTGAAGAACATCTCTCAAATGTAATCTTTTTCTAGTACACAGTTTCTTTTAACTGGCTGCAATTTGGCGTGAAGAGCTGCAAAAATTGATTGTGTCTAAAAACGAACACGCTTAAAAGCCCTGGGGTAAAGGCACACACACACACACACACACACACACACACACACACACAATTAATTTTTTACCGTTACGTTTCAGATCTCTTCCCGAACACAACTGGCGCTGTCAGTTGACTCATTATGTGTCAACTGCGTTATTAAATCAAACCCACACACTTGCGGCGTTATGAAAGAGAGATTGAAACGAAAATTACACGTAAACTCGGGACGCCCGCAGGCTTCGGAGAGAGCTGTCCTATTTGGAACACTTAACGGGTAAAATAATTACAGATCTTCTTCAAATAGTCCCTCCACCAGTTTATTATGTCCCTGAGGTCTGGAAAACACCTTCGAGTAGACGGGTTGGATGAGGAAGAATCCGACCATGAGCTGAATGATGAACATATGCATTAAAGACTCACACGTTCACACATAACAGCATTTGCATTTTTGGAGGGGAATTGTGGAGGCTTATGGGAGAATTGCTTAACATAATAAGTGTTAAATAAATACAGTGTAAAGAGGATGAAATATGTGTCTTTTAAAATGACAAATGACAGCTTAGGCTTGTATATACGCAGAATGCATAATGGAGAGTTTTTGTTGGTGATACTCCATACGCCATATTGAGACTTAAGACCCTAAAATCCTAACTCAACGCAAATATACCGTGACTATGAAAACGTTGTTTTGTCGCGTCTCAACGTGCGAAACGCCAACAGTGTCGAAACACAACAATGTTGCCTCATCATGACGATTAATTTCACGATTAATTACTAAACAATAGACTAAAAAAACCGAGTACCAACGTAATAAGTAACATCGCAATGCTCCTATGCTTCCAAAATGGCGGGGGTCACTGCGAGGTGACGCCGAGAAGTGCATGGCCATACAGGCTACTACTGAAGGCCAAACTAATGCAAATCAGGCCACTTAACTTAGCTCAGGAGGTAAGAGCGAGGCAACAGGAAGGTTGCTGGTTCGATCCCCGGGCTCCTCCCCCTCCTAGCTAAGTGTGGAGGTGTCCCTGAGCAAGACACCACCTAACCCTAACTGCTCCTGACGTGTTGGTTGTTACCTTGCATGGTTGACACTGCCGTCGGTGTATGTAACGCGATATACATTTACCATAATTAAGTGGCCCGGTAACTTTAAAAGGTGCCGTCTTCTTGGGTTAGATATTTTGTGTGTCAATGTCTACTACATGACACTGCTAAATGTGCATTTGTTCTTCTGCAATGTGTTTCGGTCACAACACATGGACATGGAAAACTGTTGGTGACTGAGTGTGCTGTGATGTCTTTATGTGTGCATCTAATGAATAGTCATACTGTACATCTCATTCTGAAATATGAAATGTGGAGAAAAAAAGTGTGTTTAAAAACAGGGGCTTTCCATTTAAGAGCTGTGATAACTTTCAGATTTCATAGCAATAAACACAGTGTGTGTGTGTGTGTGTGTGTGTGTGTGTGAGAGAGCGCTTGTGTGTGTCAGTGTGTGCGTGCGTGTGTGTCACAGCATGTGCGTGTGTGTGTGTGTGTGTGTACTGTGCATGAGCGTGTGTGTCACAGTGTGCATGTGCGAGTGTGCGTCACAGCGTGTGCGTGTGTGTGTCACAGTGTGTGCGCCTGTGTGTGTCACAGTGTGTGTGCGTGTGCGAGTGCTAGTGTGTGCATTGTGTGTGCATTAACACACACACCGTTTGTGTGTGTGTGTGTGTGTGTGTGTGTGTGTGTGTGTGTGTGTACATGTCAGGGGAAAGCTCTGCTCTATCTCAACAATCACTGTTTAAACCCAATGACAACCTGTGTGTGCCATGCAGCGCAAAGTAGTAAAAGACGAAAAGCAAACACTTTGGAAATTCTGGCAGATTGAAAAAAAAAAAGTTTTCAATAATAAAGTCAACATGGACCGAGGTTCAGGTGGTGGCTTGTCCCGGGGTTTTGTGGAACATGAAAGGCACCGCACATTCGAATGTTAATGCCTGGTCGGTCGACACATCACTTCTTGTGGAGCGTGTTTTCTGGGTGGTCCCGGGGGTGGGGTGGGGTGGGGTGGGGTGGGTCTGGCCTCTCTTTCGACAAAGACAATGGCACCATGTGGGTCCACCACCCCCACGCAACTTTATATCATCAGCCACACTCACTCAACTGCCATGAGAAACTAACCATTAACCATAAAGAGGTGTACTTCGGTCAGGAGAGGCAAAGCAGGTTTGGGGGCCCCCTCAAGAAAATTTGGGGGAAACACATTTACATGTTGCTCCTCATTTGTTCTTTAAATATTCAGACGTGTGTGAATGCATGGTGTTATTTTATTATTATTTTATCATGTTTTTAAATGAATGATTATGACATGTGGTCAAGCACAATGGGTCCCCTCTGCCAGCCCCCCCCTAGGGTCAAGGGTCGCCCCTGGTTGTATGGAGACAGAAAGAAAATGGATAAAACTTAGGCGTAGGCTAAAAACGAAGAGGTTTAAGTGAAGCCATTTAAACCCAGGGTGGGCTGTGTGTGTGGTGTGCTGTGTTGTGTGTTCACGTTTCTCATTGAGGGCCAACCTGAGAGAGCGCTCCTCTCACCATGAATAAAACATTCAACTGACGGCAGCGTTGCGTTGCGTTGTGTTGCGTTGCGTTGTGACGACCCAGAGAAATAATTCACGACGGCAACAACAACAACAACAACAACAACAACAAAACAGCAACAAGAGGAGGAAACGTACCGGAGAATAAACAGAGGAGCACGGAGCTGCGGATCAGCCACTGCTGCCCGCGTCGTCGTCTCTCGGCGCTCTCCATGGCGGGCTTTTTATAAGGGGGGGGGGGGGGGTCGCCTCTGGGCCCCCCCGGTCGGTCGCTTGCTACCCGCGGCCGTTCATTCAAAAGAAAAAATAATAATAAAAAAATGACACGACTAAAGACTCTATCGTGACAGGTCGTCCACAAAAAATGACACGATAAAGACTATCGCAATTTAAAAAAAATAAAAATAAAATAAAAGCTTGTCGGCTTCTCCTCACTCCTCCGGTCGGTCGTGGTCGTGGTCGTGACTTTGCGGCGTGACTCCTCTCTGAGAGCACGTCGGTTCCTCAAGGCAAAGTTGGAACTTCTCAAAACCAAATCCAGAGGCAAATATATATTGTATATCTTACTATAGATCACCTATGTAACAGTAGTCGTCTTCACTATGCAACTGCAGCAGTACTACTACTACGACTACTATTACTACTAGACTAATACTAATACTAATACATACACGTGTATACCGCCTATGTCTATGTACTACTAGTACCACGACCACTACTGTCTATCACTGGAGCCGGAGCGTCTTGACTTCACCCACCAGTTGATGCTGCCCTCCCCTCCCCCCCCCCCCCCCCCCCACCAGAGAGAGAGAGAGAGAGAGAGAGAGGGGGTGAGAGAGAGGTTGTATGGGAGGGAGGGAGAGAGAGAGAGAGAGAGAGAGAGAGAGAGGGAGGGGGGAGAGAGAGGTTGCATGAAAGAGAGAGAGGGAGGGCGAGAGAGAGAGAGAGGGAGGGAGGGAGAGAGAGGTTGCATGTGAATGTGAATGTGAATGTGTACATTCTCACACCATTATCAACTCCAATTTGCTCCTTCCTCAACAGGCATTCATTTTCACAGCTCCTTGTCACTAACACAGCTCCTCGTCAACATTTTTTGAACTAATATACCCCCTCTAAGATACTTTTATCAGCCAAGTACCCCTTTTAAGTTAAAGCGATATGTTCTTATTGCAAAGCTTTACCAGACTTGAAAATAGATGTACTTAAGTTGTATTAAGGGGGGGGGGGGGGGGGGGGGGGGTATTCATTCTGCTTACAGTGGAATTATTTTATAATTGTTCATAGCCAATAATAAAACACGGTGATCTACATTGTCACATCACCACTACTCTCATTCAGACATATAACTGCCCTAATGACAAGAAGAAACACATGTGCAATTTCACAATTAGGAAGAGATCACGTTGTAGCCTATCTGGGTGTATTTGTAGCCTAGTGATTATTTTAGGAGTGTGTGTGGTATTTTCCAAATACTTCACTGTAGGCCTCCTTTAACATGATCCGTGGTAGGCCTGCTTGTACATTTTTAATATGTGGAGCCGTTATGTCATTTGGTCTTATGCAACAAGCAGGCCACCATGCAGTATTGTCTTATTAATAATTCATAATTAATTAACAATTAATGTGATATTCATTGGCAGTTGACACACTTAGAGATGCTTTAAAAATGTAAACCTCTGTGATTATGACAGCGTATTAATATTTACATGTGAACGATCCAACATTTATGAAGCGCTAGAACCGTCATAAGAAAAGGAGCAGTGGGGAAACAGCGCCCCCTAGCGTTCAGCACTTTGATCAAGGTTTTTGTGACGTCACTCTGTGCCTGAATGGGGTATACATTTTGAAGGACAGTTTTTGTGTTTTTTTACGTCAATAGAGTTGATTTGGATAGCCTTCTAAAGGGATTCACAAACGACCCCACACTAACACAAACCCGGAGCCTCAAAGCCGTCACGTTATAGGAAAGCACAGATTATTAACGCCGAATTGACGGCATTGTTGAGAAAATCTGCCATAGGATTCAATTTGAATTTGAACAGGACAAAAAAAATGTATATTAAAGGCACCGGGTGGTCTGGGTTCGATCCCCAATGTCCCACAGGCTGCATGACCTGTAGGAGTCCATGCCCTATATTGGGATGGTATGGTAGAATGAGGACGGGGTCACACAGCCATAGGGTCACACAAGAGGCGGTCTTTAGGAGTCAACAAGATGGAGCAGTCTGTGGCTATGTTGAATTGAATGACATTTTATCGTCATTCATGGTTTCTTGAATGTGTAATTGCCATAACAGTTATCCAACGTTTTCTTTTCATGTTGTGTGTTTATTTTTTAGCCAGCAGAACAGTTTAAAGCATAAAAACCATAACCTCACAGAATCACACATAGGCCGCCTAAACCCTAATAACCGACATAAAAACTTGAGCGTTGGGAGTTAATAGGTGGCCTGAGGAGGAGGAATTTAATTTGGCTTCCCCGAGATGCCACCCACAGTGAGCCACAATCATTCATAATGGCTTCCAGATGAGGCCTGAGATTCGCCCGCATTCAAACCTCGGCATTGCAGGTAACCCCCCCCCCCTATAAATAATAATTAAAAAAAACTTATATGGAGGAGTTTAGAAAATGAAGACATTATTCTCTCCCACACCCTGCACCAACCAACCAATCGGAAGAGGATTAAAGATGCGTCCCCCCCCAGTCTACACCATATGCTGGGATAATTCGCAGCAACGTGACGCTGTGCCCTCCTAAATTATAGACATGGGGCAATCTTTACCAGCCATAATTACAGCATAATTACTTCCTTTGTGTGTGTCGGTCCAGAAGAGACCGGAGGGGTTGGGGGGGGGGGATCTTCCTCTTTCATGGGGGCCCCTCATTTAACCATGGCTGACTCCTTCGAAAGTATAGCCTAGGATCTTTGTTTCAAACATAATTAAAGATTAGGCAGCACATTAATATCCAGAGACGCTGACCCCCCCACCCCCCTCTCTCCCCTCCCACTCCCTCATAGAGAATGAACAATTAAGAAAAAGCTTCAAGTCATTACAAGAAAGAGGTAACGTATTATATATTATATGTATAATGTGTACATACACAATATAATGTATGACGTGTATAAACTAGGGCCACACACTGTTCTCATGATGCTGCAACATGTTTAAGTCACAGAGAGACTAAAGGGGGACACTGCTGCCCCCCAGTGGACGGAAACAGGAGGGCCCTTTGAACTGCTCGTCTGCCGCTCGTCTGCGACCTCGGTAATTGGAAAGGGATGCGCCGTCCTGCTGCTCAAGCTCGACGGGCCGGGGCCTGCAGCAGACCAGGGGGCCCCCCGGGGCCACTTGACTCCGAGGTCGCCTCTTCCTTCCTGCGCTAATGAAGATGACGCCGCAGGAGGAACGGTCTGTGATTGGTCGAGGGGAATGCGCTGTGATTGGTCGAGTATTTGTAGGTTTAGTATATTAGTATATTAGTATATTTATATATTAGTATATTAAGTTTACCGTGACCCATTTTTAACCAGTCAACAAGTCAAACACCAAACAACACGACACTTGAGTGCACAGGTCAATGTAATACTTTATTCATGAACTTAGGACCATATATATATAATACTGTATAAATACTCTATATATTCTAATCCTTCTGTGATTCTCAATATCCAATAACGAATAGAAAATATTATTATTAAAAAACAAAAAACAAAAGCCACATGTGTATATCCAACAGGCTGTACAAAAATAAATAATTGGGTATTCTGTACAAAGGAAAGAGAGAATAAACCGAAAGGTAAACAAAACAACAGCAACAAAACATGCCTTCTCAGAAGGCAGGAGAGACTTACTTATGAAGTAGTACAAGGAGAAGTGTCCCTCTCTAGATTCACACACTCTGGCACACACACACACACACACACATGCGTACACACACACACACAAGCGCTCTTTGGTGTATCCACAGTTCCCTTATAAGGACAACGTAGACCAGGGCAAGATATGGCAAATAAAAACAACAATAATAATCATCATCATCATCAAAATATGGTCTTCTTTCGGAAAAATAAAAACGTAGTGAAAATTCAATGTAACAATGTGCCGACGGCCATGACAGTGATCTATGTATAAGTTCTAGCATGCGTAGCATAAACATTAACAAAGTTGGACTGGTTCAAGTTTTTGAACGTTTACAAAAATTTATAAACACTAACCGTGAATCAATAATCTTTTTTTTTGTTCCATACCTGATGGCGTGAGCAAGATAAAATATATATATCTATATATAGATGTCTAGTCTCTTTCATTTGTTTTTCTTTACACACACATATACGTATATAAATATATGTGTACATATTTTTTTTGGGGGGGAGGGGTGGCGCGTAACTACGTACGCTAAAAATCTCCCCAAACCCTATTAATGTCTATGTGTCTGTCCAGCCCAGCTCGGACAAACCACACACACACACATACATACAAAAACACACGTGTGCAACACACACACAAACAAACACAAACTCACACACACTCACACACACACACACACACACACACACACACGCACACACACACACGCATCCACACACACAAAGGCACGGCATTGGCATGACTGGTAGCCCACCCCCACCCCCCCTCGATGGAAGGCTGGGGTTAAACCATAAGCTGGGGCTAGCCTGTAGCCTGTAGCTAGCTTCAATGCAAAGTCTTTCTTGTACTGTTGCCGCAATCGCAATTGCTGGACCTCGAACCCTTTTCAATGCAACGTCCCTCAACCACCCACATTAGCAGAGGGTTAGACGGCTCGCTGGTTGTTATGCTTGGTCCTGCCTCTGTTCGAAGACTTTGGGGGACTTGGTACTTGGTACTTGGATGGACTGGACTGGACTCCAATGGCATGGTTCAGTCCCTCAGTTCTGGGTTCTGTGTGGGTGTTCTGAGTTTCCACTGAGGCTGTCCGGACTGTGAGAAGGCATTGTGTGCGGAAAAGGTCTGATCTCTCTCTCTAGAGTCTGTGAAGGATGTTCTGTTGTTCGGAAAGAGCAAGGAGGGTAGAGATAGAAGGCTGATGGAGGCCCCACCGGAGGGCCCCCCCGGAGGTCTTAGCAGGGCCCCTGGTGACACAGGTCCAGGAGGGGCCGGGGCCGGTCCTTCAGCTCGCAGCTCTCGTGCGCCAGTGCCACGCCGTCGGGCCCCATGCATTGCAGGGGCCTCTTGCGGAAGCCTCGTCCGCACGTCTTGGAGCAGGTCGACCACTCGCCCAGCAGCCACCGGGGGCAGGGCTGCGTGGCGCAGGCACGGGCCCCCGGGGGCCGCAGCTCCCCGGGACACTCGGCGGAGAGCCGGCCGTGGGCGTCCAGGCACAGCACCTCGCGCTGCTGGGTGCCGCCGCCGCAGCTCTGGGAGCAGGGCCCCCACTCGCGCAGGGTCCACTCGGCGCCACCCGCCTCGCGCACGATGGCGTTGATGGACGTGCGGCGGGCGGAGGGCCGTCCGCCGTTGTTGTTGCGAGGCGCGAAGTAGCTGTACTTGACACGGGGCCGCGGGGACTCACCCACCGACAGCACCTGCACGGTGAGCGGCTCGGGCAGCGGCGAGTAGCTGCGAAGGCGCTCCAGCACGGCCAACGAGCCGCTGTAGCGCAGCACGCCACCGCGCAGCGCGATGTCCGTCTCCTGCGTGGTCAGCTTGTACTTGCCGTTGAGCAGGTAGCTGCCGTCGGCGCGCCGCACCGCCAGGTAGCTGTTGTCGGGGCGACCGTTGCCCGGCGCCCGCTGCTTGACGTCCAGGTGCGTGGCGCCCGCTGGGATGGTGACCACATCCTGGTAGCCATGTCTGGGGGGGGGGGGCAAGAGGGACAAAATTAGTCTCCGGTAACATGCCATTTTTTATATTATCATTAATTTTACACAAGTGGGAATGTCCACCTCGATGTATGCTGACTGGTGGCATAGTATGTTTCCCTTCAAAAGAAAATGGGGGGAAAGATGTGGGCGGCCATCTTACCTGGCGTGCTCCATGGAGCCCGACACCTTCTTGCAGGTGGAGCCGTCGCCGCCGCACACACCGCACTTGTCGAAGCGGCGCGAGGATCCGATGACGCGGTCGCAGCCCGCCTTCACGCACTGGCCCTGCACGCACACCGAGGTGGAGTCTGGGCTGCAGGGAGTGCCGTCCGCCACCTAGGGGCAGCAGAGAGACACAAACGGAGCGCGGAACGTTAGAGTTACGCAAGACAAGAGACAGCAGAGCGAGGGAGGGAGGGAGGGAGGAAACTTGGAGACCTTTTTCTCTGAAGAACAGAATTAATGAAATGAAGGCTGGGGCTAATGGCCCCCGGAGGCTGAAGATATTACAGCTGCTGCTGACCTCGGCGATTTAGCTTGTCTGCGCATGTCGGAGAGCAGCTTTTTACTGCCGAGTAGTGTTACAGAAAAACGGCACAGAGAAGGAAGATGGTAGCAGCAGACCAGAGTTTTTATGGTGCTGGAGCGCCACTACTATTCTCTTTTTCTCTATTCTTTTGGTTTTTCTACTGGTTTCTATTTTTGTTCAGAACAACAGAGGAAAAGACTGCAGACGTCCATCAGAGATGTATAATATTAGGCTGCCTGTTTTAATTTGCACAAAAACTCAAATCTGTACTTGAGCATTTAGCATTGAGCAAAATGTTGTTTTACAATTACAATAATGTTTTACAATAGTGATCGATTCTGTCCAACTCCACTCTACCCTACCCTAGCTTGGCCCTACTCTACTCTACTGGACTCTACTCCAGACCCCCGACCTTAGAAGCTCACCTTAGACTTGAAGATTAAGAAGTAGCCGGTGCCCTTGGCGCGACACGTCAGCTTGCAGCGGTCCTTGGGCGAGACGCCGGTGTACTTGGGCTCCCACTCCACGCTGTCACGGGAGTTGAAGGACATGTGACCCGACATGTCGTTGTGCGCCAAACACTGCTCCTCGCGGAACGTGAGCCCTGAGAACGAGAGGAGAAAGGAGGGAGAGAGAACGAGACAGAGAGAGAGAGAGAGAGAGAGAGAGAGGGGTGTTAGATTTATTGCCCCTTCGACCCGCCTAACCCAGTGTGCTAACTTTCACACGAGTGCGCCAAGAAAAAAATACGCCTTTTATATCGCAGGCCGTCCAGCCAGACATATTAGTTTTCAAACGGGCGTGTTAAACCTTGATAAATATGAGAACGGTAAACATATGGCTTGTATTGGTAAACAGCTCCAAATTTGGACGGGAAAATGCGTACTCCTAGACTAGACGATTTAGCGACCCGAAGAGGAAAATCGCATCTGAGCCACAGAATCAATTACGCTCCAAAAAAAAGATGTATTTTTAAAACGTTTTTTCCATTAACTTGAACTTGTTTCACCCGCTAACAGGTGTGGCGGGGACGAGCCAGCCAACCAACTAACTTGGCCGGCAGATGTCTCACCATTGTTGTCTGGGCAGACGTCGGTGTTGCAGGAGTGGTACTGGATCCTCTTGCCCTCGCAGTATTTGCCGCCGTTCTTGGGCAGCGGACTGTCGCAGTCCCTGAAGGAGTACTGGACCCCGCCGCCGCAGGTCCGGGAGCAGTCCCCCCACGGACCCCACAAACCCCAGCCACCATTCACCGGAATCTGGAGAAGCAGAACAGAGTACTTTCAGTTACATTCAGTTACATAGTTACAGATTAACACAGTCACTTTTACTTTCACTTGCGACTATTGGAAATTCCCATTGGCTTCTTCTTACTGTATGTGTCTCAAAACTATTTTTAATTCAATTGAACATGTTAAAAGTAGTCCCCTTGAAATGATTGTTTAAATCAGTAATTAATGGGAGATGTTGTCGTAGAACATTCGTAGAACATTGACTCTTTTACTAGGAGTAGAAGAGTCAAAAGTAGATGAAGCATTCGATTGCACTTGTTACACATGGCAATGAAGAATCTTCCATTTTCCATTTTCTCACCTGGTGCTTGGCCGCCTGGGACTTGGTGAGGCACTGGCCCGCCAGGCAGTAGCTCTCGTGGCCGCAGGACGTGCCGTCCGCCCACGGGAAGTTCTTGGTCTGGCACACCAGCAGGCCGTTGGTGGTGGTCACCGTGCACCAGAGCGCCGCGCACGTGGTGCTCAGGTCGGGGCAGTGCTGGGACTCCTCGCCGAAGGTCAGGCGGCACTGGCGGTCGGCGTCGTACACGGTGCCCGGCAGCGCCTGCGGCAGGGCCTGCGGAGCGGCGGGCTTGTCCAGGAGACACTGGCCGTGGCCGTTGTCCAGGAAGGTGGTGACCATGAGCGCGGAGCACGGGGACCAGGGCTGCCGCTGGTCCAGGTTGGACAGCGTGGACGCCATCATGTGGGAGCCCCAGTGGTCCCCGTTGACGCCCGCGCACAGCTGGGTGTCGTCGTGGTTCATGTTGAACACGTGGCCTGGGGAGAAACGGGGGGGGAACGACGATGTTAAAATGGAGGTTGAGAGGAGTACATCATTTAGGATCGGGCATTGGACAGTGCAGGCTAAGAGCAAAGGTACTGGGTTCGATCCCCACTGTCCACTACCAGCCTACCAGCAGTCTTCCTTGAGCAAGATGCTCGAACCTCCCTAATACCTGCTACCTAACCTAACGACTATCTCAATTCATTGTGAGTTAGCATCTGCTAAATGATAGTGAATAGTGAATGGCAAAAATACTTTACATTGACCAAAACTCAACAATCCATATAGCTGTGACGACTACAAGTCAAGTCAAGTCAAGTCAATTATATGTGTAGCCCTTAATCACAGTTCCAGTCTCAAAGGGCTTTAAAGGCCATATGATTATGGGCCATGTGATTATGACACGCCCCCTAGCCCTAGCCCCCCTCTGGGCAAGAAACGACTCCCTTAACTAACAAGGAAGAAATCTGGAGAAGGAACGCCTCCACTATATTATATGTACGAGGACTATACTTGTGAGGACAGGGCCCTCACAAGGCAGCAAGTGTGAGCTGTCTTGAGTGTCGGTGCGAGCTTGACTCCTGCGCGGCGTAGCGTCCGTTACCTAGCTCGTGGGCCACGGTGAAGGCGGCCTGAAGTCCGTCGTCCTCCACGATGGAGCAGCTCTTCTCAGGGTCGCACACCGTCCCCACGTCCGCCATGCCCAGCGTGTCGCAGGAGTGGGCGCCACACAGGTCCTGCCGGGGGAAGGGAGAGAAATGTTTTAGTTTCCCCCAAGTCTTCCAAATCCTATTTTTACCCGGCGATCAATGGTCGCCTAAAAAAGACGAATGAAGAGAACTTTGAAAGCGCTCAGTTTTTCAAAGGGTTCTATGTCTCATTGTCACCTCAATCAGAATCAGGAATCAGAAACAGCTTTATTGCCTTAGTAGGAATGTGCTTTTGTGAAATTGGTGCCGGACATTGCACATTAAGCAGAGATCAATCCATTGATCAATTGATTCATTGGCGAAACGTGACCGTCTCCCAACTACCAAGATCACATTTTCCAAAAGCACTAGGGGAGGACTTTCACTGATACTTTACTCCTCATTTAGTCTTTAATCATTCCTCTACTTTACACCTTTCAGACTTTGTGCATTTCGATTTTTGTTCCCTGTCTCTGGGGACTCACCGTGCGGGTGAACAGCACGGCGGTGTCGTAGTGCTCGGGGTGGCGGTCGCTGGGCGGATTGTGCTGCCGCTGCCATTGACAGAAGTTCCTGAGGGTCAGGGCGGCGTTTGAGGACACCTGGGGCCCGCGCTCCTCCTCGTACACCACCAGCAGCTTCACCACCGCCAGGCTGATGGAGTTGTGGATGGTGGGGTGGCGGAAGAGGCGCGACGCCACCGCCATGATGGTGAGCAGGTAGGCCTTAAGGCCCGCGCCGTGGAACTCCGCCATGGACTGGTCGGCCACCAGCATGATCTCCAGGTAGCGCGGCGTGGAGACGAAACGCCGGCTCCGCTGGTGCGCTGGAGAGAGCGAGAGAGAGAGAGATCAGGAGAGAGAGAGAGAGACGTGACAGTTTAGGACATGTGGGGTCACGTGGGGCGGCAGTCGCTCTGGCAATCAACAGGTTGCTGGTTCGATCCCCGGGCTCCCCCTCTAGCTAGTGTCGAGGTGTCCCTGCTCCTGACGTGTTGGTTGTTACCTTGCATGGTTGACACCGCCGTCAGTGTATGAACGGTTGAATGTGAGGCAATACTGTAAAGTGCTATATAAATGCAACCCATTTCACGTCGTTTCCCGCATTTTGCTCAGTCCTTATATAACAACTCTGTTTGGCTGTGTTTCGTGGGGCCGAGCAGCCACCAGATAGATTAGCTCGTCGTCGGGGGAGCAAGTCTGCTTTTACAAAAACGTTTAAAAAAATAACGCTGACATGGCAGGCACCGGCGACGGCGATGTCGCTCATAATAATAATAATAACAGTGAACAAAAGGTTTGTTTCTGAGAGCAAAGGGGCTTGCGAGGGCTCAGCGAGGCAGCAGGAGATCTCTCCGGATGTGCCTGGAGGCGCCGGCGGTGCGCGGCCGTGACTCAGCCTCGCGCGACCGGCGGGCGGGCGGGAGGGAGGGAGGAAGGGAGGCCGCCCCTCCCCGCGTTTTCCTCTCCCTCCTACTACTACAGAGAACATTCCTTGAATGACCTTCTCTGGTGGAAAACTTATGGGAGAGAGACAGAGAGACAGAGGGAGAGAGAGAGAGAGAGAGAGAGAGAAAATCCTTCTTGGGTCTTGGGGAGGGTGGGTGGTGGGTGGTGGGGGGGGGGGTAAGGTCTGACGGTGTTAGCGTACTCAGTACCAGGGGGCGAGTTTACACGTCTTACTTTTTTTTTTTTTTTAACGCGGAGGGGGCTCTTGCAGCCGCATAACTCCCTCCCACAGTCTCCCCTCTCCCCTCCCCTCCTCGCCTCCTCTCCTCACCCCTCGCCTTCCCTCCCCTCCTCCCTCTGGGCCTGCGAGCTGTCAAAGGTAGATGGGTCCACCGAGTTTGGTTTAACCCTTCGCGGGCCGTCCTGGCTGCGCGAACTCTCAGATTCTCGCTTGCTTTGCGCATGTTTATTTCACCGACATAATGATCAATGTGGACAGCTCATTAAAAAAAGAACGACTTCATTCAAGAACAGCACTTTTTGTAACTTTTATTTTGAAGATTGTTCTGATATTTTTTGTATTATTATTATTATTATTATTATTATTATTATTATTATTATTGTTTTTCCTTGTTGAAGTGTAAACTTGATATTGACAATGATCTTGCAGCAATGCATTATTTATGCGATTTATGCAAAAATAAGCTGCAGCAAACTTGCATGAATTATTATTATTATTATTGCTTTTTCCTCAAAGTTGAAGGGTGGACTTTATATTGACACTGCTCCACTTGCACGAATGCATCATTTATAAATGAGATTTGTGCAAAAAAAATGAGCTGCATCAAATGACTTGCATCACACTTTCCACATGCTTACCTTTCTGGTCTGAAGACTGCGCGCCTCCGCTCACTTTTGGACTCTCCAGGTTCTCCGGCACCTTCGCCTCGTCCTCGTTGACCCCGCACTTGGCGCTGCCCTCCTCGGCCAGGGAGGAGCGACCTCTCCGGCGGACCGTGTGGAGGACGAGGACCTCCTCCTCCTCCTCCGCCTCCCCCTCCGACTCCCCCGCGTCGGTGGCGTTGAGCGGCTGGACGAAGTACTCCTGGCCCTGGAGGTAAAATCCGCCCGTCAGCCCCCCGGTGCACAGGTTGAACGCGGCCACGGAGTGCTCCTCCCCGTTCACCGTGCCCGAGTAGAAGCATCTCGGCTCGGCTCCGGTGGCCGCGGTGACCGGCGGCGGCCCGGCGGACTCGGGACCCGTCCCCACGACGTGGAACACGAAGCCCGGCGCCAGGAAGGTCTGGTCGGGTTCGAGCCGCAGCAGGAACTCCGCGCCGAACGCCTCCAGGCGGTACAGCCGCATCTCGGACTCCTTCTGGCGCTCCTCCGCGGAGAGGGTGCGCCATGGGTGGGCTCGGCCTTCCGGGCGGATCCGGAGGGGCACCGCGGTGGCGGTGGTCTCCTCCTCCTCCCCGGCGACCGCGCTGACGCACAACGCCACGAGCAGAGCCAACGACGAGCGCGGGAGCGACATCGTGCTGCGCGCCGCACAAAAAAAAAACACCCACCAACCGTAATCTAGAGAGAAGGCAGGTAAATTCCGTTGGTCGATGTCCCGCTACAAGCACTACTGAGACAAAGTTACGTTATTAATCAATTCCCACGCAAACTGTCCTCGGAATTTAGACGCAAATGACACAAATGTGGGGCAAGAAAATTGCAAAATGAAATCCAGTGCAAAACTCAGTTTTTTGTTTTTTTTTAAAGTGACGTGCAAGAATGAGGTTTACTTGATGCACAAAAAAGCACTTATAATCTAATAAAAAAATGAATTGGTAACCTAATAATATCCTATGTCTCAGTACACTCCCAACTGGAAAACTCAGAAGCAGCAGCAGCAGCAGCAGCAGTCAAGTCTCTTAAGTCTCTTAAGTTGGATTCAGTTTTTTTGCTCTGACTTTAAGTTTCGGGGTGCAGCTTTCTTTTCAGTTAGTTAGTCTTAGTTAGTCTTTCTCCTGCTGCTCGCCCGTGTCTATCTAGTGAGATCTTCTCTGCTCTTTTGCTGTTGAAAGTCGGACCCAAAGCCGGTCTATATATATATATCCCTCCCCGGGTTCGGGACCACCCCCTCCCCGGGACCACCCCCCCTTTTCCTCCTCCCTCGGCGTTTGAAGTGCGACACCAAATCTCGTACACGCAACAGTGCGTCGGACCGCTGCCCCACCCCCCTCCCCTCCCCTCCCCTCCCCTCCCCACACACACACACACACACACACACACACAATTAATCATAGTGTTGAGTGTTTGTCATAACTTCTTCTTATTTATCATAATCTCTGAGTAATAGAGTGTACAGTCACCCACCACTCAAACCCTCGTTACATTGCTTCATAATAATAATCGTCTAGACCTACACGACTGCTGTGAGTCCCATACTTAAATTGCGTTAACTTATCGATTGGTCATTGAAAGAAACATGCCTTTGTATCTCAGCAATCTTTAAATTTATCTTTTTTTTGAGGAGCCATGCGAGGTCAGGGTGACACGCCGGTGGATGAGAAATGTGCTTTGGTGGAGAGACTAGAGGAAAAAAAAAAAACTGGGGGAGAGGAGAGGCACCTGATCCAAACTATTAACGCCGTGTTACTGACTGGGGGCCAGGGGGCCAGGGTGAGCCGAGGGGCCGCAGAGAACCGTGGAGGAGCGCGGAGCCTCACTCACTCCACTCCACTCCACTCCACTGCACTGCACTGCACTGCACTCACTCCCAGTGCAGCGTGTGGTGCCAACGGGCTGAGGACGGTGCTGCACGGTGGAGGGGAGAGAGAGAGAGAGAGAGAGAGAGAGAGAGAGAGAGAGAGAGAGAGAGAGAGAGAGAGAGAGACACACACACACACACAGACAGGCGAGAGAGAGAGAGAGAGAGCTGCAGTGCATGAGCTGCAGGTCCGGGGCCGGCGGGTTCTTAAGGTGGACCGGAGGGTTTCTGGTTGGAAATATACTCCCCCCTACTCCCCTCACCCCCCCCCCCCCCCCCTCCCCCCACCAGCCTCACCCCGCCCCCCCCTCCCCCGTCCGCCTGCATGGAGGGAGAATAATGTTCTCTCATAGACCTGCTGACTGCACATGAGTGGACTCATAAACAGACTTCATAAATGTTTGGCAAGCCATCGGATGCATGTGACATACTGTACATAGTGAATATAAAAGCATACAAAAAACCAACAACTACTGGAAATGATTGTAATACATCAGAATGCAGAATAGATCGACCAAAATACCTTTTTTTTTTTTTACATGAAATGAAATCTAAATGTATAAAGTTATTTTTTTGGGGGGGGGATTTACTTCATACATTTATGTCAACAATGTCCACCACACTGAGTTGCGTTAGATATAATTTAATAATATTTCCTAAAAAATGTGTGTCTCAGTTATACTCCAGACTGCTCAAACCGTCCAAGCATTCACGCCCTCATCACACCGATTGATCAAAGACCAACTTCAGTGACATTACAAACCAAACTAAACACATAAATCACTCAGATCCAGACTAGTTCACTGTTTTCCAGAGGCTCCCGATCCACCTTAAAACGCAACAAGGCGCACGGACGCAAACGCTGCGCAGGTCGTGGTCGTCCAGCAGGGGGCAGCGCGGTGCCGCAGGGAGAGACCCCCCCCCCCCGATTCTGGACGCCGGCCCCCCGTCCCCGTCCCGTCCCGTCCCGCGGCGGCTGTTCTTACGGCGGCCGGCAGGTGGCGCGTCGACATTACATTTGATTGAACGCGGGAGTTCTCGCCACCCACCACCAGGGGGCGACCGAGGAACGACAATGACGTTATGGGGAGTGACTCGAGTGAAGATGGAGTGGACCCAGGGCTGCGTTTAAAAGAAATGTGAAAGTTATGCATATGAGCGTACTGTTTAGCAGACGCTTTCATCAAACCTTTACGTCATGTGATTGAAGAGCTGGAAGAGTTTGGGGGGCGTCACGTTCAAGGGCGGTGTGTCATGTTCGGGGGGGATCGAACCCGCTAACCTTTGGCCAGGGGTCGAACTCCTTCGTGGCCCCCACCTGCGTTTGTTGACATGTGACTGATATTATATGAACTCACAAAACGTCATTGTCTCAGGACAATAAGTGGCGTGCAGCAGCAGCTAATGCTACACTGCTCATTACGTGGCCTTTCTGGAGCAGAGTTTTCTAGAATGAATGACAGGTGGTGACAAGCTACCATGCTAGCACTCTCTCCTTGAGTGTGTGTGTGTGTGTGTGTGGCGATGGCTGGTTTAACCTGTGTGCACTGATTAGCCCAATGCACCACAGGTGGTGTGCAGCCTCACCCAGCCCAAGACTCTAACTGGGCCAGGCGAGGCCGCTTAAACCAACCACCAACCACACACACTACAATGTTATTTGTGTTAATATGTTAAAGGACTCCTATTATAACACCAGGTGTGAGCGTGATTAGCCATTCCGAGCAGTTTGAAAAACCGGTTGGAATGGCCCCACTTGACATGACAAGTGGGGGTATCCACCTAGATGTATGGTGGATAGATCAGCCTACCAGTTGCTACAGTCCACTGGGTAGGCTGGTAGGCTGATCTATCCAGCATACTTCTAGGTGGATACTCCCACTTGTGATGTCAAAAACCGGAGATTAAACCGTTTTTAATCTGCTTGAAATGGCTCATCATGCTCACACCTGGTGGTATAATATGTCTCCTTTATGAATCTCTGTGGACGTCCACCGCTTATCCGGGGCCGGATCGCGGTGGCAGCCGGCTAAGCAGGGCCCCCCAGGCTTCCTTCTCCTCAGCCACACTCTCCAGTTCCTCCTGGGGGATCCCGAGGCGTTCCCAGGCCAGACGAGATATATAATCCCTCCAGCGGGTTCTGGGTCTGCCCCGGGGTCTCCTCCCAGTTGGACGTGCCCGGAAAACCTCCAAAGGGAGGCGCCCGGGGGGGCATCCTAATCAGATGCCCAAACCACCTCAGCTAATTAAACTACATTAGAATATTTAGAGAATCAAGATGGGATGGAATCCATGGAATTTAATATATTGTTGGGTTTTTACCAATTATGAAGGCCAGTGTATATTGTAGATCTACTGTTCTGTGGTGAAATATTTCTCTATATATTTGTACGTACTTAGTAAATACACTGTGGATGTATGTGCATTGTTACTCTGTTATATATTCCTTACAGGACAAAAATGACTCAGAAACTGAACAATTTAAATACATATATTTTTATGTACATATATTGATGTGGAAGACTAGAAAAACCAAAACCAAAACAAAGACATTTTCTTACAAAGGGATGATTCTGCACAATCATATTTTTCTTATTCAACGTAATCATCGATAGTAATTTGATACAAAATTACTATAATAAATAAACTCATCGCCTGTTGTTTTATTTTTCAGATTCACACGTAGCAGTTGTACAAACAATAAATTACAAGTTCAGTGCGGCGGTTCCGTCGTTTGATGCGAGGATGTTTGTCCAATCGAAGAGTGAGTCAGCAAATATCTTTGTACGTTTTTCGCTTATCTGTTTGAGTTAAAGAAGGCATTTCAAAATGAAAGTACAGAAGATACGCTATCGCTCTTCCAACATTCGCGTTCATTCGTTCGCTCGCCATGTGACCGTGAATAAAAATGTTTGTTAAAACGTGAGTCTGTAATCTGTGTGTGTGGGTTTGTGCGTGTGTGCATGTGAGTGGGTAGGCCCATACGTACATGTTTTCACTAAGCGTAGGCTAACACTTTGTCTTTGTATACAATTGTGTGTGCGTGTGTACATACGGTTGAATACAAACACCGACATGCAATATCTACTTTTCGTAATAAAATATATTTTTCTGTCTATTCTTCGTTAATCTCAGTGGGCGAGTGAGGGGAAGAGGTTAAGTGTGCCCGGCAGATTGAGCAATGCCGAAATGTCAATACCGATGTACTTACAAAAATGTAGTCAATAAAACAATGTTTGCATAGGTGTCAGATGGTTTGGCTGTATGTGTCAACGTAATATATGTTTGACGAAGTATTGACAGAGTATTAGCGGTGTTGAATGTCCGAATGTCTCTAAGCCTAGCCTATCTGGGAAACAGGTGAAAGACAGCACACACAGCATCAAAAGCTAACCGTTATAAGCTAACTGTTAACAAAAGATTTAGCATGCGTTTTTTTTTTACTTTCGTTCATTCTGAGTCAGTGGAAAAGCATTATATTTTTGGTGACGAAGAGACGAAAAGGGAGACAAGGAGAAAGAAAAGACGAGAAAAAGATGCATGTAAAAAAAACAAGAGGAAAAGTGTTAGATATGAATCCGAACTTTGTGGCCAATTAATTTATCGCCATTCACAAAGTTCTCGTTTAGACTCTGCATACAGGAACCTTTCACCGACTTTTGTTTAGCTCACGTTTTTGCTTTGTAGGCAATTTTTCCCAACAAGTGCACACTTTTATTGTCACAGTTTTAGTGAGAATAAAACGTCACTCTTATTTTGGAAAATCATTTGTTACAAAAAAAAATGTGTGTGAACGAGGAATAGTACATAACCTACATTTTCAGTTAATATATTGGGTTGCCCAACCAAACTCCAAACATGTATTCATCGATTATCGATTAATCAATACACCTCCCTACTTGCCGTACAAATGGATAATACAGACAGACCAAAACGTAAACAAAATGAAAATACAAACATCGTGAGGAAACGTAGCCTCCCAGCACCAGTGTAGTGTGTGATACCATGAAGGGTTAAAGGGCAAGGCCAGCAATATTTAAATGTTTTTTTTGCGACAAATCTGCAAACGCTAACCCTATAGCCACCGTAGACTTGCAGTGTTTAAAGGGGACCCTATTTTACCACCGAGTGTGATTAGCCATGGCTAGCTGTGACGAACATTGTCACATAGTTATATCAGTGTGTCAATGTATATCTGATTAGCCAATGCACCACAGGTGTGCAGCCCCACCCACCCGGGACTCTAGCTGGGCCAGGTGAGGCTGTAGCCCCACCCACCCCCCAGACTCTAAGTCAGGCCAGGTGAGGCCAATTAAGCCAGACACCAAACACTCCCACTCCCACAATCAACAATGAGGGAAAAACAACATAAATACACAGGCCTTGTCCTTTGCCTCCAGAATGCAGCTGAGGGGATGTTTGACACATACTGTATACACAGGGAACACGTGCGTGATGAACATAGTTGAAGGCCCAGGAGTACGCACACACACACACACACACACTCCATGTGCGAGCAGGTAGATGTTGTGCACATGAACAGACATACGTGGACAGATACGTATACACACACACACGTACACACACACACTAAACAAAATAATATCAAGCATTTCCCAAATCCATGTTCATGCTATGCCGTCATTCAACCTGCGTTAAGTTCAAAGAGTGTCATTGTCATATTGCGCCTTTTATCAATCTCATAGTTGCAAGGTTTGTCTTCAAAAGGCCACCGTACCCCCGCTTACATTACTGCACACCACTGCACTCTTCAATGACTTCCGGGTATTCCCTATGAGTTGAGTTCCCTGCTCGTTCTTTGCTACCTGCTTCCGTTGCGTTGCCATCTCTGATCTCCGTGCCTGACAGCAGCAACGACCAATCAAATGCTGTGGGAGGGCCATGGGGGGGGCAGGGTGTACGACCGATCACCAGGGACGTGATTGGTTGATTTTTGAACCGGGACATAAGGATGAGGAACACACCCGCTCCCCATCGGTTTGGGTTCACGTCACGGACACAACACACGAGATACGGGACGGGGCGTCGCCTTGGCGACACCCCGGCCATGATGAACAACATGTGGGCTCGCATAACAATAACAACAACAACAACAACAAAACACAACACAACACTCCATGCCGTTACACAGGGATACACACTCCGCGTTGGACGGACCTCCATCGGCCCACATGTTTGGGGCATGCAACTTGAAGTTCTCTGCAATTGTCTGCAATTGTCCACACTGTTGCCAGATATACATATATATATATATATATACTATATATGTTATATATATATATACACACACACGTTTGTCCAGCCATTGCTTACGAAATGCAAAACCCCAAGAGATCCCTCCGCTGGTGTGCCGGCCGCATGCAGGTCCAAGCCTAGCCATCCTATGTGCGGGTGTGTGTGTGTGTGTGTGTGTGCTGTTGTAGTCGCAGCCCCTTTTGCGCACATCCAACAACGATCTTCGTCCGAGTCCCTCCTCCAAGTGACACCTTTGGCCCAGCGTTTATTACCCCCCCCCCCCACCCATCCCGGGTTCAACGTCCCCCACATCCGTCAGCTGGTAACCCGCACCCCCACCTCTCACCCCCACCCCCACCCCAGAGTAAAGCGGCGAAAGTTTATTACAACTTCCTGTGCCGGCGAGGGTGTGTGTGTGTCTGTGTGTGTGTGTGCGTGTGTGTGTGTGTGGGGGGGGGGGGGGGGGGTGGGCTGTTTGATCTCCACCACCACCACCAGCCAGCCCTCAGCACTTCCTCACCACGCAGTGTTTGAAGGCGGAGGGCCGGGCGCCGAGGGAGCAGCCCTTGGCCAGCCTGCCCTGCCTGTCCTTGCACTGCACCGTGCGGCTCTGCCAGGCCGTGTCGCACGTCCGGGAGCAGGTCATCCAGGAGCCCGTCACCCACTGGGGCCACGCGACGGGGGCCGCCGTGGGTGCCGGCCCCGGGTACGGCGGCGGCGCGGGCTGATCCGCCAGCATCGCTGTGGGGCCGTTGGCGGCGGGCGTGGTGGTGGTGGTTGTGGTCGTACTGGTGCTAGTGCTAGTGGTAGTGGTGGTGGTGGTTTTAGGTGTAGCTCTGGTTGTCGTGGTGGTGGTCGTCACCACCGGTGCCACAGTGCCCACAAGCAGCATGTTGGAGCGGGGCGGGGCAGGGTGGCGCGCGGCGGCGGTGGGCGTGTAGAAGCTGTAGCGCACGTCCAGGGCGCGCTTGCCGTCGGTGGCGAGGATCTGCACCACCAGCGGCTCCCGCAGGGCCCCGGGCCCCATGCTGTGCAGCCACTCGTCCCGCTGGCTCCAGCCGCTGTAGTTGAGCACCGAGCCGTTGAGCGGCACGATGGTCTCCGACGTGGAGATCATGAACTTCCCGTTGAGAAGGTAGTCGCCGCCAGTTTTGCCACTGGGGGCGGAGCCGGGGGCGGAGCCAGGGCCAGGGGCAGAGCTGCGGCGCAGCGCCAAGTAGGCGGTGTAGCGCGTCTGGTCCTTGGGCTTGTGCTGGCGCACCTTGATGTGGGTGGAACCCTCTGGGATCCTCACCACGTCTGTGTAGCCCTTACTGGAGAGGGGGGGGGGGAGAGAGATGTAAAGATGAGGCAAAGAGGAGAGAGGGAGAGCGAGGGGGGAGAGAAGAAAGAGAAGAGAGATATAGAGAGAGGGAGGGGGAGAGAGATAGGAAAAGATGGGGGAAGAGAGATAGGAGAGGGAGATAGAGAGGAGCGAGTTAGGAGAGGGAGGGAGCAGAAAGAGGAGGGGGAGAGAGAAAAAAGAGAAGGGAGGGTGGAGAGAGAAAGTGGAGAGAGATAGGAAAGGGAGGGGGAGAGAGATAGGAGAGAGGGGAGAGAGAAAGAGTGAGGGGGGAGAGAAAAAGGAGAGAGATAGGAGAGGGAGGGGGGAGAGAAAGAGAGAGATAGGAGGGGGAGGGGGGAGAGAGAAAGAGAGAGATAGGAGAGGGAGGGGGAGGGGGAGAGAGAAATGGAATGGAAGAGGGAGAGAGCAACTATTTTTGAGCAACCTCTGGCACAAGTATTTCCTTCGGAATTAATTCGGAATGAAGTCGGGATTAATAAAGTTTTATCGTATCGTATCTTACCTCTTCTTGGTGTAGTTTCCGACCACGCGGACGCAGCCCGAGCCGTCGCCGCCGCACACGCCGCACTTGTCGAACTGCAGCTTGGAGCCGATGATGCCGTCGCAGCCGGTCCGCACGCACTTCCCCCGCACGCACACCGAGCTGCTGTAGGGCCGACACTCTGTACCGTCCACCACCTGTAGGGGGAGGAGGAGAGAGAGAGAGAGAGCTGTCAATCACACCCTCTGTCTCTGGGAACGCCCCCCGTCCTCCTGTCAAACCTGTCTGACTACTGCCCGCTGAGAGACGACCACATAGTCTCCCATCCTACCATCTTTGACCTACCCTCTGAGAGAAGGCCGCATAGTATTCTACGACCCTTGACCTACCCTCTGGGAGAACACCACGTAGTATCCTATGACCTCTGACCGACTCTCTGGGAGAACAACACATGGTACCCTATGACCTACAACCTACCCTCTGGGAGAAGACCACGTGGAACCCTATGACCTACGACCTTTGACCTATGACCTACCCTCTGGGAGAACACCACGTAGTACCCTATGACCTACTACCTTTGACCCACGACCGACCCTCTAGGAGAACACCACGTAGGATCATACGACCTTTGACCCCCGACCTACCCTCTGGGAGAACACCACGTGGTGACCTATGACCCACGACCTTTGACCCACGACCTACCCTCTGGGAGAACACCACGCAGTGACCTATGACCCACGACCTTTGACCCACGACTTACCCTCTGGGAGAACACCACGTAGTAGCCGGTGCCCTTGGCCCTGCAGGTGAGCTTGCACACGTCCTTGGGCAGGACGCCGGCGAACTTGGGCACCCACTCCACGAAGGTCTTGACACCCTTGGGGTCCGTCTGGGGCCCGTTGCGCACCTCACACTGCTCCTGGCGGAAGCTCTTGCCTGGGAGGGGGGGATGGACACGCCCACCAAGAGGTTAAATGAGAGTGGACAGATCGTTCCATGATGGTGAGTATGTCGGCGATGCGGGCCACTAGTGTGTGTGTGTGTGTTTATTGTATTGGCAATGCACTCAACCTTTATACAGCCATGTTAGTCCCATTCAGATCAATGAGGACTTTATCTTGACTATCTGTGTGTGTGTGTGTGTGCGTTACATGTGTGTACATGCAAACGTGTCTATGTATGTATGTGTATGTGTATGTGTGGATGCATGTATGCATGTATCTGTGTACGTGTGACGATACATACGGTGTGTGTGTGTGTGTGTGTGTGTGTGTGTGTGTTTCTGTGTGTGTGTGTCGATACGTGTGTGCGTGTATTTTTGTAATAATAATAATACATTTAATTTATATAGCGCTTTTCTAGGTACCCAACAAAAAGTATGAGACGAAACATTTAAGCTAGAGTCGGTGAGATGGAGGGGAGGATGATCGTCAGGTGAATGCGAGTTTGAAGAGGTGGGTCTTGATGGACCCCAGGTTTAAAGTCCAATACATCAGACCAGAGAAGGTAGGGGCCATTAAAATGAGAGCAGTGTCTGAGGTAGTGAATGAAGGCCAAGGCAGTCACAGGCAGGGGCTTCTGAGGCTAGCAGCAGACCAAGGTGCAGAAGGAGGAACTGCGGCTGCCACTGAACCACCTCTATCACTGGGCGTGAAGAAGCAACGCAAGTCATTGGGGAGCTTCTTCAAAAAGCAGAGTCAAGAAGAAGATGACTTGCCTCTCACTGATGAACAAAAAGTGGAGAGTGAGCTGGAAAGGTACCTGATGTGCCCTGATGCAGACAGTGAGTCTGAACCCCTGGACTGGTGGAGGCTCCATGAACACAACTTCCCCAGATTGTCTCAGCTGGCAAAAAAGTACTTCCACTACTACATCCCAGCCACCAGTACCCCCTCAGAAAGAATTTTGAGTACTGGGGGTAATATTGTTACATGCACCAGGGCAGCTTTAAAACCAGAGAAGGTCAACCAGCTGGTGTTCCTAGCACAAAACCTTGAGTGAAAATATACTTGAATAGTTCAGATGTTACAGATGTAAAGTCTAAGTCTACCTCAGTTTTACTTTAATTTCTTCTATGTTTACTAAACACTGCATATATTTTTCTTTTTTAAATATTCACCAGAGGGTGAACTTTTTTGCACTAAACTTGCAATAAAAAATATATATGAAGATAGTTCTTCTCAGATCTCAGGTTTCTCTATGTTTACATGTAACACTTTGCACATGTTTTTCTAACACTTTATTTTTGTTAAGCACTTTATTATTGATAATTGTTAAGTTTTCATTGTGATTTAAATTTTCGTTCAGACTTATGTTTATATTTATTTATTTGAGTGTTTTCCATGGTTGTGTTGACATTCCTTTTCCCTGTCTGTCTACAATCAGAGGAAGGTAAAATAAAAATGTTTAAATTTAGTATATTTTTCTCCTGGTCCTTATTTTAAATAGGTCATACAAATTATCAATACTTATCGATATCGACCGATATGAAACACTTATATCGTGATACAGTTTTCAGCCATATCGCCCAGCCCTAGTCTTGAGGGCCTGTTTGAAGGAGGGGAGGGTGGGTGATTGTCGGATGTGGATGGGGAGGGTGTTCCAGAGGGAAGGTGCGGCAACTGAGAAGGCCCTGTCGCCCCAGGTCCGGAGCTTGGTCCTAGGGACTGACAAGCAGTTTGTGTCAGCGGACCTGAGGCGACGCGTAGGGGTGTGGTGGGTGAGGAGGAGGTCGGAGATGTAGGGAGGGGCAGGGGTGATGTGATCTTGGCGGGGTATTTTTGTGTATGTGTGTGTCGACACATGTGTGTGTGTGTGTATGTGTCGAAACACGTGTGTGTGTGTGTGTATGTGTCGACACACGTGTATTTTTGTGGATGAGTGTGTGTGTGTCGATACACGTGTGTGTGTGTCGATACGCGTGTGTGTGTCGATACGCGTGTGTGTGTCGATACGTGTGTGTGTGTCGATACGTGTGTGTGTGTGTCGATACATGCGTGTCTGTGTGTGTATGTGTCGACACACATGTGTGTTTTTGTGTGTTCGTGTGTGTGCTTCTGTGTGTGTGTGTCCATATGTGTGTGTGTGTATTTTTGTGAATGTGTGTGTGTCGATACACGTGTGTGTATGTGTCGAAACACGTGTGTGTGTGTGTGTATGTGTCGACACACGTGTATTTTTGTGGATGAGTGTGTGTGTGTCGATACGCGTGTGTGTGTCGATACGTGTGTGTGTGTCGATACGTGTGTGTGTGTCGATACGTGTGTGTGTGTGTCGATACATGCGTGTCTGTGTGTGTATGTCGACACACGTGTGTGTTTTTGTGTGTTCGTGTGTGTGTTTCTGTTGTGTGTGTGTGTGTGTGTGTGTATTTCTGTGTATGTGTGATCCACATGTTTGCACACGCACACGTCATGTGCCCATATCTGCCTGTCTCGCATGCAAAAACCATGCAGGTTTTTATTTTGCAACCCCCCCTGTAGCGTAGCCTCACACCACATGCACTCACACACACCGGGGGGTGGGCGGGGGGGGAAGGGTCTCAGGGACTCACCGGAGGTTGGGGGGCAGGGCGTGACGTTGCAGGAGCGGTGCAACACTTCTCTTCCCGGTGCAGTAGCGGCCGTGGTTGCGCGGCGGCGGGTTGTTGCACAGCCGCTGTGCTAGCTGCACGCCGCCGCCGCAGGAGCGTGAGCATGTGCCCCACCCACCCCACGAGCTCCAGCTGCCGTGATTGGACGCCTGACGGGGGAGGAGGGGGAGGAGAATGCGGTGGGCGAGGCGCCGGGGGTTGGGAGAGGGGGAGGAGGAGGGAGAGCGGGAGGAGAAGGAGTGGAAACAGGGAGACAGGAGGAGAGGAGAGAGGGAGGAGGAGGAGGGTGGAGAAGAGGAGGGGGAGGATGGAGGAGGAGAGGAGGAGAGGGAATGACGGGAGACAAGGGGGAAGAGAGGAGGCAGGAGAGGTGGGAGAAGAAAGGACACAGGGGGGAGGAGGAGAAGAGGAGGAGGTGACAGATAAGAGGAAAGAACATAGCGATGACATCCCATCATCCCGTAAAAGACGGAGGAGAGATCAGAGGGCAAAGGGAAATAAATGGAGGCGGTGGAACATCGTAGGGGTGGGGGAGGAGGGGTGAGGGGGAGGAGGGGTGAGGGGAGACAAGAGAGAGGGGGGGGATAGTTAGAGCTGCTTATCAGACCGGCAGGCAGCCAGACTGGATGCCAGCCAAACCACGGGATTCACCGGGACTCCTCAGCTGTTGTGTCGGCTACGGAAATAGTCTCATGATATACACGACTAGAGAGAGAGAGAGAGAGAGAGAGAGAGAGAGAGAGAGAGAGAGAGAGAGAGAGAGAGAGAGAGAGAGAGAGAGGGAGAGAGAGAGAGAGAGAGAGGGAGAGAGAGAGAGAGAGAGGGAGAGAGAGAGAGGGAGAGAGAGAGAGAGAGAGAGAGAGAGAGAGAGAGAGAGAGAGAGAGAGAGAGAGAGGGAGAGAGGGAGAGAGAGAGAGAGAGAGAGAGAGGAGGGAGAGAGAGAGAGAGAGAGAAGGAGAGAGAGAGGGAGGGAGAGAAAGGGAGGGAGGGAGAGAGAGAGGAGGAGAGAGAGAAAGTGAGAGGGAGGGAGAGAGAAGGAGAGGAGGAGAGAGGGAGAGAAGGGGCTGGGCGATAAAACGATAACGATATGTATCACGATAGACACGTAATCAATATCAATAGAAAATGCGTTCGATAGAACGTTTCGATATTTTTTTTTCCTCGTTGGAAGAAACCGGAGCTAAGAGTCTAGCTCCGCTTTGAACCAGAGGTTGCGAAGCAAGGTTGGTTGCATGAACAAAGGCACTCGTCCTCTGGTACCTAGCAACGTATGGAGTGACACGCTAATAGCCAATCATGTAACAGTTCTGGTTGCGTCATTTGTGTTCGAGTGCACATCTATTGTCTATTGTCATTACTGCATGGTTCCCACAGCATACCAAAAACACCATCGCTTTGTGGTCTTGTCTAACACTTTTTGAAGTTGCTTATAAATCAACACTCATCGGTGACCAGTGACTCCTTATCATACTGTTGTTGGAAGTGGTTCGGGAATGTCATAGAGATACCCATCTACTTGTACTCCACGTTATGAAGTGATTGTGAATCGTGGTTGCATGTTACAAGATGACCAGGAAAACAGTCTTGTCCTTAAGTCTTGTGTCCATACGCGGTCACACCCATGACGGAGAGAGAGAGAGAGAAGACTCTAAGGAAAGGTCAGCTCGCCAGTATGGCAGCTTTTTGGATTTTATAAGTCAGACCGTAGTCAGACCAATGTTGTCTAGAATTGAAAGTGACGAAAGACGTTCTAGGTAAATTATGCAAGACGGTCGTCCCCACCAAGACTGGTAATACAACAAACTTGTTTTACCACCTTAGCCGCTCTCACCCTTTGGAGCACAGCCGTATCCGACAACAACGGCCAACAACATCTGCAAATGCAACACCACAAAAGCAGCAGCAGACCACCATGGAGAGGTACTCGGCATCAGTGCCTTATGACAAAGCATCCAAACGCTACAAAGACATAACCCAGGCAGTGGCATATCACATAGCTAAGGATATGCTTCCGCTCAGTACCGTCGAGAAGCCCGGTTATAAAAATCTCCTTCACGTGCTTGACCCACGCTAAGACTGCCATTCCCAAACTGTATCTGATGTGCAAAGAATCTGTGCAACAAGAAATCTTGTCAGCCAGGTACTTTGCCACAACCTCTGACCTGTGGTCAAGCCGTACTTCAGAGCCATACATTAGCTTGACCATTCATTTCATAGACCACGAATGGAATCTGAAAACCAGATGCCTCGAAACAGCATATTTCCCTGACGATCACACATATTCTATTATTCATATAAGTACCTATCATCACGAATTGGAATCTGAAAACAGATGCATCTTATACCCGATAATGTCAGCATACTTGTTCTATTCCTCGACTGAGTATCACTACATAGCTTATCAAAAAAGAGAATTATAGCAGAAGGCTTGAAGGGAACGAACAATCAATCGATGGCTACTTGATTGTATCGCTGCGTACTCTAATGGATGAACCTCAAATAGTGTGCTGGGCACATCATTTAGACAGTATGTTGAGGAGCAAAATTTGTGACAATGTTTCCACGTCTGATTGTTCCTCTTACTCACACTGAACGATCTCAGTAGCGGCATAGGTTTTGAAATGTTTACATTTCCTTTGTTCTCCAGCATTTGAATCATAGAAAAATACAACGGATTAAATATCAGAAGGGAGAAAAACAAAAACACATTCTTCAAACCTCTCAAAGGAAACAAATCAATACAAGCTGCTATTGGTGAGTAGCATTGTCATTTTGATGGTACTCATCCATGTTGGTTCCTGTATTGATTTTATTAGCCAATACATTGAGATGATATAATTATTATTATAATAATGATAGTTATTATTATTATTATTATCCATGAAAGCAGCTTTACACTGACTTACTGACTGACTCAACCTCATTTATTATCTGTATTGTAATTTACGCTGTCAATGTGTCATTGTTTTTCTGCAGGTGCCGCAGGAAAGGATAAAAGAGTACATTGCAAGAAAGTGGTCTCTGCCTTTTCTTACTCATGAGAGGGAGAGAGAGAAAGTAGGAGGGAGGGAGAGAGGGGAGATAAGATAGCGAGAAAGGGACAGAGAGAGAGGAAAAGAGAGAGAGGGAGGGAGAGAGAGAGTGAGAGAGAGGGAAGGAGGGAGGGAGGGAGAGAGAGGGAGAACAATAGAGCTAGAGATAGATACAGTGAGAGTAAGAAAGAGAGAGAGAGTGAGAAAGTGTCATAGAAAGAGGGAGAGAGAGAGAGAGAGAGAGAGAGCAGGGCGCAGACCTAGGGCGTTCCTCGTGTGATGAAACCCAAAAGTCATGAAGAGTCCCGTTCCAAAAAAGACAGCGTCCATTCCCGACCCAGCCCCTTACAAACAGTAAGCACGGAATTCCGACAAATTGTTTGCAAATGTAGCACACATTCCGATATAATTTCCCCCGTCTTTGATCTGTGCTTTTTTTATACGGGAAAACATTTGGCATGCATTTTTGCGGGAGAGACGGAAACCCAATTCTGTCACTTTGTGTGTGCGCTGTTGTCACGTTGTTTTTTTTTTAGCATTTTGATTCAATTCTGATCGTGCTGTGGAATATTGGTGACTTTGGCAGCGTTTGTGCGGCGTGAATGGACCGAAAGGATGGTTTTACCGTCACGAAGCCTCCTCTCCGATTAATTCTGACGCGACGCCCCCAAACGTCATCTGACAACCACAACGGAAACATTCTTCTGCGACTCTAGCTGGTCACTCGCTAGCTAGCCGAGTAGAAGTTCGGTTAATTAAGCTACCTCGAAATCAGGACATTTTCAAACGAGGCCAGCTCGAGGAAAAACATAAATTGCTTGTGACACAAATAGCGCAGGCACATAATGAAGTCATGCACATATCGCATGACTCTCTTAAAACGCTCTTTCCTACCGCGGCCCTTCGCCATGACAAACTATCCTTTCATTTAAGCCCAGAGCTGCTCTTCTTCTTATTTGTTGTGTGAATAACGTGCTTTAAATATCGTATTGTTGTTCTTGAGTCTTTTATGCGGGTGCTGGTTTTTTCTCCCCGATTAGCTCCTTTCATCATTATGTGCAATATTCTTAATATTCTTCATATCATGTGCTACCTCTCACCATTATTATTATTACCCTTCAATTATTACCTTGTAATATTACCTTTCATCATCATGCGCAATATTTCTCAGGTGCAATACTACTTCTCACGACTACTTCCCAATACCATGCCAACTTGTTTTGCTGACTGAATATCTTGCCTATATTTTTATATTTCTCTTAGGCTTTGTAAATTTGTGTTATTTTATTTATATTATTCTATTGTTTATTGCTCTATTGTTTAATATTGGATTGCTATGCAACCTCTGGTACAAGAATTTCCTTAATACATTAATACAGTTACACAACAACTATGAACTATACATTCATCCAGCCATCTAAGCATCCAACCAAAGATATTGATGCCTTCATCCACCTATAGAGCTGTCATCCATCCTCCACCCAAAAATAACTATGCATCCATTCATCCATCCATCTCACCAGTACTCCTGCCTTCTTCTTCCATCCATCCATCCATCCATCCATCCATCCATCCATCCATCCATCCATCCATCCATCCATCCATCCATCCATCCATCCACCACCACCATCATCGCCCGTCCTCCGCGCCTTACCGAGTACAGCCTCTTGCGGGTCTTGTCCACGCACTTCCCCTGCAGGCAGATGCGGCCCTTGCCGCACGGCGTGCCCTCCACGGCGGGCAGCTTCTTGGTGAGGCACACCATCTGGCCCTGCCGCGTCACCGCGCACCACAGCCGCGCGCACACGTCCATGCCGGGGCACACCGTGTACTCGGGCCCGAAGGCCAGGCGGCACTGGCGCACGGCGTCGTAGCTCTGGCCCGGCAGCTCCTCCGGGCCGAGCAGCGGCATCCGTGGAGCGTCCAGGAGGCACTCGGCTGTGACGGAACAAGAGTTGAGGTTCGTTGTGGTTAAAGTGTACCGTGATTGCCGAATTTGGTTGGGTTGGGATGTGACATGTAGCTACCTAGTCAGGTCGATGCTATGTCGGTCGCTGTGAGACCAAATGGGACAACAGACCCAAGCCAGATGCAAGCTAGCTAGCTATTTGCATTTGGGTTGGTCTGTTGTCCCATTAGGTCTCACAATGATTTAACTAGCTAGCAAGCATTTGGGTTGTGCTGTTGTCCCATTAGCTCTTGTAATATTTAACTAGCTAGCTAGCATTTGGCTGGGTCTCTTCTCACATGTGGTGAAGAAGAGTTTCGGTCCTTTGTTAATGTGTACCACGATTGCGAATTTGGTTGGGTTGGGATGTGACATATAGCTCGCTAGATAGCTACCTGGCTAGGTCGATGCTGTGTCAGGTCGCTGTGGAGACCAAATGTGACTGACAGACCCAAGCCAGATGAAAGCTAGCTAGCTAGCCTGTATTTACATTTACATTTACATTGAGGATATTTTGACGCTTTTATCCAAAGAAACGTACAAAGAGTACATTTGTTGAAGGAGAGGTCAGGACAGATATATATCGCTGTGGTACATAAAGTTAAAAATCGAGCAGGTTTCAAGCATTCATAGTTGTGAGGCTAATAGAATGAGTTTCATAATTGGTAGGTTGCCTGCATAATAGCTGTGTTTGACTTGGTAAATTGTCGCATTAGGTCTCACAATTGTTTAACGAGCTGGCTAGCATTTGACTTGGTCCGTTGTCCCATTAGCTCCCACAATGACCAAGCGTTTGGCTTGGTCTCTTCTCACATCAGGTTTTGCAGCTAGCTAGCACATTGAGTCCCGCTCCTAGCCCACGCGCTGCTGGCATCCCGCTCGGTCTGTTGTCACATTACGTTTCACACTAGCACGGTAATGAGCTAGCTAGCTACCATCCGCCTCGGTCTATTGCCTCTCATTGGCAGCAGAGAAGCGTCCTGCTGAAGGACTTCCCCCACGATTTTCAAAAAGTACTATTAGGATGAAAGCTAGCGTCACTGAAGAGAGAAAGACTCAAATAAAATGATCAGAGAAATGTGACGTGCATTTGAAAACACGAGCCAGCCACCTAGAAATGTGCCATTTTAAGGAGCGGAAAGAGTGAAATTCGACAACATCAAAGAGTAGAGAACAGTTCTACACAGCACCGCCTGGTCGGAAATTAACCTCGATAATATCGTCCTGTCTCTCATCTTTCGACCAATGGGAAAAAGACCATCATGCCACGCTGCATTGCGAGCGAGGAGGAGTCGGCTCACCGTTGCCGTCGTCGAAGAAGTCCGTGATGGTGGAGGAGGTGCAGCGGCTCCAGGGCTTGGAGGCCTCGATGGAGGTCAGCACCGACGACATGAGCCTCTTGTCGGCACTCGCCCCGAAACGCTCCTCGCAGAACTTGGAGTCGTCGTGGGACAGGCCCAGCAGGTGGCCTGGCGGGTGTGGGGGAGAGAGACATAGAGACGCAGAGAGAGAGAAACATTAGTCTGATAAATTATTATACATTTACATTTACACATTTTACCGTTAGCGAAATATTGAAGCTCCTGAGATTTTGATATTGCACTTGGCCATATTGCAATTTCAATCATATTTAGATTATTTGTTTAGCCCTAGTTTATAGGTAATTGAACATTAAGACTAACTCAATAGAAATCAATCGAATCATTAGACAGCTAATGAGAAAGTGCAAGAGAGAGAGAGAGATGGAGAGAGAGAGAGAGAGGGCATGAGAGTGAGAGAGATGGAGAGAGAAAGAGAGAGGGCATGAGAGTGAGAGAGAGAGAGAGAGAGAGAGAGGGCATGGGCGTGAGAGATAGGGAGGGAGAGAGAGGGGGAGAGAGACAGAGAGAGAGAAAGAGATTGAGTGAGTGAGAGAGATGGAGTGAGAGAGGGAGAGACAGAGAGAGAGTGAAAGAGATGGAGTGAGTGAGAGAGATGGAGTGAGAGAGAGAGCGAAAGAGAGAGAGAGACAGAGAGACAGAGAGAGAGAGAGAGAGAGAGAGAGAGACAGAGTGAGAGAGAGAGAGAGACAGAGAGAGTGCTATAAAGATTTAAAAAGCTCTCACATGGATAGAGATTAAAACAAGCTGTATGGATTGCTCATTTATGGATATGTGCTTGTGTGCTGGTGTGTGTGTGTGTGTGTGTGAGTGTGTGTGCGCGTGTGTGTGTGTGTGCCCATGTGTGTGTGTGTGTGTGTTGTGTGTGTGTGTGTGTGTGTGTGTGTGTGTGTGTGTTGCGCCCACCGATCTCGTGCGCTACGGTGAACGCGGCGTGGAGTCCGTCGTCCTCGATGACGGCACAGCTCCGCTCCGGGGTACACACGGTGCCCACGTCCGCCATGCCCAGGGTGTCGCACGAGTGGTGCCCACACAGGTCCTGCAGGCAGGCAGCAAGAGACAGTCAGTAAGACAGAGTCAGTAACCCACGAGACGAGTGGTGCCCACACAGGTCCTGCAGGCAGGCAGCAAGAGACAGTCAGTAAGATAGAGTCAGTAACCCACAAGACGAGTGGTGCCCACACAGGTCCTGCAGGCAGGCAGCAAGAGACAGTCAGTAAGATAGAGTCAGTAACCCACGAGACGAGTGGTGCCCACACAGGTCCTGCAGGCAGGCAGCAAGAGACAGTCAGTAGATAGAGTCAGTAACCCACGAGACGAGTGGTGCCCACACAGTCCTGCAGGCAGGCAGCAGGAGACAGTCAGTAAGACAGAGTCAGTAACCCACGAGACGAGTGGTGCCCACACAGGTCCTGCAGGCAGCCAGCAAGAGACAGTCAGTAAGACAGAGTCAGTAACCCACGAGACGAGTGGTGCCCACACAGGTGCCGCAGGCAGGCAGCAAGAGACAGTCAGTATGATAGAGTCAGTAACCCACGAGACGAGTGGTGCCCACACAGGTCCTGCAGGCAGGCAGCAAGAGACAGTCAGTACGATAGAGTCAGTAACCCACGAGACGAGTGGTGCCCACACAGGTCCTGCAGGCAGCCAGCAAGGTACAGGCAGTAAGAGACAGTCAGTAACATACAGTGGTGCCCACACAGGTCTTGCAAGCAGGCAGTAAGAGACAGTCAGTAAGATATTGTCAGTAACATGCGACACGAGTGGTGCCCACACGGTGGACAGCCAGTAAAATACAGTCAGTAAGAATAGTGGTGGCCACACCACAGGAACACAGTCACTGAGATACAGTACCGGGACAGTCAGTACGAACAGTCTGCAAGAGACAGACAGAGACAGTCAGTCAATGACTACTATTAGGTCCGATGGAGAGCTAGAGAGTAGAGAGTAGTCAGCAACAGGTAACAGTAAGAACAGTCAGTAACAAACAGCAACAGTGATAACCGCACCGTTCCTACATAGAGATTTGGGCCTAAACAGTCTACATAGAGAAAAGTCAGAAACAGCCGGTGACTGCAGTCAGTAACATACAGGCAGTAACAGACAAATACAGCCAGTAACTTAGAGTTACTGATCGCCACAAAAGTAACCGCAGATTAGACGTATAAAGACCAGTCCACCGGTCCATTGATCTAATGGTTTACAGTGTCCCTTAAAAACCGAGCGATGCATTCCTCCAGATTAAAAGTCCCTCGGCTTGAATAAAAATAAATAATGAACATCATAATAATATCCCTCCTCCCCAGGAATTAATGGGAAATCGTACCCAGGGTGCCTTTGGTCTTTAACAGCAAGGGGGTTTCGGGGGGGACCAGGGGTGGGAGGGACGTGGGGGGGGGGGGGGGGGGGGGGGGGGGTTTAATAAAACAAGCTTCCATCTGTCATGTCTCATCTTGCTCTCTCTGCCCTTCTCTCTCCCTCTCTCTCCCCCTCTCCCTCGCTCCAGCATTCTTTAGCTTCCCTATACAGTTTCCCAGGCGCCGTTGTCGCCAAGTGTGGCCATCTTTAATTTTCTCCTCCTCCTCCTCCTCCTCCTCTCCTCTCGTTTATTTGACGCCTGTCGCGTTCACTGGAGAAACGTAGAAAAAGAAAAAAGAAAAGAAAAGAACGCAAAACAAAACGGGTTTATGTGCGCGTTTAGCTCCCCCCCCCGAAAAACTGAATAATAACAACAACGACGTGACAAAGTGAGTCATCTTGGCGTTTAAGTAAATAGAAGGAGGTTCGGGGGATGAAGTCATGGTTTGGGCTTGTAAAGGTGGATGACACGGAGAGAGAGAGAGACAGAGACGCACAGAGAGAGAGAGAGAGAGAGACAGAGAGAGAGAGAGAGAGAGAGAGAGAGAGAGAGAGAGAGACAGAGAGAGACTGGGTATCTGAGGTGCGGACGCCACGCGCTGGAATGTAAATGTTCTTTTGTTTTTTTTGCGGCCGCTCGTAAAGGAGGCTCATGTTGTGGACTTGGTTTCCTCTTTCCTTAATCCGCCGCTTTAATCCTTTTCCCCCGCTCTTTCCTTTCTCTTCCTTGTTCATGTCTTCATCTGTCCATCATTCCGTATTGCATTCCTTCGCTCTCTTCTTCCTTCCCACCTTCCCTCATCCCTTACTGCTTCCTTCTCTCCTTCCTTCATGCTTCCTTCCCTCCTTCCTTCCTTCCTTCCCCCCTTCTGTCTTTCCTTCTCTCGTTTGTTCCCTCCCTCCCTCCCCCCTCCCTTCCTTTAATAGTAAGAACCATGTCTTCCAGTGTTCAGTCAGTCTGTCATGCAGGCAGTCATGTGGTCAGTTATTTATTATAGTTATTTATTGATCGACAAGGCCGGCTCCCACACATTCATGCAGACAGAGTGTGTGTGTGTGTGTGTGGGCGGTCTGCACAACAGATCAATCAGTCAATCATGGTGTCCCCTCTGGGAGCCAGGGAAAAGACTAACACACACACACACGCTCTGACTCAGTACAATTGCACACACATTCATACACAGGCACAGATGCATACACACACACACACACACAAATGCACAGAAAGTCAAACATCAAAACCCACACACACACACACACACACACACATGCACACATGCACAGAGACGTGCACACACACATGCATACAATGCAAGTGCATGAATGTGCATGCACACGTGCCACATTTCATGTGTGTGGCCGGGCTGCATATTTCCCCCTTGGCCGACACACACATGCACACTAAAATATAAATAAAACACCACACACACACACACACACACACACACACACACACACACACACACACACACACACACACACACACACACACACACACACACACACACCACACACACACACACACACACACACACACACACACACAGCAACACCCAGTGTGTGTCCTAGTTAAGGAATCCTGTCTCCCGCCAAGTGAGTGCGGGATGCACAACAGGGAAGAGACGTGAGGAAGGAAAAAAAACGGTGTGTGCGTGCCAAGTGTGTGTCACAGAGACTTCACTTTGTTCAAACAGGCGTGAAAACCATCCACAGAACCGGGCAGACTTCTATTTCCCAGTAAGAAGCTTCTAGAGAAGTACTGTCACACACACACACACTCGCTTAATAGAAACACACACAACGTCTCCATAAGTTCTTGGATATTCTATATTTGTTTTCTTTCGCTAATTGTGCTTGTCCTCACCAGTTATTTGAACCTTGCTGCCTTTGTTGACAACTGTAGTCTGTTGTTGTTGTTGTTGTTGGTGGAGGCGAACGTCATCTCATGAGCAAGGAGTTTACGACACAACCTAGCTAGGTGTTTGTTTGCAGTGTCTACCTATCTGTCTATCTATGTTAGTATATACGTACATCTGAGTCTGTCTATCTATCTATTCAAGTTTATATTTGTTCTTATCTCGAATCTTCTCCGCAACAATGACAACTTTATGAAGAAGAGAGACATAGAGAGAGAGAGAGAGAGAGAGGGAAAGAGGGAGAGAGAGACACACACACACACACACACACACACAAACACAGTTAGAGCGAGACAAAGCTAGAGAGAGAGGGGGGAGAGAGAGAGACAGAGAGCGAGAGAGAGACTCCCACACACACACACACACACACACACACTGTGTGCGAAAGTGAGACAAAGTTCGAGAGAGACAGGCGAGGGGAGGGGGGAGAGAGGGGGCAGAGAAGGAGAGAGGGGGGAGAGAAGAAAAGTGAGCAATATGAATGAATGTAAATCATACACACCAGGGAGAAAGTGGTGTAGCGGCGGAGAGGAAATTAACAAGAAGAATGAGGCTGGAGGAGGTGGAGGAGATGGAGGCGTGAGCAGCAGCAGAAATGTTGAGAGAAATAACATTGGAGCAGGTGTGTGTGTGTGTGTGTGTGTGTGCGTGTGTGTGTGTGTGCAAAAGTGTGACTTTTGGTGGACAAATAAGGGTGGGGGGGGGGCTGTACATGCACACACACATACACGCGTGCATACACACACACACACACATGCACACACTCCACAGAGACTCCACAGGGTCCAATAACCAACTGTGTGTATGAGGGTCTGGAGTATTCATCTGATGCCAATTTTTATTTCTTTTATTTTTTTTGGTACGGTTCCCCCACTTAAGGACACAATTCTTAATCCCCACCAGCAGAAGCACACAGTAGCACTCACTGCTTCAGCTGTTTCGGCATACTACTGCGTTACACCTTTTTATTGCTTATTTTTTTATATATTGTGTATATATTCTTTAGAATTTGTTTAGTTTTTTTATGTTTTCACTCTGTTTAATGTTCAATGTTAGGCACCGATTGCACAAAAGCACATTCCTTGTTTGCCAAAACTAAGGCAATAAAGCTCACTTCATCACTAGCTGGTGCGTCCCATGGGTTTCTGTGTCTCCCACCCCCCCTAGAGATTGATCAAATCTCTTTCTATTTCTCAAGTCCTATACTTCCTGTACATTGCTGGCCTCGGACTACACTACAAAATAAAAGCCCCGACGACGATTTGATCTGGATCAGAATATTTATGTTGTTTTCGGTGATGTGGTCCCACGCTTCCCCCTTCTCTTTCTATCTCTCTCTCTCTCTCTCTCTCTCTCTCTCTCTCTCTCTCTCGTACTCTCTTTCTCCCTATCCCTTTTTCTCTCTCACTGGCTTTAGCTCCCTGTCTCAGTCTATCTCTCTCTCCCTCTCCCCTTCTCTCTCTCACTGGCTTTCGCACCCTCTCCCTCTCTCTCTCTCTCTCTCTCCTCCCCTCTCTCTCTCTCTCTCCTTCCCTCTCTCTCTCTCTGTATAAACAGACCTCGCTTCCCCCAAACCGCCAGCGCAACACAATTTAAAAGCGGAGGTCACCCAACACATCGTGTGGTGAGTGCAAGCCCGACCACGAGAGACCCAAGCCGCCGAAGCCCACCGGCTGGTTCCTGGTTCTTGGTTCCTGGGGCCTTGTGGGTGGGTGAGGGGTGAGGGGTGAGGCGTGAGGGGTGGGGGTGGAATAAGGCGGGCGAGACACACCCCGCGGAGGCTCGACGGTTTGGATCGGAGGGCGTTCTGCGGGCTGTCAACACGCGAGGCAGACGAAACGTAGCGTGTGCGAAATATCGAGAACAGTTAAAACAAATAGAGGAGGGGGAGGAGGGGGTAGGTGGGGTGAGAGGGTGGGCATGAATACATTCCCACACACACACATACATACACACGCACACACACATGCTGAGACGCAGACATGCGCACATGCTCCTCACAACCCACCCCACACAGATACACACACACACACGCTGAGACAGACATACAAACAACACACACATGCGCCGAGACGCAGACCATGCGTACATACTCTCTCACACACACACAGACACACACACACACACACACACACGCTGAGACAGACATACACACACACACACACACACACACACAACACACACACACACACCACACACACACACACACACACACACACACACACACACACACACTGAGACAGACATACAAACACACACACACACGCTGAGACGGACATACGCACACACACACATATGCTGAGACGCAGACATGCGCACATACTCTCACACACACCCACACAGACATGCACACAACCATTATACACATCTGTACTATATATACAGAGAAACATAGACTGGTTCCCATGAACATATCTTCACATAGTCATGTAACCACCTCTGTGTGTGCGCGCACACACACACACACACACACACACAACACACCTATACTACAGCATTATACAGTCACAGAGTCACACATGGTACCAAAGCCCATATATAACCATAGCTCTGTAGACACACACACACAACACACACACACACACACACACACACACACACACACACACACACACACACACACACACACACACACACACACAGGTCAGAGAAGGGCAGAGAGCCATCCTTCACTGTAAAATACACCTCCGTCGCCCACACACGCCCTCTCCATTCACACCACCACCACCACCACCAGCACCACCACCCAGTCGAGGAGTCAGACACCGACATGTTTTCCTAAGCGCCCGTTGGAATGTATTTGCGTGTGAACCAGTATGATCACAGCGACTTGGCTGATACCGGTTGGAGTTGGAAGGAGAAACATCTTGATTTGAGACCGTGAAATGAGAACATATGAAAACAGATTCGCAAACTCGATTACTCAAGTCTTTCAAATGAATACCATGATGAACAATGACGAATGGTGGTGAGATATATTGAATTAAAGATATATTATATTAAAAGAATGTCTTCAATTTAATTTCTTTCGTCTCATCTATAATTAGAAAAATATGATCAATTAAAGACCCAGACTCAGAAATCAGATGCTTTGTTTCCAAAGGATCAAGCAGTAACCAAAACTGAAATATGACTTTGACAACACACAATGTATTTAAAGGCCGAATGTAAGACAATTGAATGTCTGAAGGTATTTTCTGACAGCCATTTTCTTTGACATCCTATACCCTGCTGATCCAACTACGTACAGCAATGTAAGTTTGGGTGTCCGGTTTTTAAGTCACCATGGGTGGAGTCCAATGATTAGACACTTTGTGCCTTGAATAGTGATTAGTGTTTGGATCATTTAATCAACTACACCTGACTTTGAAGAATTTGGTCAATATATCTGAGACCCGATTGCATTTTAAACCCCCATTGACGGACACGGTAAGGTATTTTTGCGACCTTTGTGACCTTTTGAGGCGTTATTGACGTTATTTCAACCCACAGGTGGCGACCGGTGAATTCCTAGCTTCGCTCCTTCGAAACGGCATTCCGGACGGTATTTTGACGTGGTATTTTTTACGTTATTTTCAAGGGTATTTTTCCATCATTTGAACTGAACTTGACCCTGGAGCAAACAGCCGGGGCGAGACCCTATGACCCCGTCTGAGAACACACACAACACACACTTCCTGGCGTTCGCACATAGCCGCCATCGATCGCTGTTCAAATATTATGGAATCGCTGCGCCGTTCGGAATATTACAGTATCCACCGCGCGAGGACATATAGGCACGCAGTGTGAAGCCGTTGTGTGTGTGGTGTGTGTGTGTGTTGTGTGTGTTGTGTGTGTGTGTGTGTGTGTGTGTGTGTGTGTGTGTGTGTGTGTGTGTGTGTGTGTGTGTGTGTGGTGGGCGGTAGTTTTCCGCCTCCCGTCTCGCTGTGCTCGATAATGAACTCTGCAGAGTACAGTAGAGCTTTGTCACCAAGTGTCTCGCTGCTCCACGAGCCAGCGGCGCTAAGCGATGTGACGCGATGGCTAATGTAAGTGTGCACGTCACACAGACACACACACACACACACACACACACACGCACACAGACACAGAAACACACACACTCCGATGTGTCAAGGAATTGGAATGTGTGCAATGCATGCATTTGCAGATCGATGCTAAACAGTCACACACACACACACACACAGATCATAACAGCTTAACACACACATTTTGTCTTTCTCTCTCACACCTCACCTCCTCGCCCTCTCTCTGTCTCTCCTCATCTCCTCTCTCTCTCTCTCTCTCTCTCTCTGTCTATACGTCTCTCTCCCTCCCCCTTGTCTTCAATGCGTCTGTTGTTCTGTGGTGCGGGTGCTGTTATGTGAGGGTCCGGGGTGACACCGCCGCCCGGGTCATGTCCCTCCGGCCCCCCTGCGCAAGGGTGTTGGGCTCTGGTGGTAATTGGACCTGGCCTCAAAGAACCTTGCCCACTCCCACCCACCTGGAGCGAGAGCGAGGGAGGGGTGGGGGGGGATTATGGTGGGAGAGCCGCCTAACCAACTGTTTTTCTGAATGTGTTGTGGGAGAAATTAAATGCGCAAAGCAGCTGACTTTCACTACGTCCTCCTAGCCCTTCTCTGTTGTCATGAACAGGAAGTTACTTTACTCTGCTTCTACAGGAACAGGAAGTTACTTTACTCTGCTTCTACAGGAACAGGAAGTTACTTTACTCTGCTTCTACAGGAACAGGAAGTTACTTTACTCTGCTTCTACAGGAACAGGAAGTTACTTTACTCTGCTTCTACAGGAACAGTTCCTGTAGAAGCAGAGTAAAGTAGCAGTGTAAAGCAACTTCCTGTCCCTGTCATTTTAACGTTTGGTGGGTTTAATTAAAGTCTTTTGCAGCACCAGCATGGTATCAATGTATACTTACTGGACTAGTTGTGTCTATACTGGTGCACTGCCAGACCTAAATCAAACAAACCCCGTTTTAATGACATGAACTACAGCTGTGTTTTGCTTATAATACACTACTGCTACTACTACGACTACTGCTACTATGACTACGACTGCTCTACAACAACTACACTCGCCTGTTACTGATTCCGACACTACTACTACTACTACTACTACACTACGACACAAC
>PIJE02000459.1:40000-66400 GCA_002895965.2 Coryphaenoides rupestris | reverse complement strand
GTCTCTCTCTCTCTGAATTATACCTCTCACTGTGTGTGTCTCTCTCCTCTCTCTCTGTCTCTCTCCCTCCCTGTCTCACATCTCTCTCTCTGTCTCCCTCTCTCTCTCTGTCTCTCTCTCTCACCTCTCTCCTTCTGTCTTTCTCCCTGTCTCACCTCTCTTTCTCTGTCTCATCTCTCTCTCTGTCTCCCTCTCTCTCTCTCTCTGTCTCACCTCTCTCCCTCTCTCTCTGTCTCTCTCCCTGTCTCACCTCTCTCTCTCTGTCTCCCTCTCTCTCTCACACTCTCTCAATTCTGTAAACACAGACGTGATTCCGTGACGAAATCCGTGAAGAAAGGACTTCGCAAAAAGACAGAATCCCGCCGACCAAAACACCTGTTGGATGAAATCTCTCTCTCTCTCTCTCTCTCTCTCTCTCTCTCTCTCTCTCTCTCTCTCCGTCAAACAGAGCTGTGTTATTTTTGCCACTTTTCCACTTTAACTCCTTAAATATTTAAAGACGAGCCGGCGTCCGTTTCTGGTGCCGGGAGAATCTGCACCGCGCGGCAGTGGGGGGGGGGGATAGATAATTTATGGCCGTTCCAGAAATAAGAACTCGTGGGGAGTTCAGCGTTCATGCCTATGAGAGGATGGAGTCTGAGAGAGTGTATGTGTGTGTGTGTGTGTGTGTGTTCTGCTGAGGGTATAAGTGTGTGTGTGTGTGTGTGTGTGTGTCTGCTGAGGGTATAGGTGTGTGTGTGTGTGCATTTGTGTGTCTGCTGAGAGTATAGGTGTGTGTGTGTGTGTGTGTGTGTGTTCTGCTGAGGGTATAGGTGTGTGCGTGTGTGTGTGTGTGTCTCTGCTGCGGGTATAGGGGTGTGTGTGTGTGCGTGTGTGTGTCTCTGCTGAGGGTATAGGTGTGTGTTTGCGTGTGCGTGCGTGTGTGTGCGTGTGTTTGTGTGTGTCTTTGCTGAGGGTATAGGTGTGTGCGTGTGTGTCTCTGCTGTGGGTATAGGGGTGTGTGTGTGCGTGTGCGTGGGCTGTCTCTGTTATTTATCGTGGTAACGTGTGTGTGCACGGCTCTCTCTCGCTCTCCCTGGTGCTGTTGTCTCGTATGATAGTGTGTATTGTAATGTTGTAATTCGGTGGTTAATATAGACCCCATTTTGTCGTCTTTTCAGTGTATAAAATGAAGAAGACGAAACCTTTAATCGCGACATTGACACCTTCCACAAACGTTATTACTGGACTTTGACATCTGCAATATCCTCCATACACACACACACACACACACACACACACACACACACACACACAAACACTCTCACGCAAACACATTAATACATTATGGGCTTTTACACCTAATACACACAATAACATTAACACACAGAATGCATTAACAGAGCCACACACACACATACACACACACTAACACCGCACAAGCACAACACACATGCATCCCCTCCCCGCACCCACCAGCCCTTGGACATCGAGGGGTGAAGCACTACTACACACACACACACACACACACCAGTTTGTACAGTAACACGGATCACACGTGCGCACTCCTGGCACATACAGCCCCGTGTGGCAGCCACGTGCGCTGACACTAGAGATAGAGAGAGATAGAGTCAGAGAGAGAGAGAAGAGAGAGAGAGAGAGAGGAGCCAATCCAATATGGCTAATCGACACAGGAGTCTGTTTACATAACAGTCACGATAGCCGCCAACATGCTAGCCGACAGGCTCTAAGTGGTGCTGTTGATTTGCCCCCAAAGCTTCTATCTCTCTCTCTCTCTCTCCTCTCTTCTCTCTCTCGCTCTCTCACACACACACACTCGCTCCCTCCCCTCCATCCCTACACGCTAACCCTCTCTCCATCACACACACACACACATACTCACTCGCTCGCTCACACTGTCTTCATGTGACCTGACAGGGCGTCCCAGTAGAGTCCGCGCTCTCTCTCTCTCTTCTCTCTCTCTCTCTCTCTCTCTCTCTCTCTCTCTCTCTCACACACACACACACATGCTCACGGGCTCGATGTTATCAGCCCTACTTGCTAAATTATCCCAAAGGTTTTACTGGCTGCTCATCATGTTTCAGACTCTACACCTCTATAGAGGAGGTTTAATGTTCAATGTTATGCACCAATTCCACAAAAGCACATTCATTCCTCGTTTGCCAAAAAACTAAGGCAATACAGCTGATTCTGATTCTGATTTCTGATTCTCATTCTGATATCACCGGACTACTAGATGATATGGCCCTGGGAAGACTCTATAGTTATTGATAAGGCCGAGAAAGGGGTTATGAATTGTCGCGGTTTATCCTGGTCGACCGCACACAATTTTCGGTAGCTGAGCTGTGTACAGCAATTTAACAGTCCCAGAATACAAATATGACAAAGCAACCTTCGCAACAGAAACGGCTATCCCTCAATCAGAGTCTCGCCCCCTCTCTCTCTCTCGCTCTCTCGCCACTAAACCCATGTAACTGAAAGTCCTGCCCTCTCCCCCTCTCCCTCTCTCTCGCTGCGTCTCTCCACTAAAGCCCATGTAACTTAAAGCCCTGGCGCTCTCTCTCTCCTCTGCTCCTCCTCTCTCTTCTCTCTCTTCTACTAAACCCATCTGTAACGTGAATTGTCCCAACCGTCTCTCGGCCTCTCTCCACTAAAGCCATGTAACTTAAAGCCCTGCCTCTCTCTCTCTCTCTCGCTCTCTCTCTCTTCTCTCCACTAAATTCCAAGTAACTGAAGTTCCCCCCCTATCATTCTTCTTTCTCTTCTCCTTGCCACTAAACCTATGTAACTGAGTGTCCTGCCCCCCCCCCTCTCTCCCTCTCTGTCTCTCTTCTCTCTCTCCACTGAACCTGTGTAACTGAAGCCCTGCCCCCTCGCTCTCTCTTGCCAATAAACGTTAATTTGGAGCATCCCGGCGTTCCAGGCGGAACGCCATGTGATGACAACGCCTGGGAATGAGCTTAGAGTTATATTGCCTACTTGTAGACATAACACAGTATAGACTCAAGGCTTTTTATGGAGCCGAGGCAAAAGGTCCAATCAGGAGCACGGCATTCCCTTTGTATTCCTCACAGATCTACTGTATGTCTGGGTTCCTAATTCCCACGCTGTCATTGCAGGCCCCCTCCCCCTTCATCTCTCAGCCAATCAGGACCTCATGCATTAAACAGGAGTACAAGTTTATAGATACTGTAAATCTCTCATTCATGTCCCTCTGTTGTTTCTGGGACTGTAGGCTCCACCTGTCTACTGAGAAAGAGATGGTGTACTCCAAGGCCAAGGAATTCCATCCATAGTCACCACCACCAACCCCCTCGCCCGCGTCTAGACTCCATCAGGGGAGAATCTCATCTCCCGGCAGACTTCATGGAGCCATCGTCCCATGAAGAATAGTTTGGTGGTGCTTAATTGCGAAATCCTCTCATCCTCTTCTCCTCCTCCTCCCTTCCTCTCCTCCCCTCTCATTCTATTACTTGTCTCTCTCACCTAACCTCTCTTATTTCCTCTCACCCTCCTCTCTAGTTCTCAATTCCCCTCCTCTCTCCACCCTTGCTGTCCTCTCCTCCTTCCTCCCTCCTTCTCCACTCCTCTCCCAATCCTTTTTATTCATTCCCTCCCACCCCACCCCTCCCCGACTCAGCACTCGATGCAGATTGGCTGGTTCCCCAGCAACCATCGGTTACCACGGCACCGTGAAGGTTTTGGAGGCGTGGCTCCCCCCAGGGGTCACAGGTAGCTTAGTAGCGCCCCCCCCCCCCCCCCGGGGACTGTACAAGGGGTAGGCACACACACACATGCACACACACACACACACACACGCACGCACACACACACACACAGTATTTTAGCAAGCCATGCACAAAAACAAGCAAGACACACTTTCCTTCTATCATCACAGGACGAAAATATTTAATTTCAATGTAAAAAAACAACATCCAAAATTAATGTCAGGAAATATCAGGAAATGTATGAATAGAAATATGAACAATGATGGAAGTTAGATTGAAGTTAGATATCGATGGTCCTTTGGAGACATTGTACATCCGACCACAGCATCACAAACATCACAGATATCAAATAACTTTTCTTTAATATCTAATAATAATTGGCTATTGGCCGAGTTTGTGCGTTCAGCCAAAAAGAAAAGCTAAAAAAAAAGATACCATGGCAACCATTATAAATCCCTCTTTGTATATGTATTAATAACCATATACATTTAGTATATGGTCAGTGGTAACTATTACTATCACTACTTTTTTGGCACCAAAATGAATTTATTTGATGATTTCTTCATCGTCATCATTCTTTTAAACTTCCGTCTTTTAAAATATGCAAATGTGCAAAAATTGCTTTTAGGTTAAAATTGTGTTACCTACAGTTGAATGACTTCAATACCACGATATATAAATAAAATACATTATTTTTCATATATTTGCACCCAAACCCAAAGATGTACTTGTGCTTACTTCTAATATTTGGGTGTATTCCGTAGTTATGGCACATGCCTGCGCTTGCTGTGTTTAACTGACAGGTATTTCGTCCAATTACATCGCACTACTGTCAACCGTCAACCCTCCCCTCCCGTTTCTCCCGGGCCGTGAACTCAAAGTTTATTTCAAAAAAGCGTACCAGCTGAAACACACACGATCGAATTTCCTGCCGTCATCGTCCCGGGAAGTGATGTGCGGTTCCCGCCAAAAGCTTACGGAACATATTATGCGCAAAACGCGGCAAAAACACGCATGACATTGGCATCAAAATTGTGATTTTCTTTGTATTGATTTAGTGATTGCCATCTTGGCAAAGCAAATCCAAAGAAGGCAGTGAATTCTGGGCTTCCACCACCGGAGTTTCGGTTGCAGATGGGCGTCCTCCCACTGCTGCTTATTCGCAGTTAGGCTTGTCAATCAAAATGGGCGGAGCTAACTGGTGGGCCGTACTCCAAAGCTTAAAATAGATTTTGGAAGCAGTTGGTCAAAACATTATTTGAAAATGTTCTGTTAGATCTTTTAAAAAAAAGACAGTTTGGCTGGTTTTCTCAAGGCTAGCAGGTAGCGTTTTATCCATCCATTCAAATGAGTGAGTTTGTAAGATTGACTTTTAGGACTTTATGTTTTCACCTTTGTGACGGGGTTCTCTTTCAGACTCCTAAAAACTAGAAAAACCGAGGCGTAGTCGGAAGATACTGATGGTGTACTTTATTTAGCCGGCCTCCACGATGCAAATAGTTCCCAAAAAAAAAGTGAAAATAAACATGAAAAACTAACAGAAAACTAAATACTCATCTGCAAGAGTAAAAAGAATCGGTCAACATGGGACTATGCAGTTCACTCAGCAATCTCCTGCAGCATCTGTTACCTTCTCTGTCACACAAAGACTGCCTCCCCCCAAATCAGGACAAATGTCCCCTTTTATTCCAGTAGCCCCTCCCACTGGGCGTAGCAATTACATAAACAACCAATCAATACATTTTCTAACTAAAGACAACATTTATAGCTGCCTAAACCCCAAATATATATTAACCCAAAATAACCTAAACATGTGGTGAGTGAATACAGTGTTTCAGTGTAAATGTATCCATGAAAGGCGATAGAACCCCCAAGTGTGCACCCTCGGTTGCGCTACTAAAACCGAACGGGAAGAGAGATAATAGCGGAGTTTAATGACGAGATTGCGAGACCGGAAGAGGGCGGGGAATGAGTAGTGAAATGTTTGTGTGTGTGTGTAGGTGTATGCGTGCGCCCGCAATCAGTGCCGTCAGTGACGGTGCCGCTCCGTCACAACCTTCAACATATTTTAAATAAACTAAATATAAAAAGCACTTGGCACCAAATAAGCAAAAGATAAATTAAAATACCATCCAGAACGGGACACCGACAAAACCGTTCAGACACTTGCCAGTGCCAAGGAATGAAAAAGTGGTGTGTCACAAGACTTCGGATGATGTGATTGGTTGCGTGGTTTGGTTGCCAGTTAGGGGCGGAACTTGAGTCCTGGATGGCAGCTGGTCTATAGTAGGACGGCACAGGTGACGGAGTCGCTGTAGGGTCAACAAAGGTGAGGTCAGCCATAACAGTAAAGTACTGAATTTAAATAATCTAGCATCCACCACAGACACGCTTAAAGGGTAACCGTCATCAAACGGCGGACCACTGACATCATTGGCCATATTTGGGCAACGCAAATCCTGGTCCACTAGTCTAGTCTATTCTGCAATGTTTTTCATCGAAACAGAGCTAATATTGCGGTCCACATTTCCTTCCGACGACACCCACAACTCTCATTAATTAGAAAATTAATTAGAAAATAGAAAATATTCGAGCTTGAGCGTTCGCCTTTAACGTCCTAATATCAGCTCATTTCCGACCTGTAGCAGGGGTCCGGGGGTGTTGGCCAGGGCGTACAGGGCCCAGATGGGGATGAGGCAGACGGAGGAGGTCACCAGCCAGCTTAGCCCCAAGGCCCAGGCCGGGGGCACCAGCCCCTTGGCCAGCGTGAGCGGGGTGAAGCGCGCCAGGGCAGAGATGAAGGTGGTCTGGGGGGGGGTGGAGATAGCAGCGTTAGCTCAGGGAAGACGCTAGCTATCTCAACTGCCTCAGAGGTTTGAATAGTGACTTTTGATTTCATTTTTTTTTTGCTAATTTAGTTAAATTTGATTTAGTCTCTCTTGTAAATGAGATCAGGTTTTTATTTTATTTACAAAACTTGATTTGTTGTGGGTTAAATAAAAATAAATAATTGCAATTTTTTTTTATTATAAATTCTAAAAATACATTCTCATCTGGGATAAATAAAGTATAATATGATCTTATCTTCTATTAAAGATGAAGAGGAAATACATCACAGCTCTGTGTTTGTATGCAGCGTTGTGCCAGCAATTCACGGAACCGGTCAAATGAAAACACATACGTTTCTCGGCGGGAAATGAGAGGTGAAAGGTCACTCACGATGCACAACAGGGGGGTCAAGTATCTCCAGCAGATGTTGAAGAACCTGGGCGGTCTGTAGCCGATCATCTCTCGGATGTTGTCACTGAACCTCTCCGGGCCTGCACAGAGGTTAGGGGGAGAGGGGACACCCAGGAATGACGTGGACATCACTACTTGCCCGGCCATTACTACCATAGTGTAAGTAATGAGTAATGGGCAGTAGTACATGGTCGGTACTCACTTTATTCTAACTTTTGCTCATCTTTTAAAAAGTACATTGCCTTGTTGTTTAAATGCCTACTTGTTCAGTTGCCTTGCCGTTGATATGCTTATTCGGTTATATTTCTCATTCCTTTTTGCTGTAAATACTGTCAATAGCGTGGATATTCTGATTCTGATCCCTCCAATTTGTGATATTTGTATTGTTCTGTTGCACATTCCGCTGGGCATCGCCACTTTTGTGTTGTATGTTATCCCTGTGTCGCTGAGCTGCAGCTAGTGTGCACGTGAATACTACTACAACAAATGAATACAAATAAATAAAATACAGTGCCATTGCTGTATCTATAACTACATTTGTTCTCCATGTCCGATTGTGTCTTTAGAAACCTGGTCATGCAGGGCTTTCGGTCAACACAAAAATTTTGATCATTGTGCTTTGATATTTTCTCTAATATGATATTGATATTTCCGATATTTCTGATATTTCTCTCGCTAATAAGTTGCTTTGGATAAAAGCATCTTCTGCGTGACAAAACACCAAAGTAAGTTCCCAGTGGTGAATTAAATAAGAACAATTACAAGAACAGCAACAACCACAACACTAATGTACAGTATATTACATCCTAAGCACGTCTGTGTTATACTAGGAGCCCTATATAATCGGGGTCTTAAAACGAATGACATTTAAGACATGTTAAAAAACAGATTTATACTCACTCCTGGAACCGTTCCCATTGGCCCTCGGCACATAGGGACAGATTAGGGAGTCACAGAAAAAGGGGTTTTTGTGCGAACAATTAGGGACCCTCCAAACCCTGAGGGTTCTCCGGAAGGGTTCCCCTCCTCCACCTCCAGCCACTCCCCCCCCCCCCCCCCCCCCACCCCCCAGGGGTGATTTAGTGCCTGGGGTACTTGGGACGGGGGGACCGGGGAGTGGGGTGGCGGGGGCGAGACAATGTTCTGGTTCTAACAGTCGGTCTGGTAGGCAGCTATGGTCGCTGTTAATATACTGTCTACTGGCTTTCCCACTGGAGTCAATGAAGGGGGGAGGGTCACGCTCGCGCACACACACGCACACACACACACGCACACACACACACACCACTTCAGAGTAGTAAACAAACACATCAATGGGAGAAGGAAACACAGACTAACAGATTGTGTTTTGCTGGAGGAGAGGAGGAGAGGAGGAGAGATGAACGAATGGAGAGAGACGAGGAGAGGAGAAGGAGAGACGAAAGGATGGAGAGAGAGGAGGAGAGGAGGAGAATTGAAAGAATAGAGAGAGGAGAGGAGGAGAAGAAAAGAGCAAAGGCGCAGGTGGAGAGAGAGAACAAGTGAGGAGGTGAGAGAAGAAGAAGAAGAAGAACAGATAGGAGAGAAAAAGAAGGAGGAGAAGGGGGGAGTGAGGAGGAGGAGGGAAATAGAGGAGTCGGACAGGAGAGGGGGATGAGAGGTAAGGAGGAGGAGGAAGAGGAGGAGGCGGGCATCGCACCATATACCCAGCCGATGGTGATGGACTGGCCGATGGCTATCAGCAACATGCTGGCTGCGCAGATGTGATGGTTGTAAATCTCAAATATATACACACCCCCCTGGGGAGAGAGACACGCGAGACACATGGGGGGGGGAGAGAGAGAGGAGAGAGAGAGAGAGAGAGAGAGAGAGAGAGAGAGAGAGAGAGATGACAATGAATCGTTATTAGCTATTCAACCAGAAACCAGGCGATAAGGAAAAAAATGGCTAACCATTGTTGTTTTTTTCCTGGTTGGCATGACGATTTTACATTGCCAGCAGGCAAATAAACAGCAATAAAATCGGCGTCAGTAACAATGGTATTAGTGACGATATCTGTAACCTATTTGGCGCTACTGGCAGGTTGCCAGCAACGTAGAAAACCTTCCACTTGCGAATTTGAGACAAAGATTAAACAGAAGGAAAACAGAGAAAGAGAAATAAAAGAGGAGAGAGAGAGAGAGAGAGAGAGAGAGAGAGAGAGAGAGAGAGAGAGAGAGAGAGAGGGAGGATAGAGAAAGAGGAAGAGAGAGGAAAGGAAGAGAGAGGAAAAGAAAAGAAGAAAAGAAGGAAGAAAGAAAGAAAAAGGGAAGAAAAAATTTAAGAGAAAAAAGAAAGAAAAAAGAAAGAAAAAAAATAAAAGAAAGAAAGAAAGGAAAAGAAAGAGAGAAAGAAGAAGAGAGGAAAGAAAGAGAAAGAAAAAAAAAGAAGAAAAAGAAAGAGAAAAGAAAGAAAAAGAGAAAGAGAGAGAGAGAGAGAAAGAGAGGAAAAGAAAGAGAGAGAGAGAGAGAGAGAGAGAGAGAGGGAGAGAGAGAGAGAGGGAGAGAGACAGAAAGAAAGGAAGAAAGGGAGAAAAAAAAGATAGAGAGAGAAGGAAAGGGAGGAGAGAAACGAGGGAAAGAGAAGAGGGCAGAAGATGGAGACAGAAAAGAAAGAGAGAGAGAGATAGAAAAAAGGAGGAGACAGAAAGAGAGAGAGAGAGAAGAGAGAGAGAGGAGAAGAAGAAAGAGAGAGAGAGAGAAAGAAAAAGAGAGAGAGAGAGAGAGAGAGAGAGAGAGAGAGAGAGAGAGAGAGAGAAGAGAGAAAGAGAGAAAGAAAGGAAAGAGAAAGAGAAAAAAACAGAGGGAGTGAAGGACACTGAAGAAGTTTGTTTTATCTACCCAGCAAAATTAGTCGGTATGCAGGACCAAATCGGAGCGTTTCCAATAATAATTGGTTGGGGGGTATGAGAGGGGCGGAGCATGTTGGGAGACCGGAGGAAGTGGTTCGGGGATAACGTACTGTAGTGACAAGGTCAAAGTTCATGATACATTGTAGAGAAGTATATGTGTCTGTAGTTACACCTCTGTACCTGGTGAAAGTCCTACATATTGTACGGGTTGATTTCGATGGTCCTAGTGTTTGGGACGTCAATGTTGCCGCAGCTTGCGTGCCACGGGACTATTAGACTAGTTAGCACCGGAGCCAACGTTCAGCTGGTGTTCCACCCAAGAGTCCTGATGGAGAGCAGACAGCGCACCTCACTCTCTCTAGTGAGTGAAGAGGATTTGTGCAACACACATCTCCACGACCAGGCCTGCAACGGGGGCTTATTTCCTTGATGTTTCTTACCGGCTGTTGTCTTGTGTTACTTATAGAGTGGCCCACACGTTAATATTATCTGTTCAGCATCTCATGGAGCATGAAGGGTCGGCTACATGCATGTCACGTGCTTTACACTGTTTTGATGTGTTTGAAAGGGGATCGCCTGATTCATTACTTTGTTTTGATCAAGAAGTGACTGCATCTATTTTGGTTGAATTCATTCATTGAAATAAATATCTAAAAAAAACAAATATAATAAATAAATCAATATTATACCATTTACGTTTTGTAGTTCAAATAATAGTAACTTTAATAATAAGAACATTAGAAGTAAGGTGATACACTTTTATACAAGAGTTAAAGGTTAACACACATGATCCTCCTGGGTTGGGGTTTAGTAAAGAACTCAGGGCGCTGTAGCTCAGGAAATAGCACCGGGTCAGCGTTACATTGATTTAAACATCATGTGTGCAGTTCTAAATCTCACTAGATCCATGAATTGCAAAGTCTGTGATTTTAAAAACAATCTATTGGTATTCTCACGAGACCCAACATTATTTATTATCCTTATTACTCTTTTTTGCATGATGCATATACTTTGTAAGTAGCTCTTATAGGTGTTGCCCCAGAGACAAGACGTATCATTATACTTCCCACAAAATCAGTGTTTTACAAAGAGGCTGTTATTAAAGTTTACTAAGCAACTCTAAAATCAGCCTTACAGTCTGACTACATGATAATGAGTACAATAAGATTGTAATACAACATACACCTTAAACCATTGATATAAACTGGTATGAACTGGTACAATATAACTTTAACTTGTCATGGTAAAAATATAGAAATAATATAAATTGTTCTTGTGAAAATGATATATTTAGTTTATTAATTCATACCTGTGAACTTTTATGAATGCAAATCTGTTAACCTCTTAAGCACCACTGTCCCATATGCTGGGAAAAGTGTGGGGGGGCACTATTAATGTCATGGTTGCGACCGTGTCTCCGGGCTCCCGGGGTTGGGGGGCATGGCTCCGGGCTCCCGGGGTTGGGGGGCGTGGCTCCGGGCTCCGGTGCCACCCCTGCAGGATTAGCGGCACCTGCGCTATGCTCGCGGCTGCCGTGAATCGACAATTAGTCACTGCATGAAAGCCCCGGCTTTCCACCCACTGGGGTCGGACCATTATGTTATGTTATGTTGTGTTACTGTTATAAGATACCTGTTGTTATTCTAGTCAGTGTATTCCCCGTATGGACTTGCACCCGTCGCCAGCCAGCCGATCTACCCGTCTCTCCCTGCCTGCCGGTTCCCGCATCTCCCTGCCGCGCTCGCCACCCGTCCCGCTGGCTTCACTCCCGTTTTCCTCTGTTTGTATCATAAATAAATACCACCGCACTGCATAACCCCGAGTCCTGAGTCTTGTGATTGGGACCTCCTGCTCACTCCCGTGACAATTAATACATTTTGTGTTTATGTTCATATTCATAATGGAAGAGTTACACACACACACACACACATACATCTGGCTGACTTATTCTCATAAATAATCTATCTTTGGGCCGAATGTGAATTTAAAGTTTTGACATTTTCCTTCTCTAAGATGTTATATGTCTCCTGACATTGAGCCTGGTGGTGTGAGTGTTGGCACATTGAGTAAAGCTGACCTGAGAGTTTCCAGTGTACAGTGTGGACTCCCCAGTCCAGCAGAGAGCAGCTTCACTCCTGAATCCTGCAGATCATTGGTACTCAGGTCCAGCTCTCTCAGACTAGAGGAGTTGGAGCTGAGAACTGAGGCCAGAGCTTCACAGCATCTCTCTGACAGATGACAGCCATTCAGCCTTCACACAGAATAAACAGGAACATGTTAGGAACTGAGATTAAAAGAATGTGGATTTTTTGCTTTTTCCATAATTCTTCCAATGCAATTCCAAATATTAATTGTTAGATGTCAAAAACATGTACAAATATTCAACAACACGTATCTTTATACCTCCCTACAAAAAGCAGTGCTTCAACTAAAGAGGGCTGTTATTAAAGTTTACTTTAAACAACTCTTAAGTCCACCTTACGGTCTGACTACATGATATGAGTAGAATACAAATGTCGATACAACATACACGTATACGCATCGTACAAGGCTGGAAAGAATATAACTAACACCTTATTGTCCATGGGCATAAAAAACAGGAAACATGTTAAGAAAAGTAATATATTTACTTAATGTAAACTTTTATGGATGCACAATCTGTTCTAAACATAAGTCTTTTACTTTTTCCACAATAAATCAAAGAGAAGTTTGTGGAACTTCTTCATCACTTCTTTATTGAAACCAAAGCAGCAGGAATCTGCAGATACGACCGGTTCCAAGTTGTCTTCATCTTGGATGGTCTGGATGAGTGTCGACTTCCTCTGGACTTCCAGAACAACCAGATCTTGACTGATGTCACAGAGTCCACCTCGGTGGACGTGTTGCTGACAAACCTCATCAGGGGCGACCTGCTCCCCTCCGCTCACATCTGGATAACCACACGCCCTGCGGCAGCCAATCAGATCCCTGCTCAGTGTGTTGGCATGGTGACAGAGGTGAGAGGGTTCACCGACCCACAGAAGGAGGAGTACTTCAGGAAGAGATTCAGAGAGGAGACGCTGGCCAGCAAAATCATCTCCCACATCAAGAAATCACGAAGCCTCCACATCATGTGTCACATCCCAGTCTTCTGTTGGATCGGTGCTACAGTTCTGGAGGACCTCTTCAAAACATCCCAGAGAGAAGAAGACATGCCCAAGACCGTGACTCAGATGTACATCTACTTCCTGTGGGTTCAGTCCATACAGGGAGACAGGAAGTATCATGGGAGAGCTGAAACAGATCCACACTGGAGCTCAGAGAGCAGGGAGATCATTGTTTCTCTGGGAAAACTGGCTTTTGACCAGCTGGAGAAAGGCAACCTGATCTTCTACGAGGCAGACCTGGCAGAGTGTGGCATCGATATCAGAGCAGCCTCAGAGTACTCAGGAGTGTTCACCCAGATCTTTAAAGAGGAGTGTGGGCTGTACCAGCACAAGGTGTTCTGCTTCGTCCATCTGAGCATCCAGGAGTTTCTGGCTGCCCTTTATGTCTTTCTGTCCTTCATCAACACTGGTGTCAACCTGCTCTCAGAAGAACAACCACGATCCATGTTGTCTGCTCTTGTTAGAAAGAAAGCCAAGGTCTACCTCCTCCACCAGAGTGCTGTGGACAAGGCCTTACAGAGTGAGAACGGACACCTGGACTTGTTCCTCCGCTTCCTCCTGGGCCTCTCTCTGGAGACCAATCAGATTCTCCTAGGAGGTCTGCTGGGACAGACAGGAAGTTGCTCACAGACTGATCAGGAAACAGTCAGTTACATCAAGGAGAAGATAAGTGGAGATCTCTCTCCAGAGAGAAGCATCAATCTGTTCCACTGTCTGAATGAGCTGAACGACCGTTCTCTAGTGGAGGAGATCCAACAGTACCTGACATCAGGAAGTCTCTCCAGAGAAGATCTCTCCCCTGCTCAGTGCTCAGCTCTGGTCTTCATCTTACTGACCTCAGAAGAGGATCTGGACGTGTTTGACCTGAAGAAATACTCTGCTTCAGAGGAGGGTCTTCTGAGGCTGCTGCCGGTGGTCAAAGCCTCCAAAACATCTCTGTAGGTTCACTAATTACATGTATTGCAACACACACAGCACAATATACAAAATAATATAATATAAAAGTTATAATCATATTCTAAACATTATTTACGAGCTACGAGCCCATGTTGTAACAAATGAACAAGGTAACATAAAGAGTCCAGAGTTTGGTTGCGGCACAAATGTATCGAGTAACCAAACACAATGAGGCGTTTTACAACAAATGATTAGAAAAACCAAGAAGCTCTTAGTCAATCTGTCCAACGTAACGGTTCACAAATAATAAGAGCCTGATGATAGCCATAAGGTAATGGTTAGCCGCATTACAAACGACGCTGAACAAGACGAGTACAGAGTGTGTGTAGTGTGTCTGCCCAAGGGAAGCAACAGAGAACCATCGTTGAAATTTGGTGGCTTCAATAGAGTAGGCTCCGCCCACAAACCCCCAGCTGCACCTACAGGACACAGACAGGAAAAGGACAAAGCAACAACACAGCATTCATAGATACTAATACCGTAACACTACAAAACAGCAATTCAATATTCAATGTATATTTACATCCAATACATCATTATATTTTATTGATCTCATATATTAACATTGTCTAGACTAATAAAACATAAAGCCACAGTTCCTAACATGTTCCTGTTTATTCTGTGTGAAGGCTGAATGACTGTCATCTGTCAGAGAGATGCTGTGAAGCTCTGGCCTCAGTTCTCAGCTCCAACTCCTCTAGTCTGAGAGAGCTGGACCTGAGTACCAATCGTCTGCAGGATTCAGGAGTGAAGCTGCTCTCTGCTGGACTGGGGAGTCCACACTGTACACTGGAAACTCTCAGGTCAGCTTTACTCAATGTGCCAACACTTACACCACCAGGATCAATATCAGTAGACAGAACATATTGGCATTCATAAAAGTACAAATTCACAATCGTAAATAGATAATTTGCTTTGGAATAACCAAATTAAAAATGGGTTTTCCATGATAGCACTCGTCAAATTATTGTTTTCACATCTATATAGATTGATATCACACAGAGCAATATAAGTGGGGTTGTGTTGTTCAAGGAAGGAATGAGTGTATTTGTGATATGAGGCCCCCTTGTGTCCGAGGCCGGTACGATGGACAGGACGTTATTTAGGGAGGAGGTCAGGGAGTCAGCGGGGAGTCCTGGGTTAGACGTGAGAGCACTATAGTTTGATGACCGCACCACTAAGAGACAATATTCCCAGTAGAAAAGTAATTATTGAAAGGAACATTTATTTGGATAACTTATATTCTTAGTTTGCGGATGCTTTAAAGAAGAACCATCCTTTTTTGTTGGTGAACTTGAGACCGAAGGCTCTAACTTCTCGTCAGGTGAATCTGGCGGCGGTGAGGGTCCGACATAATAACCCTGTCTCTAACCGGGACACTGGTCATATTTATAGTCTGAGAGGTAGAAAGTGTATGTTGTATTATGTTGTAATTCTAAGTAAGGTGGAATTTAGATTTGGTCGTGAAGTTTAACAACAACTTCTTAAAACTGTCTTTTTATGGGAACTTCAATGATAACCTTTGCTGAATATTTGTACATATTTTTTAACATCTAACAATTAAAGATCACAATTTTTGAATTGGCCAAACTTCTCTTTGATTCATTGTGGAAAAAGTAAAAGACTTATGTTCGGAACAGATTTGCATCCATAAAAGTTCATTAAGTAAATATATACTTTTCTTAACATATTTCTGTCTTTGTTGCCATGACAATAAGGTGTTAGTTATATTCTTCCAGCCTGTATCGATGGTATACGGTGTATGTTGTATTGCATTTGTATTCTACTCATTATCATGTAGTCAGACCGTAAGGTGGACTTTAGAGTTGTTTAGTAAACTTTAATAACAGCCTCTTTATTGAACACTGCTTTTTGTGGGGAGTATAAAGATACGTGTTGTTGAATATTTGTACATGTTTTTGACATCTAACAATTAATATTTGGAATTGCATTGGAAGAATTATGGAAAAAGCAAAAATCCACATTCTTTTAATCACAGTTCCTAACATGTTCCTGTTTATTCTGTGTGAAGGCTGAATGGCTGTCATCTGTCAGAGAGATGCTGTGAAGCTCTGGCCTCAGTTCTCAGCTCCAACTCCTCTAGTCTGAGAGAGCTGGACCTGAGTACCAATGATCTGCAGGATTCAGGAGTGAAGCTGCTCTCAGCTGGACTGGGGAGTCCACACTGTACACTGGAAACTCTCAGGTCAGCTTTACTCAATGTGCCAACACTTACACCACCAGGCTCAATATCAGGAGACATTTAAAACCTCTTGTTTGAGAATGTCATCCTAAATGACATCTAAATATATCAGCTCATAACTCAGTACCTGTGATGACATCATTCATGACTATGGTGTCATGGGAGATGTTACACCTTGTTGTTTATGTGGATATTGTAATGATTACATATACTATATATACTATATACATATACTACATATACTATATTCTACCTTAGAAATATCCATAGGAGCACAAAATATATTAATAGTGCCCCCCCCCCCCCCCACACACACACACACACACACACTGTCCCCAGTATACATGATGTTTATGGTTAGGAGGTTAAAAGATTTGCATCCATAAAAGTTCACAGGTCTAAGTAAAACAACTAAACATATACCTCCCTTAACATATTACTGTTTTTGTTGCCATGACAATAAGGTGTTAGTTATATTCTTCCAGTCTGTGTCGATGGTATACGGTGTATGTTGTATTACATTCTTATTCTACTCATTATCATGTAGTCAGACAGTGAGGTGGACTTCAGAGTTATTTAGAAAACTTTAAAAACAGCCTCTTCATTAATCTCAGTTCCTAACATGTTCCTGTTTATTCTGTGTGAAGGCTGAATGGCTGTCATCTGTCAGAGAGATGCTGTGAAGCTCTGGCCTCAGTTCTCAGCTCCAACTCCTCTAGTCTGAGAGAGCTGGACCTGAGTACCAATGATCTGCAGGATTCAGGAGTGAAGCTGCTCTCTGCTGGACTGGGGAGTCCACACTGTACACTGGAAACTCTCAGGTCAGCTTTACTCAATGTGCCAACACTTACACCACCAGGCTCAATGTCAGGAGACATTTAACATCTTAGAGAAGGAAAATGTAAAAACTTTAAATTCACACTCGGCCCAAAGATAGATTATTTATGAGAATAAGTCACCCAGATGTATGTGTGTGTGTGTGTGTGTGTGTAACTTCCATTATGAATATGAACATAAACACAAAATGTATTAATTGTCACGGGAGTGAGCAGGAGGTCCCAATCACAAGACTCAGGACTCGGGGTTATGCAGTGCGGAGTGGTATTTATTTATGATACATACAGAGGAAAACGGGAGTGAAGCCAGCGGGACGGGTGGCGAGCGCGGCAGGGAGATGCGGGAACCGGCAGGCAGGGAGAGACGGGTAGATCGGCTGGCTGGCGACGGGTGCAAGTCCATACGGGGAATACACTGACTAGAATAACAACAGGTATCTTATAACAGTAACACAACATAACATAACATAATGGTCCGACCCCAGTGGGTGGAAAGCCGGGGCTTTCATGCAGTGACTAATTGTCGATTCACGGCAGCCGCGAGCATAGCGCAGGTGCCGCTAATCCTGCAGGGGTGGCACCGGAGCCCGGAGCCACGCCCCCCAACCCCGGGAGCCCGGAGACACGGTCGCAACCATGACATTAATAGTGCCCCCCCACACTTTTCCCAGCATATGGGACAGTGGTGCTTAAGAGGTTAACAGATTTGCATTCATAAAAGTTCACAGGTATGAATTAATAAACTAAATATATCATTTTCACAAGAACAATTTATATTATTTCTATATTTTTACCATGACAAGTTAGTTATATTCTACCAGTTCATACCAGTTTATATCAATGGTTTAAGGTGTATGTTGTATTACAATCTTATTGTACTCATTATCATGTAGTCAGACTGTAAGGCTGATTTTAGAGTTGCTTAGTAAACTTTAATAACAGCCTCTTTGTAAAACACTGATTTTGTGGGAAGTATAATGATACGTCTTGTCTCTGGGGCAACACCTATAAGAGCTCCTTACAAAGTATATGCATCATGCAAAAAAGAGTAATAAGGATAATAAATAATGTTGGGTCTCGTGAGAATACCAATAGATTGTTTTTAAAATCACAGACTTTGCAATTCATGGATCTAGTGAGATTTAGAACTGCACACATGATGTTTAAATCAATGTAACGCTGACCCGGTGCTATTTCCTGAGCTACAGCGCCCTGAGTTCTTTACTAAACCCCAACCCAGGAGGATCATGTGTGTTAACCTTTAACTCTTGTATAAAAGTGTATCACCTTACTTCTAATGCTCTTATTATTAAAGTTACTATTATTTGAACTACAAAACATAAATGGTATAATATTAATTTAATTATTATATATATATATTTGGGATATTTATTTAATTGAATTGAATTCAACCAAAATAGATGCAGTCACTTCTTGATCAAAACAAAGTAATGAATCAGGCGATCCCCTTTCAAACACATCAAAACAGTGTAAAGCACGTGACATGCATGTAGCCGACCCTTCATGCTCCATGAGATGCTGAACAGATAATATTAACGTGTGGGCCACTCTATAAGTAACACAAGACAACAGCCGGTAAGAAACATCAAGGAAATAAGCCCCCGTTGCAGGCCTGGTCGTGGAGATGTGTGTTGCACAAATCCTCTTCACTCACTAGAGAGAGTGAGGTGCGCTGTCTGCTCTCCATCAGGACTCTTGGGTGGAACACCAGCTGAACGTTGGCTCCGGTGCTAACTAGTCTAATAGTCCCGTGGCACGCAAGCTGCGGCAACATTGACGTCCCAAACACTCGGACCATCGAAATCAACCCGTACAATATGTAGGACTTTCACCAGGTACAGAGGTGTAACTACAGACACATATACTTCTCTACAATGTATCATGAACTTTGACCTTGTCACTACAGTACGTTATCCCCGAACCACTTCCTCCGGTCTCCCAACATGCTCCGCCCCTCTCATACCCCCCCAACCAATCATATTAATGGAAACGTGAGGTCCCTGCATATCGACTAATCAGGTGGTAGATAAAACAAAACATTCTTCAAGACAACATATTAGTCCGTCACCCCTCGTGTCAAAGATGTACATTTCTCACAAACTATAACCAATCGAGACCCTTAAAGAGACGTACTCCAATTGTAAATGGTAGCTCTGGGGAATTACCCAGGGGTTACAGCAAGAAACAATTTACTTCCAGGTACACTTCAACATATGTTCAAGGATAGAGAGGGAAGGTACGACTTAAGAAGGAAAGATCACTTAAAACAGCCTTGTGTCCGCACCACTCTTAAAAGTATGTGTACTTCAGTCTGCGGGCTGACTGTGGAATGGACTAGATGAAGAGATCAAGCAAAGCAATAGCATATCACAGTTTAAATACAAATATAAGAAAATAATTGTCCAGAAATACAGAAATGAGGGTAAATGAAAGTGTTGATGCTGATTTAATGATGAAACTATTTGCAAGAGTAGTGCATTGTGTGAGGATGTAAATATGATGTATTGATGTCAATATTTCTCTTTTTTTGATGTATAAGATATATATTTATGATTGTATATAACACTGTTGCTGTAGGGCAGGACATGATAAGCATTTAGCTTCTTCCTGCTCCTTCTCCAACACATCCATTCTTTTGTTTTGGTTTTAATGACGGAGATTGTTTGACTTCTTTTTTTATGTTTGGTGTTTTTTCTTCTGTTTTATTGTGATCTTTTAATGTTGATGTTCCAGACAAAGGAAAGAAATATACATTTCTCCTTGATTCAATATGGAAAAGTAAAAGACTTATTTTAATCTCAGTTCCTAACATGTTCCTGTTTATTCTGTGTGAAGGCTGAATGGCTGTCATCTGTCAGAGAGATGCTGTGAAGCTCTGGCCTCAGTTCTCAGCTCCAACTCCTCTAGTCTGAGAGAGCTGGACCTGAGTACCAATGATCTGCAGGATTCAGGAGTGAAGCTGCTCTCTGCTGGACTGGGGAGTCCACACTGTACACTGGAAACTCTCAGGTCAGCTTTACTCAATGTGCCAACACTTACACCACCAGGCTCAATGTCAGGAGACATTTAACATCTTAGAGAAGGAAAATGTTAAATTGTCACCTGCGTGTGTGTGTGAGTATTCATACAAGTGTGTGTGTGTGTGAGTATTCATACAAGTGTGTGTGAGTATTCATACAAGTGTGTGTGTGTCACCTGCGTGTGTGTGTGTGTGTGTGTGTGTGTGTGTGTGTGTGTGTGTGTGTGTGTGTGTGTCTGTGTGTGTGTGTCACCTGCGAGTCCAGCCCCAGCATGAGCAGCATGAGGAAGAAGCAGACGGACCACAGGTGGGGGAGGGGCATCATGGTTACCGCTCGGGGGAAGACGACGAAGGCCAGACCGGGTCCTGCGAGGGACAAACTAAAGATCGCTCACTTGCTCCCTCATTCCCTCTCTATGGGGGCATCAAACATGTGGCCCGGGGGCAGGATACGGCAATTTGATAAAATGATTCCTTATTCATTTCTTCACTTTATCCAAAAACATACAAAACATCAGTTCGTTCATTTTTTACAAATAACCACTTAGGGCAGATTCGGGGAGTTCCAGGACCTGGAGATGGAGCCAAAACTGTGACACTCGCTCACCCTTTTTCAGTCGACCCTTCTGACGCGACAGAGGACTTCCAACGGGAGATTAGCGACACACACTTTCCGCTTACTGAGGGTGTGAACATTTTTTAGCAGTACTTGGAATCGAGCTATCCCGTTTGCCTCAATTACCCTGGTGCTGCTGTTGTCCCGTTGCTCATATTTGTCTCTGCTATGTGGGTCTCTGCTGAGATCATGTCTTTGTATATGTGTTCGCTGTTGTGTAATTTACGTCCTGAAATGGTTTGTCTCCGCTTGTTGAACTGTAATCTACCCTGTTTCTATTTGCTGCCCGTATGTCGTATGTGTTCTGCTGATGTCTTTATTTTCACTGTAAATCATGACATGACGATTGTTTTAAATGTGTTTTCATTTTAGCTGCCAACTTCACACCTGGCCAGGGACTACAGATGAAAACGAATGGCTAATTCTGGCATATTTATAATGCTGTCTATTAATATGCACTGTCCCTGAGAAATAAACTAAATAAATAAGTGTTTATTTCTACGTAAATATTATGTGAACAGCCATTTTGATTCATGACACGTTGTCCTTAACGTGTCCGACTCTCTGTGTCACCTGACTGGGCCACATGGGCGATGTCCACTCCCTGCTCCTGAGCCATGAAGCCCAGCACGGAGAAGATGGCGAAGCCGGCCACAAAGCTGGTGGCGCCGTTCAGCAGACACAGCACGAAGGAGTCGCTGCAGGGGACACACACACACACACACACACACACACACACACACACACACACACACCACACACACACACACACACACACACACACACAGTATAGTCACACACTAACACACACACACACACACACACACACACTGTATATAGTCACACACTAACACACACACACACACACACACCTACACACACACACACACACACACATATATAGTCACACTAACACACACACACACTTATATAGTCACACACTAACACACACACACACACACACACACACACATATATAGTCACACACATATAAAGTAACACACATACACACAAAGTTACACACACTAACACACACACACACACACAAATACACATGGAGTGTGTGTGTGCGTAGGTCTTGGGATTGGGTCGGCTCATATCGTGACAAAGAGGAAGGAAAGCAGAACATGTGAAGTCCTCAGAGAGAGTTGAGTGGAGTTAAGGGCTCATTAAAATTCACCACACAAGCAGCTTTACAGAGACACAGCGACTCCATCGTCACTGGGGACGGGTCATTGTTATGAAGAGGGACGAGAAGGACAAGGACAAGGACAACAGAGAGAGCGAGAGAGAGAGAGAGAGAGAGAGAGAGAGAGAGAGAGAGAGACAGATTGTGAGGCAGGGCAAAGCAGATAATGGAAAGGTAAAGATGGACAGAAAGTTCCAGGAAATATTCGTAAATATTGATTAACTCACTCCTGTCCCAACCATAAGCTAGCTTCTAGATTTGAACTTTATATTATAGTTTTATTTCACTGCATTTTATAGTATACTCTTTATCTTTCCTGTTTGCTTTTTTAAAAACTAAACTAAAGTCTGTGAACATTTCTATTTCCCATGCCGATAAAGCTCTTGAATTAAATCAAGCCCACTTCACAAATAGACATAAAGACTAAATACAGACGAACTGGTTTAGATAGCCATAGAGAGAGAGAGAGAGAGAGAGATGGAGAGAGAGGCTGAGAGAGACTAACCAAAATAACAGAGAGAGAGAGCAGTGTGAGAAAGGATGACAAAGAAAGAGAGGAAAATGAGAGAGAGATATATATATATACATACAGTATATATATAGAGATAGTGAAAGAAGGAAAGAGCGAGAGAGGCCAGAGAGTGATAGGAACGACAGAGAGCAAGAGAGAGAAAGAGAGAGAGAGAGAACGAGAGCGAGAGAGAGAGCGGTAGAGTGTGGGAAGCGCAGCGTGAGGTGGTGTTCCTCAGGGCGCGGTGCTCTGTCCCCGGTGCTTTCCCTCTGTACTCCATTCCAGCCATTCCGGGAGCAAGCCTTCATCCCACTCTCCCAACAACAAACCACACGGGCCCTTCTGAAGTGCAGCGCGGGCCCAGAGCGAGGCCACACGCTGCAGCAGCAGTGTGGCCTTTTTTTGCAGTGCTGCTTCGGTTCCGAAACCTACATACACATGCATACAAACCCCATCTCTCTCTCTCTAACTCTCTCTCTCTCTCTCCCTGTCCACCTGCAACCTGATCCAGAGTGGGGTGGGGAGGAGTGGCTAAAGTGGTCTGGGCATGTGCATGAGAGACTGTATTAAAAGGGCTCCTATTGCCAGCCTACCCAGTGGACTGTACCAATTGGTAAACTGATCGAGTCATAGCATACATCTAGGTGGACACTCCCACTTGTGATGTCACTTTGTCACAATGACAACTTTAGTCACATGGCAATTTTGAAACGGCTTGTATATCGGCCAATCACGCTCACACGTGGGCATGCAACATAGGGCCCCTTTAATGGGGAGGGCATGTTCGAAAAAAGACGCCGGTGAAAATGCTATCATGGCTGTAAAACGTTTTTACATTTACTCAAAATCGCCTCAGCTGTTTCATGCGCTAAGAGCTGTATGTATGTGATGTGTGTGTGTGTCTGCATCCGTCTGTGTGTGTGTCTCACGTGTAGCAGTTGTTGTGGAACTTGTTGTAGCTGCCCATCACTGTGAGGCCGCCGAGCGCAAGGCCATATGAGTACAATACCTGAGTGCCTGCATCCAGCCATATCTACAGCGAGAGAGAGACATAGAGAGACGGAGAGCGAGAGACATAGACAGAGACAGAGAAAGAGAGAGAGGGAAAGACATAGACAGAGACAGAGACAGAGAGACAGAGACGGAGAGAGAAACAAAGAGAGAGAAAAAGAGAAAGTATTTAATTTCCTTTTATACTTCTAATCAGCATTAAAACGTCAAAAGTCATACGATTCAATCGTATTCCAAATTCAAACCATTGTCACTTCTTTTTCAGTGTTCTTTGTGACACCAGGTTAAATTTGGGCGGGATTTAAGACGTTGTTAAACTCTCGAACCAATCGCTTCATTAGATTTGTGAAGAATGATGAATCCACCAATCAGAAACAACGAAACCTTTTCATTTCCACGTGTAAAGAATTATATGCCACTCCCCATATTTGTATATTTGCAAATATTATTAGCGAAACCAAAAAATGCAATCTAAAAAGATATACAATTATATTTATTGTATTCTCTGGTTCTGTAATTGTATTTAAATGTTATGTTCTCAGATATATACTGTATATATATATATATTATTGTTCATGTTCTCAACTCCAAAAAGTGTGACAATATTTTCAGGAGTGTAATAATGGCCATTTACATACCAACGAGAATAACAGTACAAACTAAGCATAAATCAATATCAATATTTGAGCAGATTCAACTACTTTTTTTCCATTTCCTTTTTCTCTAATATTTGTTTTGGATGTAGATCCCTTTGTCTTGCGGGTCTGTCTATATACATGTGTGCGTGTGTGTGTGTGTGTGTGTGCTTGGTTCATACCTCAAGGTCTGCTAAGCGGGTGATGTCAGGCTTCAGGTAGTAGATGATGCCCTGAGCTGCACCCGGAAGCGTGGCCCCGCGCACCAGCAGGGCGAACAGCATGAGGTAGGGGAAGGTGGCGGTCAGGTACACCACCTGGGAAGGTGCGCCGTGGACAGGATGTGATGTCAGAGCAACCAACAAGCAATTGAAAAGGAGGGGGGGGGGGGGTATCTACCTAAAAGAGGCGCTAAAAGCAATTGAAGGGGCCCTATTATACCACCAGGTGTGAGCGTGGTTTTCCATTATAAGCCGTTTCAAAAATGTGTGGAGTGTGTCCACCAATGGATAGATCTAGTCTACCAGCCTCTATATACCCCACCACCCTGTCCTGTCCATGAAAAAATAAATGCAAAGACCCCCCCCGCCCCAACCCTCCCTTTCGATCGAAACAACCAAATATAAGTTGGGGTGAGAGTCGAAAGTTTGCTGTGAAAATGTTTGACAATTCCATTTTTTTTGTAGAACTATGACCAATGGAATTACGGACATTATGCAGACACAGCTAAAAAAATAAATAAATAAATAAAGAATGGAGGCTAGCCATGTACTGCAATGTTCTTGCACTGGTGAGGCACACGTCAAAGCACAGGAAATACAGGTCGAACAGGGCGCCCTAACGACTCGTCATGGAGGAAGTGTTGACGGTTGGGTTGTGGTTACCATTAGCATGTTAGCGTGCCCCCCCCCCCCCTGTTTTACTACAACGTGTAATCAGAGAATTGACTATCGTGACCGTGGTTACTAGCAATCCCATTAGCATAGTTTTCCATCGACATTTCCATGGCGGTTTGGCTAACGGCTGGTTCGGAGTTCACCCTTACAGATCAAGGGGCTTTTCCTGGCTCAAAATGAGGAGAAGGCGCTATATACCGTTACCAAAGGAGGGTGGAGGTTACCATTGCCGCTCGCGGATCATAGGGCTATCCGGTTGTTAAATCGTGACATATGGACGTTCTGATAATACTGTTTCCGTGCCCCTCGGTGTTTGAATAGATCCGAGTAAATTTTATTAAAAAAGAATTAAAATGACACAAAAAAAAATTACAAATTCATTCCAAATTTAGGCCATTCTGCATAATGAGTGCCTCACTAAAGAAGGAAGTGATCGTGTGTTTACAGGCTCCACCATTGTGTTTTGCTTTGGGACCTGAAGGAGCGCTTGGACCCGGAAATGAATTTACGTCACGCATGGCGTCGCCTAGCTAACATGGTTATTTCTGTTTATATTGTGCATACTGGCACTCAAATCTTTTGTGTTAAAGAGAAATGTTACAAATATACAAATATTAGTTTTTCTCGAAAAGAAATAGAATAATTCCAATTAAGCAATGTTACACACCGGCATGTGCTGAACCTCCATTATTTACGCAACAGCGGCACTGTGTGCGCATCGCCGTCTCACCTTGCCGGTGGACTTGACTCCCTTCCAGATGCAGAAGTAGCAGATAATCCAAACGGCGGCGTGACACAGTGCCAGTTCCCAGTTGATGGGACCCAGCTCGTCCAAACTGCTGGACATCTTGAGCACCCCCCGCCTAAAATATACACACACACGCACGCACGCACGCGCGCACGCACACGCACACGCACACACTTTGTTAACCCACCATAGACCCGCTTGCTAGCTAGCTAACTGTCCAACTAACTAATTAACTCAATGACCCACTATCTAATCAGAGCAATAAACTGACCAACTAACAACTATCTTGCGAGGTAGCTAATTCATAGTCTTGCTAATTAGCTTACTATCTAACTAACAGCTGGCTTGCTCACTAGCTTGATCACTAGCTAGCTAACGAACCAACACATTAAGAAACCAAAATCCCAAATCACTAATGAACTAAATCTCACCTCATCAATTAATTAACTATCTTGCGAGCACGCTAAATTATTGTCTAACTAACTAGCTAGCTAACTAGCCAACCAACCAACCACCAGAACGTGACTTGTAAGAGTGTTCACTCACTCCCAGAACTCCACAACCGGTGAGGTGGCATTCTCTGGCAAAACGGCATCGGAGGACCGATTCTGCTGATCAAACAAGACACACGCTTCTGCAATTCACAAGCACGCACACACACACACACACACACACACACGCACACGCACACACACACGCACATGCACACACAAACACGTTCTTTATTGCTATGAAATCTGAAAGGAAATACAAAGCCAACAATTATCTTCCGTGC
>PIJE02000459.1:17500-35000 GCA_002895965.2 Coryphaenoides rupestris | reverse complement strand
GTATTATCTTCCAGAACCACGTTGACTATTGCAGTCTCCTGTTCAGCCGTGAAGACACGCTCCCTCCCACCACGCCGGGGTAATCTTTCAGTTCTGCAAAATATACAAATACAGTACAATGTAAAATACAAGAATACTATTGTTTATCAAGTTAACTGTTAATACTAGTGTTTTCCTGTCATAGTAGTGTTTCTTACCTCTTCTGAATGTCCGGAGAATGGATGCAACTGAGAAGCGGCTTAGGTTTGGTTGAACCCTCTGGCCAGCCTCCTGCATGGTCAAACCATGGTTGACCACATGGTCGATCACAGTGGCCCAAATAACATCAGAGATAATGGCTCTCCTTCTTGCTCTTCCTCTTCCTCGTCCTCGTTCTCCTCCTCCTCCTCCTCTCCTCTTACTCTCAGTCCTCTGCCTCGCTGATCACCTCTCACTTCAATGTTGCCATCCATTGTTCTCCAAACCAGGAGCTCACCTGTGGCCCTTATATTGCTAAAGCTTTGATTGTAAATTGCACAACAGCCTTGGAAATGAAAGTTTTGCCAATTGAATGGCAGTGTGTTCTGTCTAAACACAAGGAGATTTGGCATTGATGAAGTGTACAAAATAGAGAGGATTGTGTGTAGTGCTTTGAAGAAAGTGTGTTTTAGAATTGAAATCTGGGTCTAAAGCAGGAAATGTGTTTACAGTTCAGCAGAATTGGTTTAGAGAGTTGGCACATGAGTTATAGGTTATGGTCATTGTGTCATAAAAAACTGTAAGTGAACTCGTTTCTCAAGTTTGAAATCGGCTGTGGTGCAAATGAAACACAAGCCAGGTTCAAGGAAGCACTTGCACTCTGAGTGGGTCAGTGTTCTGGTTTACACTTAAACAGATCCTACTACTAGGCCCTGGTTTAAGGCCTAGGCTACAGACGATACTGCCCTCGTTGATTTGCCCTTCATTTGTAAAAACTGCAGTGCACTTGGTGAGATGGACGCTCGGAGGGTGGAGGGAGCGCGTGTCTTTTGCCGTTCCTTTTCTAATTCTGGGTCCTGTTTTGGGTCTTGGAGCACAGAGATAGCCTATTCTTGATTCCCCTAGCCTGAGGGAGCTGGGCTTTAATATACAGTACCTTCCCCATTTATCGATTGTTCTGTTGACCTGATCCTGAATTTCTCCTATCAAATAAACATTGGCCACTTCTTCTCTGTCCCTGTTGCTGACCTGAAGGGTAGGAGTTTGTTGGATATTGACAGTCTGGGACAGACAGGGAATGGGGCCTGTTGAACAATTGGTGCCTTGATCCCTGGTTCTGTGACCACCGCTGCTTTGGTTCTGTGATCCGACACGAGTCTTCTTCACTCGATGTCGCGGTCCTGGCTCTCCATCTGTACCCAGCCTCCTACCGTGGGGAGCGCAAACAAATATATATGTTTGTAATCAAGCTCATCCCCGACAGCTGCGTCAATCTCAGGTATTCACAGCTCTGCCCCCCTTGTTTCACCTGCCTAAGCCACGCCCCCTTTATACCACAAAGTGGTACCTTGAACAAGTACAAAACAAAAACAAAACCCCCCTACTTATGCTGACCCTCTGGAGACTCGTCTCCAAGGCGTTATCCTTGGGGGGCACCTGCACATTCAGACCTCTATCGTACTTTTTTGCGTACATAAAGCAGTAGTTTGAGGCCTACCTGTCCGTTTAGTCCCTGATTGTACCTTTTCCAATTTGTAACTATAGAGCGGAATCACCTGCTCATCCAGTCCCCTATAGCACCTGCTCCAAATTGTGTCTATAAGGGAGTATCTTCCTCTTTTCCACACAAATATGTTTTTTTTTTAATCAATTTGGGGTTTTTCTTCAAATCTGTTTGTGATGCCAAATTAGAGCTGGTCTGCAGAGGAGCTGCTTTCCTAAACTCTGAGTCCATCTTTTATGCTCTGTTATGTGGACAGCTCCCCTCGGCTTTAGGCCAATCACATCATCCTTTGCCCCAAGTCAATCAATCATAGAACATGCTTATCTACCATTAGGTTCCCCCTTTGTAAAGCATACATTCCTGATGTTTTTGAGGGTTATAAACATAAATGTAATCTAAATGTACCTCCCTCTTACACATACAGTACATACTGTACTTCAGAGTTTTCCCATAGGTCCACACCTAATGGTGGTGCAGAATGTACGAGTGCTTTCTTCATTTACTTCATTCATATAGCATGTAGGGCAAAAACAGTGATTATATTCCCTTCATGTGTATCATACAATTCTCCCATACGTCTTTTGGAATAATTAAACTATTGAAGCAATGGTGACAAGACAACCGACAAGAGACAATGACATATAACAATGACACTGTCAACAACCACCAGCTTAACTTGTTTATCCTGTAATTGCGATATCAACTTAATAACATAGGCAACCCAAGGCTGCTCTCTGTATTTAAGACATCCCATAACAACAGCAGTATCCAAATGACTACTTTTGATACGGGGTGTCCAAATTCAAATGAAAAAAATAAAACCCAGACTGTTGTTTCTTACAATAAGTACATTTGTCCAAAGAGTGTGAAACAGTTTTAAAACAATACCCGCGGTACGACGGTACAGTAACATTCAAACAGAATGTTCCAGCGCTTAGGAATTGCCTAGGCTCAGTTTCAAGTTAAATGCGATGTTAGCACCTTGGTAAACAGCCAGATACTTAGACTATACAGTAGACAACCTTTCCGTCTGTTGTTATGTCTATAGGCTTCCAAAGAAAACTCTGCTTATCATCATACGGCAGTCTCTGTTACATACTGCACCTTGGAGGAAATGGTAATGGATTGCATTATATTGCGCTTTTATCCAAAGTGCTTTACAGTATTGCCTCACATTCACCCATTCATACACCGACGGCGGTGTCAACCATGCAAGGTAACAACCAACACGTCAGGAGCAGTTAGGGTTAGGTGGTGTCTTGCTCAGGGACACCTCCACACTTAGCTAGGAGGGAGCCCGGGGATCGAACCAGCAACCTTCCTGTTGCCAGACAACCGCTCTTACCTCCTGAGCTACTGCCGCCCCAAAATGATTAAGAGAGGTCTGTTGTCGCGCTGTTGGTAATGTGGCACTCGAGACCCGAGACTGAGCCTCACTCACCCTGAGCTTGGGAGTTAGTACACACTTAACCTCAATATGTTTCGAGACACTATGCCACTACAATGCTGGCCAATGTGTAACATTAATGGCGGAGGGGGGTGTGGGGAGGGGGGGGTTAAGAGACAGGAAGTACAGGAAGTAGTAAACACACACACACACACACACACACGCATACACATACACATTTTTCCCATTCCTCTCCATACTCTCTCTCTCTCTCTTTCTCTCTCACACACACATTGCCCACATTCCTCTCCATATTCTCTCTCAGTCTCTCATTGTCACACACACACACACACACACACACACACACACACACACACACACAACACACACACACACACACACACACACCACACACACACACACACACACACACACCTGGGGGACCCTATGCCAACGGGCCCTTAGGTCTTGTCTGCACTCCCAGGGGGCCTCATAAAACCGTTTAGGGGGGCGCTAAAATACAGTGAGCATTGTTCCCCGGCCCCCGACCAGACAGTAAACCACGGTGCTACGGCACCACGCTGTCAGCGAGAGTTCCACGCGACCTTTGACCTTTCCCTTTTCTGTCGGGGGTTTGAGTTAGACAACTAAAAATATATACAAATATATAATACATATATAACACATTTATTGTCAATGTCATTCGTAAAATGCCATTCATAAAGAAAAAAAATGAAGCAATGAAAAAAAGGTAAGTATATAGACCCGGAAAATAATTAAATAGATGGATGAATGGTGAGTGAAAAGTGGAATACATGAGGAATTAATAAATGAATACTGGGGGGGGGGTGACAGTTGTCATAGTGACAGGACTAAACAATGTGCGTGAACAAAAAGAGTATTTTCTTCAATAAATCTTTATTGCTTACTTATCGCTCATTTTGATTCAATAATCAATGATAAATATATATTTTATATATAAATATATAATATTTCTAGATGCTAATTCTGCTAAGTCCACCTCCTATTTTGCTGTGTGCTGGTGTGTGTGTGTGTGTGTTAGCGTGCTAGTGTGTGTTAGCATGCTAGTGTGTGTGTGTAGTGTTGTACAAGAGCGATAGAGTGACAGAGGTGGGAGAGTGGGAGAGAGAGAGAGAGAGAGAGAGAGAGACAGACAAAGACAGAGACACAGAGTGCATAGGGGCTGGTAAGGGGTCTATCATTAGCAGAGCATGAGGCCTCAGCAAGACCGAGCCAGAGGCCCTAATGACCAGCTATCTGCAGCATTGTTTATCTCTCTCTCTCTCCCACTGTCTTTTCCTGTCTCTCGCCCTCCCTCTCGGTCCTCATCTCTCTCGCCCTCTCTCTCTCCCCTCACTTTATTTGCCTGTCTCTCTGTCACACTTGTGTCAGAACCTTTGTGTTATGTGCTGCTGTATCAATAAAGTTGGTTTGTTTGAATCTCATTGCGTATATACACATCACATTCAATGTACACATTACACGTGTTTGCTGCAACAGCAAACACCTATGCAAACAAACGCACACACGAGTTCAAGTATTTTATTGTCACTTCGCAGTTTACACGTGAGTATAAGCAGTGAGTGAAAAACCTTGTGTGCAAACCACCCAACAGCCGACAGTAATTATAAAAGAATACAAATAGAAATAGAACTACAAAATAGAAGTAGGACTAGCAAAATAGAAATAGAACTATGAATATAAATTCTGTGTGAAATAAAAATAAAATATAGCTGCAGGCAGTAATGCGGGGTCCTACTAACATGGCCAAGATTGGTAAATACCAGGCAAGGACAAAGTAGTTCAAGCAGTATAGGTCAAACCATGGTTGACCACATGGTCGATCACAGTGGCCCAAATAACATCAGAGATAATGGCTCTCCTTCTTGCTCTTCCTCTTCCTCTTCCTCGTTCTCCTCCTCCTCCTCCTCTTCCTCTTACTCTCAGTCCTCTGCCTCTCTGATCACCTCTCACTTCAATGTTGCCATCCATTGTTCTCCAAACCAGGAGCTCACCTGTGGCCCTTATATTGCTAAAGCTTTGATTGCAAATTGCACAACAGCCTTGGAAATGAAAGTTTTGCCAATTGAATGGCAGTGTGTTCTGTCTAAACACAAGGAGATTTGGCATTGATGAAGTGTGCAAAATAGAGAGGATTGTGTGTAGTGTTTTGAAGAAAGTGTGTTTTAGAATTGAAATCTGGGTCTAAAGCAGGAAATGTGTTTACAGTTCAGCAGAATTGGTTTAGAGAGTTGGCACATGAGTTATAGGTTATGGTCATTGTGTCATAAAAAACTGTAAGTGAACTTGTTTCTCAAGTTTGAAATCGGCTGTGGTGCAAATGAAACACAAGCCAAGTTCAAGGAAGCACTTGCACTCTGAGTGGGTCAGAGTTCTGGTTTACACTTAAACAGATCCTACTACTAGGCCCTGGTTTAAGGCCTAGGCTACAGACGATACTGCCCTCGTTGATTTGCCCTTCATTTGTAAAAACTGCAGTGCACTTGGTGAGATGGACGCTCGGAGGGTGGAGGGAGCGCGTGTCTTTTGCCGTTCCTTTTCTAATTCTGGGTCCTGTTTTGGGTCTTGGAGCACAGAGATAGCCTATTCTTGATTCCCTAGCCTGAGGGAGCTGGGCTTTAATATACAGTACCTTCCCCATTTATCGATTGTTCTGTTGACCTGATCCTAATTTCTCCTATCAAATAAACATTGGCCACTTCTTCTCTGTCCCTGTTGCTGACATTAAGGGTAGGAGTTTGTTGGATATTGACAGTCTGGGACAGACAGGGAATGGGGCCTGTTGAACAATTGGTGCCATGATCCCTGGTTCTGTGACCACCGCTTGCTTGGTCTGTGATCCGACACGGAGCTCTTACTTCACCTTCGTGTCGGGTCCTGGCTCTCCATCTGTACCCAGCCGTCCTACCGTGGGGAGCGCAAACAATATATATATGTTTGTAATCAAGCTCATCCCCCGACAGCTGCGTCAATTCAGGTATTCACAGCTCCTGCCCCCCTTGTTTCACGCTGCCTAAGTCCACGCCCCCTTCATACCACAAAGTGGTACCCGGTTTGAACCAGGTACAAAACATAAAATCCAAAAACCCCCTCCTACTTATTGCTGACCCTCTGGAGACTCGTCTCCAAGGCGTTATCCTTGGGGGCACCTGCACATTCAGACCTCTATCGTACTTTTTTGCGTACATAAAGCAGTAGTTTGAGGCCTACCTGTCCGTTTAGTCCCTGATTGTACCTTTTCCAATTTGTAACTATAGAGCGGAATCAGGCTAAAACGCGTTCACCTGCTCGTCCAGTCCCCTATAGCACCTGCTCCCTTCCTCTTTTCCACACAAATATGTTTTTTTTTTTTTATCAATTTGGCGTTTTTCTTCAAATCTGTTTGTGATGCCAAATTAGAGCTGGTCTGCAGAGGAGCTGCTTTCCTAAACTCTGAGTCCATCTTTTATGCTCTGTTATGTGGACAGCTCCCCTCTGCTTTCGGCCAATCACATCATCCTTTGCCCCAAGTCAATCAATCATAGAACATGCTTATCTACCATTAGGTTCCCCCTTTGTAAAGCATACATTCCTGATGTTTTTGAGGGTTATAAACATAAATGTAATCTAAATGTACCTCCCTCTTACACATACAGTACATACTGTACTTCAGAGTTTTCCCATAGGTCCACACCTAATGGTGGTGCAGAATGTACGAGTGCTTTCTTCATTTACTTCATTCATATAGCATGTAGGGCAAAAACAGTGATTATATTCCCTTCATATGTATCATACAATTCTCCCATACGTCTTTTGGAATAATTAAACTATTGAAGCAATGGTGACAAGACAACCGACAAGAGACAATGACATATAACAATGACACTGTCAACAACCACCAGCTTAACTTGTTTATCCTGTAATTGCGATATCAACTTAATAACATAGGCAACCCAAGGCTGCTCTCTGTATTTAAGACATCCCATAACAACAGCAGTATCCAAATGACTACTTTTGATACGGGGTGTCCAAATTCAAATGAAAAAAAATAAAACCCAGACTGTTGTTTCTTACAATAAGTACATTTGTCCAAAGAGTGTGAAACAGTTTTAAAACAATACGTCGGTACGACGGTACAGTAACATTCAAACAGAATGTTCCAGCGCTTAGGAATTGCTAGGCTCAGTTTCAAGTTAAATGCGATGTTAGCACCTTGGTAAACAGCCAGATACTTAGATTATACAGTAGACAACACTTTCCGTCTGTTGTTATGTCTATAGGCTTCCAAAGAAACTCTGCTTATATCATACGGCAGTCTCTGTTACATACTGCACCTTGGAGGAAATGGTAAATGGATTGCATTTATATATCGCTTTTATCCAAAGTGCTTTACAGTATTGCCTCACATTCACCCATTCATACACCGACGGCGGTGTCAACCATGCAAGGTAACAACCAACACGTCAGGAGCAGTTAGGGTTAGGTGGTGTCTTGCTCAGGGACACCTCGACACTTAGCTAGGAGGCGGAGCCCGGGGATCGAACCAGCAACCTTCCTGTTGCCAGACAACCGCTCTTACCTCCTGAGCTACTGCCGCCCCAAAATGATTAAGAGAGGTCTGTTTGTCGCGCTGTTGGTAATGTGGCACTCGAGACCCGAGACTGAGCCTCACTCACCCTGAGCTTGGGAGTTAGTACACACTTAACCTCAATATGTTTCGAGACACTATGCCACTACAATGCTGGCCAATGTGTAACATTAATGGCGGAGGGGGGTGTGTGGGGAGGGGGGGGTTAAGAGACAGGAAGTACAGGAAGTAGTAAACACATACACACACACACACACACACAAATACACATACACATTTTTCCCCATTCCTCTCCATACTCTCTCTCTCTCTCTTTCTCACACACACACACATTTTCCCATTCCTCTCCATACTCTCTCTCAGTCTCTCATTGTCACACACACACACACACACACACACACACACACACACACACACACACACACACACACACACACACACACACACACACACACACACACACACACACACACACACCACACACCTGGGGGACCCTATGCCAACGGGCCCTTAGGTCTTGTCTGCACTCCCAGGGGGCCTCATAAAACCGTTTAGGGGGGCGCTAAAATACAGTGAGCATTGTTTCCCGGCCCCCGACCAGACAGTAAACCACGGTGCTACGGCACCACGCTGTCAGCGAGAGTTCCACGCGACCTTTGACCTTTCCCTTTTCTGTCGGGGGCTTGAGTTAGACAACTAAAATTTATAATATATATATAACACATTTATTGTCATTCGTAAAATGCCATTCATAAAGAAAAAAATGAAGCAAACAAAAAAAGGTAAGTATATAGACCTGGAAAATAATTAAATAGATGGATGAATGGTGAGTGAAAAGTGGAATACATGAGGAATTAGTAAATGAATACTGGGGGGGGGGTGACAGTTGTCATAGTGACAGGACTAAACAATGTGCGTGAACAAAAAGAGTATTTTCTTCAATAAATCTTTATTGCTTACTTATCGCTCATTTTGATTCAATAATCAATGATAAATATATATTTTATATATAAATATATAATATTTCTAGATGCTAATTCTGCTAAGTCCACCTCCTATTTTGCTGTGTGCTGGTGTGTGTGTGTGTGTGTTAGAGTGCTAGTGTGTGTTAGCATGCTAGTGTGTGTGTGTGTAGTGTTGTACAAGAGCGATAGAGTGACAGAGGAGGGAGAGTGGGAGAGAGAGAGAGAGAGAGAGAGACAGACAAAGACAGAGACACAGAGTGCATAGGGGCTGGTAAGGGGTCTATCATTAGCAGAGCATGAGGCCTCAGCAAGACCGAGCCAGAGACCCTAATGACCAGCTATCTGCAGCATTGTTTATCTCCCTCTCTCTCCCACTGTCTTTTCCTGTCTCTCGCCCTCCCTCTCGGTCCTCATCTCTCTCTCGCTCTCTCTCTCTCTCTCTCTCCCCTCACTTTATTTGCCTGTCTCTCTGTCACACTTGTGTCAGAACCTTTGTGTTATGTGCTGCTGTATCAATAAAGTTGGTTTGTTTGAATCTCATTGCGTATATACACATCACATTCAATGTACACATTACACGTGTTTGCTGCAACAGCAAACACCTATGCAAACAAACGCACACACGAGTTCAAGTATTTTATTGTCACTTCGCAGTTTACACGTGAGTATAAGCAGTGAGTGAAAAACCTTGTGTGCAAAACACCCAACAGCCGACAGTAATTATAAAAGAATACAAATAGAAATAGAACTACAAAATAGAAGTAGGACTAGCAAAATAGAAATAGAACTATGAATATAAATTCTGTGTGAAATAAAAATAAAATATAGCTGCAGGCAGTAATGCGGGGTCCTACTAACATGGCCAAGATTGGTAAATACCAGGCAAGGACAAAGTAGTTCAAGCAGTATAGGTTGCAGGATATAGGAGTTGACCATGCTGCCCAAGGTGTGGTATGAGAATATGATAATGTCTATTAATTGACAAACATTGTTTTAAAGTGCTCCTATTGATAAATGTGATCTAACAGAGGTAAATGGCAAATATTAACCATATATGCCGTCTATATTGCTTGTAATTGAGATACAGTAAACATCTGGTAAGTATTTTTTACATAAGTTGTTATGGCTTTATTGATTTAAAATCTCAATAATGCAGTGGGTCCAGCAGACCCGCGAACATTGGATGAGAAACAAAAACATGACCTGAACACAAGGGTTAATGTGCAATGTCTAGGTCAGTAGATAATAAGTCCTCATCTGTAATGCTGTCTTTGCCGTGGATTTGAGTTGGGCTGGCTGAAGCTGTTGGCAGAGGTCTAACGGTGTCAAGTTAGTGTTCCCACTATCAATTATTAGTCATTTTTGACACAGACTTTTTGTGGAATATAGATGTGCAGCTTCCCCACTTGAAAAGGATTGATCCGTTCTACTTAAATCTGTTCAAGTTCTTTTTTTCTATTTTTTCTTTCACTTTAGCCAGTGGCAACCAGGACAACCCTGACGTCAAAGAAGGCTCAAGAGAGCCCGTCAGTGGACTTGTTCCCAGCCTGTCCAAGAGACTGAACCTCTGCCTGTGCCCAATGTTGTGAGTACTCAGTACTAGCTATGCCCCATACAGCTGAGCATCATGACCCTGGTCATATTCAAACCTCTTGTCACCCCCCCACTCTTTTCAGACACACTCATGTATACACATACATTGAAACATGCCTTTGTTGAATGCATCACACACACACACACACACACACACACACACACACACACACACACACCACACACACACACACACACACACACACACACACACACACACACACACACACACACACACGTGGGATTGAGGGGTGATGAGATTAAAAATGCAGGCCAGCTGACAGCACATTGTACTAGCTATGAATTGACCGGCTGTGACTGAATGTGATATAAACAGGACTCAAAATATTGTCATCCTTGTTTCTACTAGGACCACTCCTATGCACGCCTCCATCTCCCGGTGATCTAAGGGCCAGACTCAGTGAAGCCTTGGCTAGGGTGGAGAGTCTGGAAAGAGAAGAGGAACGCCAAGGATGGGGAACAGAGGGCAAAGAACACTGTGTGGTCAAATTTGGTCAGAATTATTATAATTATTATAATTATTATTATATAATTATTATAACTACGTAATGTCTTATTATTTTTGATTTGCAGACTTTGTTAATTTGTCTCAATGATTGTCATTATTAGTAGGCTACTTAAATGTATATAAATGATTGAATATAAAAACGATTAATCAAAATCAGTTAAATGTAAACGTTCGTGCTTTTTAGTCAGAAAACCCCCAGTTTCCAAGTGTACTTGTATTTGTTTACAGGGCGGACCTGCCACATCCAAAATAGGGCGGACGCAGCAACGGGCCAACACAGCCAATGCGGCGTCTATATGTCTATGATCGTAGCTATGCCGACCCAACCGCACATTAAATCCGTGTGTGAGCACATTAAATCCGTGTGTGCGCACATTAAATCCGTGTGTGCGCACATTAAATCCGTGTGTGAACACATTAAATCCGTGTGTGAACACATTAAATCTGTGTGTGCGCACATTAAATCCGTGTGTGAGCACATTAAATCCGTGTGTCCGCAGGGGGAATTCTGCTCTCACGTTAATCTTCTGCGCACTCGACTTTTGACTCGATAATGACGTCATAATTAAAGGGTTACATTGATGAGCCAAACGTAGAATCTGCTCGTCTCCGTGGCTACAGCTAATGCTAGCCCAACAAGCAGCAGCAGGATTCAGCGGGAAAAATTGTCTCTTTGTTCATTAAAGTTCATCTTACCGTCTGCCACCCGGATTTTGTAGAAGGATCAGGTTCTGCACTGTTTGCTGAAGGTCTCAGCGGCGTCTTAAAGCATCAGTTCACACAACCTTTGTTTGTAGCGTTGTTTAATGTGCGCTTGTAGGTACTGAGTCCGTCCCCCATCTATGGTCTGTGTAGGAACACGGCGGGAGCAGATTAGTTCCACCCAGCTGATCCCAATTTCTTTGTTTGTTTTTGTTTGTTTGTTTCTTTGAGTTTATATTTCCTCTTCTTTATACAAAACTCCAATTTGACTCAACAGTATGAGGATATGATAATGTCTATTAATTGACATTGTTTTAAAGTGCTCTTATTGATAAATGTGATCTAACAGTGGTAAATGGCAAATATTAACCATATAATGCCTGTTATATTGCTTGTAATTGAGATAAAGTAAACATCTGTAAGTATTTTTTACGTAAGTTGTCTATGGCTTTATTGATTTAAAAACTCAATAATGCGTGGGGTCCATCAGACCCACGAACATTGGATGAGAATAAAAAACATGACCTGAACACAAGGGTTAATGAGCAATGTCTAGGTCAATAGATAAGAAGTCCTCATCTGTAATGCTGTCTTTGCCGTGGATTTGAGTTGGGCTGGCTGAAGCTGTTGGCAGAGGTACTAATGGTTGGTCCAGCAGATGAGGTCACGGCTGATTGTGTCATCGAATGCCTCCCAGCTAATGAAATTTGAGTTAAAGTGAAGCATAACTAGCCCACGGCTGGGTTTCAATCTCATGTCCTTTAACTTACAAGGACCCCACATACCGAAAAGAAGCATGTTTCCTGAGGTCAACGGTTCCCATGGTTCCAGACCTGATTTAATGACAGCGCCATCTACGATGTATCGCGGTCGTCTTTTACCTAGCACGTTGTCCTTCACACACTTCTTAGACATGATCTTGGAGAATCTACAATACCCGTTCATGAGACGATTCAACTTACGGTTCATGAGAATATGGACTTTGAATATGATGACCATTAGCATAAGCGCTAATTTTATAACGCCCACATTAGCACACATATTTTACAAAACGACTTGGCCCTTATCCCGCTTGATGAGAATATTCCAAAGAAGTAACACATGTGCATCGCTGCCTGAATCTGATAAAGCGTTCATAGAGGAGATGATTTTTAAAGGCTTATTTTAGCAGTTAGCATGTAGCTACCCACTAAAAAAGGTTAAAAAAATTCAAAATGCCTGTAGTTTCCATGTTTTTGAGATATCAACACCATGGTAACAATTGGTGGTGTGTCCTCTAATGTCCATTCCGCTTCAAGTCCCCCTAGCTTATTGTGGCAACAAGTTATATAACACGTGAACATTGCAATATTTTCTTTCGCTTTTTGAGTATGCTATTGTTTTTCCCGCCAGGTTGAATATGATCTCTTAACACATCTAGAGAGGACCTGCATCCTACATGTACATGACCATTTCCAGACCTATCGGACCTACGCTAGATTTTAAGTACATTTTATAATTTGCAAAACTTTCCAACTGCCAGAAAAATCACATTCCATGGCGGACTTTATGGGTTCTTGATGCAAATTTGTTCCCCATGAGGAAATACACAAGGATACCTGGTTTCATACATTCATCAAACAGGGTGGAAATGGCAGTATTTTGAAATTTGCGTTTTGAATCGGTTATTGTAGCGCCACCTATGGACGAATCATAGTCATTATTTCTGGCATAGTTACTCATGTCTGTAGTTTGGAACATGGTCATTTATAGCATTTTTGGTCAAGGACTTTTGAGCTATTTGACCAAACCAAGGAAAAGAATAGTACGAGAAAATAATAATAATAATACCACCAATTACAATAGGGTTCCTACTACGTAGGACCCCTAAATATCCAGGGGAGCAATACACATATAAATCAATGTACTAAAATATACATTGTTATATGCTGACATTCACAGAATGTCACAGAAATACCTTCTCGGACAGTCAACACAACACTAGCACCAGCAATTAGCCACCAGGACTAGCACTAGCACTAAGCACTAGCACTAGCACTGGCAAGTAACCACTTAGCACTAGCACTTAAGTCGTAACATGATGCTGAAACTTGTTCAGCAGCCTGATGGCCTGCAAACTGTGGGAGCTGTCTCTGAGTCTGCCTCATCACTTGATTAACTGCTCCAGCTGCGGTTGCAGTCCCGTACCCAGACGGTGATGGGCATCCAGTGAGAACCACTCTCGATGGTACAGGAGTAGAATGTTCTGGAGGATCGCGGGGCACATGTTGAATTTCCCTGAGGAAATACAGGCGTTGTTGGGCCTTTTTCACCACGTGTGTGGTGTGCGTGGTCCATGTGAGGTCCTCGGAGATGTGCACGCCGAGGAACTTGAAGCTGCTGACCCTCTCTACTGCACCGTCGATGGAGATGGGGGCGTGCTCTCCTCTCCGCTTCCTGTAGTCCACGATCAGCTCCTTGTTCTTTGTGTGTGTGTGTGTTGTGTGTGGTGTGTGTGTGTGTGTGTGTGTGTGTGTGTGTGTGTGTGTGTGTGTGTGTGTGTGTGACATCAGTGTTGTGGGGTTCCTTCAAGTGTCAAATCAGGAATTTTTCTCCTTCATCAACGGTTTAGGGGATGAGAGGAAGAGAGAGAGAGAGAAGAGAGAAGAGAGAGAGAGAGAGAGAGAGAGAGAGAGAGAGAGAGAGAGTGAGGAGAGGGTGTGTGGTTGTGGTGGAGTGTATTAATGGGCGGTGGTTGGTTGAAGCAGCCTCACCTGGCTCAGATTCCAGCGGTCATGGTGAGGCTGCACACCTGTGGTGTTAGACCAGCCCCATCACCTTACACACTCGCACACACACGCACAGACACGCACACACCAACACACACCACAACGCAACACACACACACACACACACACACACACACCATACACTGGCATGTACCACCGGCGATAAAAGAAATAAAAAGGGAAATAGAGAAGGATTAATAGAGATTTTTTAGTGATAAAGAGATAAATATCGTGTAAATATGATCATATGAGATAGAATGGAAGGAGAGATCAGGACGATAGGGGGAGAGAGCGAGAGAGAGCGAGAGAGAAAGAGAGAGAGAGAGAATAACCAACCAGGAAAAAAAAGAAGAAAAGAAGGCAAATTTGTTCAATGTTGAAGGATGACCCAAAGCAGCTCTGACCAAAACACATCTGTCAGGGTCGGCTGTAATTACCCTATGTACTTAACGCCAGCTACGCATGTCAAGTCGTAATTACACCCCCAGACCCCCTCTCTCTCTCTCTCTCTCTCTCTCTCTCTCTCTCTCTCTCTCTCTCTCCCTCCTCTTGAGGAATTCCATTCCAGACATCCCGAAGCCAGAGACTCTCTGCCTCCTCCCTCCTACGCCTCGCGTCCTAGTCTCCTAGTCTCCTAGTCTCCTTATTGGCCCATCGCTTACCGCCTTGGCTCGATGTGTCTCGCTAACGGCCCGAAAAAAAACACACAGAAGCTCAAACTTTCCCTCCGCTAGCGTAAAGAAGTGCGTCCACTTTCAGTCAGCGCTTCCATGTTACAGCAATTAGAATTTTCGCACCGCAGCGTGCAGGTTGGAGGGAGCGTTTTGTTTGCCACCGCGTTCGTCTGTTTACTGCTAGCGTCCAGCTGATCAGCTGACTCCGTGAGTCACACACTCTTCTGCTACTAGTGTCCGAGCGCGTGACTCTTTTGGCGGGAAGCTGGCGGCCTGTAATTGCTAGCTCCAGCTCGGCTAACCAATCGTCCAACCCGGTGATGATCTGTCAGTTGACTCGGCATCGGCCAATCAAACGACAGACTCAAAAAAACAGTTAAAATGAATTAACGGGACAAACCTTGTTATGTCATGGTCACATAATCGCGGCTCTCTGTGAGCGAGCGATCGATGGAAAATCTGATCTTTAAAATAATAATAAGGCCAGTGGTTGACCCACCCTCCACCATTGATGACGAGCACCATTGATGACCCCGTTTTGGGGGGTGGTGGGGGGGGGGATGACAAAATCCTGCTGATTATAAGGGGAGAGCAACGGAGCACAGATCAAGGAGCAGGGTTAGTCATGATGCTGTCATGGAGCGATGAGCCACTGATGTCATCGGGTGTTTGGCGAGGGCCCGACTGAAATGATCAGATGCTTGTTAAAAGTGTTTTAAATAAAACCCTGCGTACACTTTATTGACCGGAGCTCTCGAAAGTTATTGCTTCGCGGTGAAAGACATAAAAAACAACAACAACTAAAAAGGTTTCTGTTCTCGTACGTCGTTTGTTTCTATAAATATGCATTTTACTTTTTTCTAGCAAAATGTGAATTTATTATTCTATTAAAATTGCATATCTGTTATTATTTACAAGCAGATAAAGGTTATGGGAAGTAATTGCGTTTTTAAAGCAGTGCTAGAACCAGACACACACACGTATGCACAAACACACACACAGGAAAATAAAGGAGAAATGTGCAGATGTAAGGAGATCCGTGCAATGCATGCCGAGGCAACAACCGCTAGCCTGCTAGCTAGGAAGCAACAACCAATCAGAGACCAGGAGACAGGGACCTCAGACTTGTGGAAAGAGACCGCCTGTCGGGAAATTAACATTCCCCAACTGAAAACCTGGAAAGACGCCGTCGCCCTCGGTTATCAACAACAACAAACAATGAAATCAGAGCCGTTGAGAATGCGAGAACACGAGTTACATGACCCCTTGTAATGTTGTGATACTTGATAGGAAATTAAAAAAAACGAGATATTTGTCGTGCTCATGCCGTGATGCTTAAAAAAACCCCATCTCAGATCCAAGATGATATGAGATCTGAGGCTTGATTGATTTGATTTTGTCTCAGAAATATGAATGCTTGAAACCTGCTCTATTCCCATCTTCAGGTACCACAGTGATATATTGCTGCCTCTCCTTCAACAAATGTACTCTTTGTAAGTCGCTTTGGATAAAAGCGTCTGCCAAATGCCCTAAATGTAAATGTAAATGTAAATGATGTATTTATTTGAAGTTTAAAAGTTGGGGGATACTTTTTCAGCCATCACACCTGTCCTTAAAATGGTGTACAAAACATAAAAACCGTTTGGCTGTTTACAAAAGGTACAGAGCTGCTTTTCATCCCTTAATGAAAAGCAGCTTGATAATTGTCGTGAACAGACTCAGATTTATTCTTCAGACATGTAAATTGTTTCAATTTCTTTTTGCTGTAACCAAAATTGTGGCCTCAAGGGGGGAAAAAAAGTTCTAAATTGTTCTCAAATATTTCTCAAGCCCAGTGATGAGTGCTGTGAATGTTATGAGCTACAACCCCACAGCGCAGGTTTAATCATGTCGTGGAAATGAATGACAGAAGACACACAGGGTGCGGGTTAAGTGAGGGTCAAATTCCATCAGTTAAAACTGCGCTGGTCACGAGGTGTTAGCACGATGACAGGAAGTGGGTCTAAAGTTTCACTTTTTGAATTTTCCCGGAGATTCCTGAAGAAGAAAAAAGTTTTTGCTGCCTTTTGAGTTCTTTTAACTATCCTTTTAACAAGGATAGGGAGAGAGGTTGGGGGGAAGGTGCGCGTAACCTTAACACAACTCAAAGCATCACAAAATGGTCTGCGTTATTTCTTCTGTCAGGTTTCATGGTGGCAGCACCTCAGGAGAACACTTTGGAGGGAGGAGGAACTTCAGGAGACCGAGACTTCCAACACATACTTGGAGTTCTTGGCATTAGGAATGTGGCTCAAGTGGTACTGGGTGGGGTTTCGCTCTCTAAATTCACCCTTCAGAGAACCCCTTCAATCAAAGGCAGGTTTTTTTTCTCTTTCTTTGTGGCCTGGGCTCCTTTCTGGAAGCGCAACTTTCACTTGGAAGCAGCACCTTTGTTTTTACACGCACCCACTGCAGACGTGCCGTCGCTCCACAATGTACTTTGCAAACATCCAATTAGCGTGTCACGGCGCGCCAATCCCCACTCATTCGATCTGATGGTGTCGGCTAGCTTGGTGAGGCGAGGAGTCGACCCGACGGGACCCATCTACGTCT
>PIJE02000459.1:0-5000 GCA_002895965.2 Coryphaenoides rupestris | reverse complement strand
TGCGGTGGTATGCCGTGACGGTGTGTGTGTGTGTGTGCGTGTGTGCGCGTGTGCGTGCGCGTGTGTGTGTGTGTGTGTGTTATGGATCGATCGGTTTGGTCACGGCTCGTGTCCCGGGAGCCGAGACGAGAGACGAGAGGGGTCAAGGGGTCAGGGAGGTAATGTAACGGGAGGCAGGTGGAGAGGGGAGCAACACATCTCTGGAGCCATCTTGTCACTGTCATGCATATCCCAAACATACTGTACAGTTATATATATATAGAGTAGATGGACGGACAGACAGACGGGCAGAGGGACCGAGAAAGAGAGAGAGAAAGAGAGAGAGAGAACTTGGAAGCTACTTTTGTAAGTTACCCTTACTTCCCTGTATATATTTAGTTTCTGCACAACAAAAGCACAATTCTGCTGTTATATATAATTTGGAAGTACATCTTACATACTCGTATTTACTGTATATATTTGGTTGCAATATCACCAACAGACAGAGAGACAGACAGACAGATTCCCTAGGCACTTAATGTCCTCCACTTATCCCCGGTCCCTGTCTTGTACTCCCCTCTCTCCTGACCTCTGACCCCCCCCCCCCCCCCCCCCCGCATGCTGTACGCCCTCGGTTCATGTTTTTTTTTTCCCTTTCTAGTTTTTGAGTGCAACCAAATCTCTTCTCCACTCTCCTCTCTGCTCTTTGTCTTCGTCGGGTTTACTTCTTGACAAGCCTAATTTTTCTCTCTCTCTTTCTGTGAGGAGGGGAGGTGGGTATACAATCCCCCTCGGGACTCCCAGAAGAGCAATTTTCCACTTTGGTGTCTCGCTTTGCCTATTTTTCAACCTATTCTCTTCTCTCTCTCTCTTCTCTCTCTCTCTCTCTGTCTCTCTCTCTCTCTCTCCGCTCTCGAAGCACTCCTCTCTCGACCCCTCTCTTAACCTCTGTCCGTTTGTCTGTGTGTCTCGACTCCACGTTCCTTTCGTTTTTACACACACACACACACACACACGCACGCACACACACACACACACACACACACACACATGCGTGCCTCATTATTATTTCACTGTGTGTCTCTCCTCTCTCCCCTCCTTGGTCTTTCACCATCCTCTCCTCTCCTCTCCTCTCCTCTCCTCTCCTAACCCCTTCTCCTTTCCTTCCTCGCCACAGACACCACCTAACCCTAACTGCTCCTGACGTGTTGGTTGTTACCTTGCATGGTCGACACCGCCGTCAGTGTATGAATGGGTGAATGTGAGGCAATGCTGTAAAGCACTTTGGATAAAAGCGCTGTATAAATGCAATCTATTTACCATTTACATATACTCTGAACTCTTGCCTTGTTTTGTTTCAGGGTCTCAATCGTATCACCGTTCTATCGTGCTCCACCTACAACGCTTGCTGCACCACCCCCAGGCTGGAAGACGGGACGGGTGTAGCCTTGTGATGTGTTCTCCCTCTTTCTGTTCTCTCTGTTCTCTCTGTCTCTTTTGTTTTTGTTATCTTTTCACATCTCATGTGTTTTCTGTTCCCGGTCGATGTCCGCTCGAACACCTCGCGAGACCACGCGAGGAATTCAAGCCTCTTCCAAGACAGACGATTGTACGACGACAGGCGCTACGGTTCCACTTATGTAACTTATGTACGCGCGATACTTACGCTATCACTAATTTATTATCAAATATTGAGAAATGACGTGATCTTGAGCTAGCTATCTGTAACATAGAAGATGGAGGGTGATAGGGATGGGCAGAATGAAGATATTAGGCTCCATTGGCTTTTCTTTTGGAAGGGGTGGGGGTTTCTTATTATTAACTAATAAGAAACAACTCCGTCACCAGTGGATTTCAGACCAGTATAGTAGACAACATTTATTAAGCGTCGATACATATAATCAGCGCTGATGGGTCGTTCCCAGTCAGACACACTAACAGTGGGGTCTGAGAGCGAAGGAGCCCAAGAGACAAAGGAGTTCATACGTTTTATAGTCATTTTCCCGCCCAGACATGGCAGACTGTGATAGATAATCTACAAGGCCAAAGGGAAAGCTCTCGCCCCCCTCTTCTCAGACCGTTACATAAATCCGGTGTTCGAGGGGGCATAGAGACTCCAATGCTGCCATCACTTCGTGGCGAGACATTAACCATCCGGAACGTGTCCTTGAGAGGAGTCGGTTTGCAGTGAAGAGCAGGCACAGGATTTGGGGTGGGGTCTGGTTCAGGTGTTTAATTCCCCAACGGAAAGGTTCTGGGTTCAATTCTCAATGTCCGCCAGCTCCGCATGCAAGGCATCCTTGAGCAAGCCACCTTCTCATTAGTGTACCAAAAAAAAATGGTTCTTTAGATAAAAACGTCCGAACAAAGTCAGCAAAAATGTCACCTGACACCTGGTGAACGAACTGTAAAAAGGAAGCTAACATCGGGTACCCTGAGGGGTAGCCATGGCGATAACAAATCTCGATCGCTCACAAGATCACAAGATTGTGCATCGCCGTGGGCAACTATATGGTAGAACATCTGCAGAGATAACCCCTTGCATTGACCCCTCACCCCTACCCCCCCCCCCCCCCCCCCCACCCTCCCCTTATGCATTCGACTTCGGCTCCCTTGATAAAAGACACCACAGACTCCCCACTTTAGGATTAAGATCTGTTTTATGCATCCATGTACATCGTGTGTGTGTGTGTGTGTGTGTGTGTGTGTGTGTGTCTTGGAGGTAAGATCAGTGACAGTAAGATCGGAGAGATTAGATGACCAAGACACAGAATTTACAGCTTGTCTCCGTCCAATAATAGCGCTGTCTGCGCTGGACGAGCTAGTTCCCATGTATGCGCATTACATAGCGTTATGCGTGTGTGTGAATGGCGTTTTATTTTTTATATACGCCCCTGACTTCCTGTTGATTTCTGTATTCATCAAAACGACGCCAGGGCTCGTCCAAGTTGTGTCCAAAACTCTCCACACGTCCACACACAGCCTTCAGCGCTAAATGTTAGCGTAAGCTCATAAAACCTTGCTCATGGGGGTACATGCAAATAATTACAGATGTGTTTCTGCAAGGGGATGAGAATTATCACCGGACCCTAACCCTAACCGCCACCCCCCCCCCCCTCACCCTCCTGTGGCTTCTAAATTATACATATTACATAAAAAAAAAAGGGGAGTTAGTATGTTACACGTTATGGACATGGGGCGTTTACACGGGATTATGAATCCGGACTCTGGACGGTCCGTGACTCATAAGTTAAGCTCGGGTTCACTTCTCCACCCGTCGTTAAAGAAGAAAACTGAGATGGTGGAGGAAGGGTGGATTCACTGGGTTGGATGAGCTTGATGGCCTTGGTTGTTTAGAGGGATAGAGTGGGTTGGATGGAGGGATGGATACATTTGTTTGGATGGATGGATGCATGTGATTGGTTGATAGATAGACGTGTCTGGTTGGTTGATAGATAGAAGCACGTGATTGGTTGATGGACAGAAGCGTGTGATCGGTTGACAGATAGAAGCGTGTGATCGGTTGATAGACAGAAGCGTGTGATTGGTTGACAGATAGAAGCGTGTGATTGGTCGGACGGCTGGATGGCTGGGGATGCTTGGGCAGGTGGTTGTCAACACATATTCAAAAGCAGTGTGCGTGTCAGGGATGCATGTGTGTGTGTGTGTGTGTGGTGTGCCTAACGTCTCCTTAATGCATGCGGACATCCTCCCCCCCCCACCCCCCTACCCCTCTCTCATCACGGCCTTTGTTGGGACTATTTATATCCTTCTTCCAATTAAACATCTGGAGACCATCTTTGGCTGCATGCATGCATGTGTCACATGTACTGTACATGTGTGTGTGTGTGTGTGTGTTGTGTGTGTGTGTGTGTGTGTGTGTGTGTGTTTGCTGACGAGGGGGATTCCTCGGGGGATAGCAGCAATGAGTTAAAGCGGGGGATTGTTGTAATGACAGGCAGAGCCAGGCCGGGCGTTTTATGGTGATGGCGATGATGATGGTGGCGGAGATCCAAGCCTTGCACCGCTCTCATTTGAAGGAAACGATCGACGCGAGACGACCGCCAGGATTCACCGCTGCACGGTTTCATTGCGCTTTGCCCGTCTATCCCAGCATGCATTGCGGTTGGCGTGCACAAGGCACACGACGATGGGTTTCGAATGCCGCAGTTGCTCTAAAAACATCAGAAAAAACGAACCGATAAAAGCTGCGAAAAGGCAGCACACACTCCCTGGTATGTGTGTGTGTGTGTGTGTGCGCGTGGCTCTGTTGGTGCTTCTCCAATGGAGGAGGAGGAAGAGGAGGAGAGGGAAGAGGAGGAGGAGGAGAGAGGAGGGAGGAAGAGGAGAGAGGAGGAGGAGGTGAAAGAGGGGGAAGAAGAAGAAGAGGAGGAGGAGGTGGAGGAGGAGGAGAGAGGAGGAGGAGGCATTGGAAGAAGAGGAGGAGGAGGAGGAGGAGGAGGAGGAGGAGGAGGAGGTCACGGCCGCAGGGCACCGTGCGCGTAATCGCATATTTTGAAAGCGTTTCCCGAGGCGGGAACACGGGAACGTTGACAAGAAGGAGGCTGCAGCTGCTGCTCCTCGCCAATGAGGTCAGCGCCCCTGGAAGCGGTTGATGTCATCGGCTGCCGCCGGAGGCTCCGCCTACTACTCCTCTCCTCCACACAATCAAGTTGCCGAGACCTCTGGGGGCCAGGGGAAAGGGGGGGGGGGGGTCGGGGGTCTGTTGAATGGGTCCTTTCCGCACCTTGGGAGCCATTTTGACTTCTGGCATGGCTTCATCGGAGTCATTTGATAGCGTGTGATAAGTAGGTACATTGACGCACACACCACACACACACACACACACACACACACACGCACACACACACCCGCCCAGTCCAGACAAAGCCCCCCTCATGTATGTGGTTTTGACGGGAGGTTATTTTCCTTCCTGAGCACAGTCAAAAGGAAAATAGGAAATCGTTAAAAGTGCACATACGCCTGCAACTTCCTCCTTAATAAACCACCCCACCGTTCCC
>PIJE02000458.1:241887-337657 GCA_002895965.2 Coryphaenoides rupestris | reverse complement strand
CCTAATCCCTAACCCTAGCCCTGTTCCTAACCCTCACCCTGTTCCTAAACCTAATCCCTAACCCTGTTCCTAACCCTCACCCTGTTCCTAAACCTAATCCCGAACCCTCACCCTGTTCCTAAAACCTAATCCCTAACCCTCACCCTGTTCCTAAACCTAATCCGTAACCCTCACTTTAGCCCTGTTCATAACCCTCACCCTGTTCCTAAACCTAATCTGTAACCCTCACCCTAGCCCTGTTCATAACCCTAACCCCTAACCCTATTCCTAAACCTAACCAGGATTTGAGCTCCATCAGACTTTAAATAATCTTAAAGGAGACCTATTATTACCACCAGGCGTGAACGTGATTAAGCCTCCAAGTGGTTTCAGAATCGCTGTTTTTTGACATCACAAGTGGGAGTGTCCACCCAGATGTATGGTGCTTAGGGTTATCAGGGTTAGGGTTATCAGCCTACCAGTTGCTACGGTCCAGGCTGAGACGACGAGGCAATATATGAAGAAGTGGCACCAAGCGCATGGATGAACACAGGAGCAGGCGCAGAGTGGACGCCAGAACAGCCTCAAGAATCGAAGTTTACAGATTATCGTGTAAAGCTGCATGTCCATACAATCTGAACATAGTCAGTTACAACTAGTGTACACTGTGGCACCAGTGACATAGAACCATCTGGAACTAATTAGTTGGCACTAGTTCAGGACAATACTGGTCTGGTCCAGCAGCTCAGCAGCTAGGGCTAGCGTTAGAACAAGGCTATCAGATAACATATAGCTATTTTAGCTGATAGCTAATACCATTACAATAGGGCTAGCGGCTAACAAGTTGGAACAGACCTGTGCGTTTACTTCATTACTCCCTGGAGAGTAATGCTAATAATAAGCTAATATATAATATATAGACCTGGACATATTGGGCCCAGCTTCTAGTTTGGTCATGGAGCCAAGGCACACATGGAGTTACGATGGAATTACAATGGCGATAGGATCAGGATTACATGGAGCTGCATACCTTGACTATTATAAAAGTTTGACAAACAGAATAATCATTGCATAATAAAGAGTGTGGCTTAGGCACATACAGGGGTGTGGCTTAGGTATATGGCTTGTGTCTTCTGTGGTAGGGGTGTGGCTTATGCTTTGGGTGGAGCCACTTTGGCAGGCTCCAACCCCCTCATCTTGAAATAAGACACCTCCATCTGCAGAGCAGACCAAGTGGAAGAGGCACTAGTACCAATAGAAGTAGTATTAGTACCAGTACAAGTAGTAGTAGCACTAGTACTAGTACAAGTAGTAGTATTAGTACCAGTACAAGTAGGAGTAGTAGTACACGCTGCTGGGTTCAATATGACTACAGCAGGATATACGCAAAGCAAGTAGTAGTGGGTTTGAGAGTTAAAAGTTGCAAGAAGTTGTAACCGTGAAGTAACCGTTGGATAAACCAGGTGTAGGATGTAGATGAGATGTAAGGTGTTTCTATATCTACTCTGAGAAACCAGCTGTAGGATCTAGATGAGATGTAAGGTGTTTATATATCTACTCTGAGAAACCAGCTGTAGGATCTTGATGAGATGTAAGGTGTTTATATATCTACTCTGAGAAACCAGCTGTAGGATCTAGATGAGATGTAAGGTGTTTCTATATCTACTCTGACCCTAACCCACAAAGAAACTTCAGTACACAGAACTTAAAGAACATCTTTTTATTTCAAGTATGAAAGCACACCAAAGCCGAAGCGTAACAGTTTTGCATGCTTGTATCCATTGCAGAGGTGTAGTCTAACGTAGACTCATCTATACTCATCTCCGACACCGTCTATCAGCCATTTCAATTGATCAGCTATAAATGACCAGGCAGCAATATGATTGGCTGATTGGCAACTTGATGACTTTGATGAAAGAAATCCTAACCCTGTTCCTAACCCTAACACTCACCCTGTTGCTAATCCTCACCCCTAACCCTGTTCCTAACCCTAACCCCTCACTCTGTTCCTAACCCTAACCCTTTTCCTAACCCTAATCCCTAACCCTGTTCCTAACCCTAATCCCTAACCCTGTTCCTAACCCTAATCCTCACCCTGTTCCTAAACCTAATCCGTAACCCTAACCCTAGCCCTGTTCCTAACCCTCACCCTGTTCCTAAACCTAATCCCTAACCCTAGCCCTGTTCCTAACCCTCACCCTGTTCCTAAACCTAATCCCTAACCCTGTTCCTAACCCTCACCCTGTTCCTAAACCTAATCCCGAACCCTCACCCTGTTCCTAACCCTCACCCTGTTCCTAAACCTAATCCGTAACCCTCACCCTAGCCCTGTTCATAACCCTCACCCTGTTCCTAAACCTAATCTGTAACCCTCACCCTAGCCCTGTTCATAACCCTAACCCCTAACCCTATTCCTAAACCTAACCAGGATTTGAGCTCCATCAGACTTTAAATAATCTTAAAGGAGACCTATTATTACCACCAGGCGTGAACGTGATTAAGCCTCCAAGTGGTTTCAGAATCGCTGTTTTTTGACATCACAAGTGGGAGTGTCCACCCAGATGTATGGTGCTTAGGGTTATCAGGGTTAGGGTTATCAGCCTACCAGTTGCTACGGTCCAGGCTGAGACGACGAGGCAATATATGAAGAAGTGGCACCAAGTGCATGGATGAACACAGGAGCAGGCGCAGAGTGGACGCCAGAACAGCCTCAAGAATCAAAGTTTACAGATTATCGTGTAAAGCTGCATGTCCATACAATCTGAACATAGTCAGTTACAACTAGTGTACACTGTGGCACCAGTGACATAGAACCAGCTGGAACTAATTAGTTGGCACTAGTTCAGGACAATACCGGTCTGGTCCAGCAGCTCAGCAGCTAGGGCTAGCGTTAGAACAAGGCTATCAGATAACATATAGCTATTTTAGCTGATAGCTAATACCATTACAATAGGGCTAGCGGCTAACAAGTTGGAACAGACCTGTGCGTTTACTTCATTACTCCCTGGAGAGTAATGCTAATAATAAGCTAATATATAATATATAGACCTGGACATATTGGGCCCAGCTTCTAGTTTGGTCATGGAGCCAAGGCACACATGGAGTTACGATGGAATTACAATGGCGATAGGATCAGGATTACATGGAGCTGCATACCTTGACTATTATAAAAGTTTGACAAACAGAATAATCATTGCATAATAAAGAGTGTGGCTTAGGCACATACAGGGGTGTGGCTTAGGTATATGGCTTGTGTCTTCTGTGGTAGGGGTGTGGCTTATGCTTTGGGTGGAGCCACTTTGGCAGGCTCCAACCCCCTCATCTTGAAATAAGACACCAACTGGTTGGGGACCTCTGCAAGAACACTCCTCGCCAGCGCCTCCTTGGGGCTCTAGACACAACGATAGGGATAGGGAGGGAGGGGAGCAGGGAGCAGGAAGAACCAGGAAATCAGGAATAATCAGGAAATCAGGAATAATCAGTACCACATCATACATGCACTGCATCAATATATTAGGGCTGTCGATCACAAAAAAAAGGTCTATTGAATCATTGGACTTACAATTACACTAGACTTACAGGGTTAGACCTTCACAGTATCATTATACTTTATCATGTTGCTGCTACCATCTACTAGTTACCAATTTATATTTTTATGATAGTAGCGTAGCGTGCAGTCCAGTATATTCTTATACTAATTGTTCAGAGTTGATTTAAAATCGATGTTTATAAGATTACTGTTAAAATATTGTTTTACTCATTAGGTTGTTTAAGTTGCTTTAGAATGTCTGTTTAGAAGAATACTGCAGGAGTGAAGGGGAGTTAGCTTCCATTTTACTTGTTACGTAATATGGCAATAAAGGAATGTTGAATCATTAACCCGTCCTAAGTGTCCTGAACCGAAGCCTGTTCCCTAATCTAACCCTAACCCTCTGGAGCTTAGCCTAACCCTAACTTTATGGAGCTTAGCCTAACCCTAACTCTGTGGAGCTTAGCCTAACCCTAACTCTATGGAGCTTAGCCTAACCCTAACTTTATGGAGCTTAACCTAACCCTAACTCTATGGAGCTTAGCCTAACCCTAACTTTATGGAGCTTAGCCTAACCCTAACTCTATGGAGCTTAGCCTAACCCTAACCCGAACAAAGGGTCAGCATGTGACATTCGACATTAGCACTGTTGCTAATGTTTGTTAGTCTCGAGCCCTAACCCTCGCAAAAATCACAATATTGACAGTAATAAACCAAGTGAACTTACGTCGGTGAATTGTCTGTAAGGAACAAACTGAACGATGTCTCGAGCCACAGCTTCACCCCCTGGGGAGCGCAGCTGGCCGTCATCTCCGTCCAGAAGCTCCATGGCCTTGAAGTCTGCCGGTCCAACCCCCACAATGATGATGGACAGCGGGAGCCGCGACGCACGAACAATGGCCTCCTTGGTCTGGTCCAAATCTGTGATCTCCCCATCAGTCAGGATGAGAAGCACAAAGTACTGCTGCAAACACACAGGGTCAGCACACAGCGATGTGTGGTTTAATTAGCGCTTAGTAACATATTCATCGATGCAGACTATGTGTTAAAGGTTTATTGCATGTTTAATAACTTTAGTAACATATGATTCTATACAGACTAGGTATTATAGGTGTAATGTATGATTAAAGCAGCTTAGGGTTCAGTGTATTCATGAAATTACATTAGTAACACAATTTAAATTGAGTATAATTAGGTGTTTAATATCTCCTCACAGTGGTGTTGGTGGTCTGGGTAGCGTTGGAAGCGATGGAGGCAACATGGTTGATGATGGGAGAGAAGTTAGTGGGACCAGAGAGACGCAGCTGAGGCAACGCCTGGCGGTACGACTCCACAATCCCCTGGACTCCTAGTGACACACGGTTAGCATTACACACGCTAGGACACAGCGTTACACACACTAGGACACGGTTAGCGTTACACGCTAGGACATGGTTAGCGTTACACACACTAGGACACGGTTAGCGTTACACGCTAGGACATGGTTAGCGTTACACACACTAGGACATGGTTAGCGTTACACACACTAGGACATGTTTAGCGTTACATGATAGGACACGGTTAGCGTTACACACACTAGGACATGTTTAGCGTTACATGATAGGACACGGTTAGCGTTACACACACTAGGACATGTTTAGCGTTACATGATAGGACAAGGTTAGCGTTACACACACTAGGACATGGTTAGCATTACACACTAGGACATGGTTAGCGTTACACACACTAGGACACGGTTAGCGTTACACACACTAGGACATGTTTAGCGTTACATGATAGGACACGGTTAGCGTTACACACACTAGGACATGGTTAGCGTTACACACACTAGGACACGGTGGGGTGTAGACGCGCGACGGGTGCTAGACGCGCGGGCCGGGCCATTAGTAGATGAGGATCACAGCGTCTAGGAGACATTGACTTGGCGCCTGTCGCGCGTCTCCCGGGGTGGGGGTGCTAGACGCTGTGATCCTCATCTACAAATGGCCCGGCCCGTCTGTCAACTTAAAGAACCAAATGTGGCCCTTGAGCCAAAATAATTGCCCACCCCTCCCTGCGTTACATGATAGGACACGGTTAGCGTTACACACACTAGGACATGGTTAGCGTTACACACACTAGGACACGGTTAGCGTTACACACACTAGGACATGTTTAGCGTTACATGATAGGACACGGTTAGCGTTACACACACTAGGACATGGTTAGCATTACACACTAGGACATGGTTAGCGTTAGACACACTAGGACACGGTTAGCGTTACACACACTAGGACACGGTTAGCGTTACACACACTAGGACATGGTTAGCATTACACACTAGGACATGGTTAGCGTTAGACACACTAGGACACGGTTAGCGTTACACACACTAGGACACGGTTAGCGTTACACACACTAGGACATGGTTAGCGTTACACACACTAGGACATGGTTAGCGTTAGACACACTAGGACAAGGTTAGCGTTACACACACTAGGACATGGTTAGCATTACACACTAGGACATGGTTAGCGTTAGACACACTAGGACACGGTTAGCGTTACACACACTAGGACACGGTTAGCGTTACACACGCTAGGACATGGTTAGCGTTACACACACTAGGACATGTTTAGCGTTACATGATAGGACACGGTTAGCGTTACACACACTAGGACATGTTTAGCGTTACATGATAGGACACGGTTAGCATTACACACACTAGGACATGGTTAGCGTTACACACACTAGGACATGTTTAGCGTTACATGATAGGACACGGTTAGCGTTACACACACTAGGACATGTTTAGCGTTACATGATAGGACACGGTTAGCGTTACACACACTAGGACATGTTTAGCGTTACATGATAGGACACGGTTAGCGTTACACACACTAGGACATGTTTAGCGTTACATGATAGGACACGGTTAGCGTTACACACACTAGGACATGTTTAGCGTTACATGATAGGACACGGTTAGCATTACACACACTAGGACATGTTTAGCGTTACATGATAGGACACGGTTAGCGTTACACACACTAGGACATGGTTAGCGTTACACACACTAGGACATGTTTAGCGTTACATGATAGGACACGGTTAGCGTTACACACACTAGGACATGTTTAGCGTTACATGATAGGACACGGTTAGCATTACACACACTAGGACACGGTTAGCGTTACACACACTAGGACATGGTTAGCGTTACACACACTAGGACATGGTTAGCGTTACACACACAAGGACACGGTTAGCGTTACACACACTAGGACATGGTTAGCGTTACACACACTAGGACACGGTTAGCCTTACACACTAGGACACAGCGTTACACACACTGGGACATGGTTAGCGTTACACACAAGGACACGGTTAGCGTTACACACACTAGGACATGGTTAGCGTTACACACACTAGGACACGGTTAGCCTTACACACTAGGACACAGCGTTACACACACTGGGACATGGTTAGCGTTACACACAAGGACACAGCGTTACACACACTGGGACATGGTTAGCGTTACACGATAGGACACGGTTAGTGTTACACACACTAGGACATGGTCAGCGTTACACGCTAGGATGCGGTTATCGTTACACACGCTAGGACACGGTGAGCGCTACACGCTAGGACACGTTTAGCATTACACGCTAGGACGCGGTTAGCGTTACACACGCTAGGACACGGTTAGCGCTACACGCTAGGACACGGTCAGCATTACTAGGACACGGTTAGCGTTACACACGCTAGGACACGGTTAGCGTTACACATGCTAGGACACGGTTAGCGTTACATGCTAGGACACGGTTAGCGTTTCACGATAGGACAGTTAGCGCTACACGCTAGGACACGGTTAGCGTTACACACACTAGGACACGGTTAGCGTTACACACACTAGGACACGGTTAGCGTTACACGCTAGGACACGGTTAGCGTTACACGCTAGAACACGGTTAGCGTTACACATGCTAGGACACGGTTAGCGTTACACGATAGGACACAGTTAGCGCTACACGCTAGGACTCAGTTAGCGTTACACACACTAGGACGCGGTTAGCATTACATGCTAGGACGCGGTTACTGTTACACACGCTAGGACACGGTTAGCGTTACACACGCTAGGACACGGTTAGCGTTACATGCTAGGACACGGTTAGCGTTTTCACGCATAGGACAGTTAGCGCCTACACGCTAGGACACGGTTTAGCGTTACACACACTAGGACACGGTTAGCGTTACACACACTAGGACACGGTTAGCGTTACACGCTAGGACACGGTTAGCGTTACACGCTAGAACACGGTTAGCGTTACACATGCTAGGACACGGTTAGCGTTACACGATAGGACACAGTTAGCGCTACACGCTAGGACTCAGTTAGCGTTACACACACTAGGACGCGGTTAGCATTACATGCTAGGACGCGGTTACTGTTACACACGCTAGGACACGGTTAGCGTTACACACGCTAGGACACAGTTAGCGTTACACACGCTAGGACGTGTTAGCGTTACACGCTAGGACACGGTTAGCACTACACACTAGGACGCGGTTAGCGTTACACACACTAGGACACAGTTAGTGTTACAGACACTAGGGTTAGGGTTAGTGTTAGACACTAGGGTTAGGGTGAGTGTTACAGACACTAGGGTTAGGGTTAGTGTTAGACACTAGGGTTAGGGTTAGTGTTAGACACTAGGGTTAGGGTGAGTGTTACAGACACTAGGGTTAGGGTTAGTGTTAGACACTAGGGTTAGGGTGAGTGTTACAGACACTAGGGTTAGGGTTAGTGTTAGACACTAGGGTTAGGGTGAGTGTTACAGACACTAGAGTTAGGGTTAGTGTTACAGACACTAGAGTTAGGGTTAGTGTTACAGACACTAGGGTTAGGGTGAGTGTTACAGACACTAGAGTTAGGGTTAGTGTTACAGACACTAGAGTTAGGGTTAGTGTTACAGACACTAGGGTTAGGGTGAGTGTTACAGACACTAGAGTTAGGTTGAGTGTTACAGACACTAGAGTTAGGGTTAGTGTTACAGACACTAGGGTTAGGGTGAGTGTTAGACACTAGGGTTAGGGTGAGTGTTAGAACACTAGGGTTAGGGTTAGTGTTACAGACACTAGAGTTAGGGTTCGTGTTACAGACACTAGGGTTAGGGTTACAGACAATAGGGTTAGTGTTACAGACACTAGGCGTAGTGTTACAGACACTAGGGTTAGGGTGAGTGTTACAGACACTAGGCTTAGGGTTAGTGTTACAGACACTAGGGTTAGGGTGAGTCTTACAGACACTAGGGTTAGTGTTACAGACACTAGGGTTAGGGTGAGTCTTACAGACACTAGGGTTAGGGTTAGTGTTACAGACACTAGGGTTAGGGTGAGTGTTAGACACTAGGGTTAGGGTGAGTGTTACAGACACTAGGGTTAGGGTGAGTGTTACAGACACTAGGGTTAGGGTGAGTGTTACAGACACTAGGGTTAGGGTGAGTGTTACAGACACTAGGGTTAGGGTGAGTGTTACAGACACTAGGGTTAGGGTAAGTGTTACAGACACTAGGGTTAGTGTTAGACACTAGGGTTAGGGTTACATACACTAGGGTTAGTGTTAGACACTAGGGTTAGGGTTACAGACACTAGGGTTAGGGTGAGTGTTACAGACACTAGGGTTAGGGTTAAGGTTACAGACACTAGGGTTAGGGTGAGTGTTAGACACTAGGGTTAGGGTTAGTGTGTGTGTGTACCTTGGCAGTACGGGTTGCTTGGGTTAAAGTTGAGAGCAAATTGATGATTGGCTGCCTGCAGATGAAGAAGAAAACAACAAAACTTCAGCCAACAAAATGTAAATAGATAAAGTTGTGATAACTAAGCTAGGTAAGGACTAGGTTAGGTAAGAACTAGGCTATGCAACGACTAGGCTAGGTAAGGACTAGGTTAGGTATGGGTTAGGCTAGGTAAGGACTAGGTTAGGTATGGCTTAGGCTAGGTAAGGGTTAGGCTAGGTATAGGCTAGGTATAGGCTTGGTATGGGCTAGGCTCAGTATGGGCTCAGCTATGTATGGGCTGGGCTAGGCTAGGTAAGGGCGAGGCTAGGTATGGGTTAGGCTAGGTATAGGCTAGGTAAGGGTTAGGCTAGGTATAGGCTAGGAATGGGCTAGGCTAGGTATAGGCTAGGTATGGGCTATGCTAGGCTAGGTAACCATATCCATTGGATGAATCAGATGTAAATAGTGCTGATATATTGAATAGCATATAAGGCACAAGTGGACCAAACACAGCCGACGTTACTGACCTGGAAATCTGGAGGAAGTTTGGCTCCAAAACCAAAAGCTGGGAACAACTTATCACTGAGAGGAACAGGAGAGAGATGTAGGGTTTAGTTATCTCAGAGATGTAGGGGCGGTTTCACAGACAAGGCTTAGATTAAGCCAGGAGTAGGCCTAATTTGGACTAGTTAAACTAGGACATTTAAGTGGCTTGCATGAACGTGGCTTAAATCTGGCTTAGTTAGTCGTAGACTATGGAGTCCTGGAGTAAGCTTAAATGAGAACACATGGGTCAAGCCTCATTAGGTTAAGTAGGAGCAAAGGCTGTTGGTCTAATGGTGCTCATCAAAACCCGGAATGGAATTGAAAACACCATTACTGGAGTGAATTTTGAGACCAAACAATGGCAGAAGCAAAAAGAACTCGCTCAAAAAACTATAGTGAGTATGAAAAAACTGTACTAAAACAAATTGTGGCAAACAATCCAGTTATTGAAAGTAAGAACCATACTACTGCTACTGAGCAAAAGAAGAAGAGTGCTTGGGCTGCAATTTGCAGTGAATTCAATGCAAATGAAAACGTAACCACAAGAACAGTACAGCAACTGAAGGTATGAAATATCTTCATTATTATCAGTATTTCACATTTCTCATTCATATTTTTGTGACATCACTTATATTGAATGATATCTGCCTTCATAGACTCTGTGGAAGAACCTTAAACTACATTTAAAAAGGAATAATGCACAGGCCAGAAGAGAGCGATTTACTACTGGTGGTGGACCACCAATAAAAGACAAGACAGATGAATTGGGTGACTTGCTGTCTGGAATAATAGAGGACCAGCAACCTCTGGATGGTATACCAGACGATGACCATTTGGACAGTGGACATGAACTGAGCTCAAATGGTAAATATACTAAAGAAAGTAAATCAGTTACCTCCTTTGGTAAATATATTCCACTGTCTGTGTCCATCTTTATTTCTATTTCATTCTATGGACCATATTTGTTTCTAACAGTGTTCTTTTTCCAGAGGAAACTAATCTCATGTTGGAAGATCCAATGCACAGTCAGTGTGTACCCTCCACATCTGCTATGGCATCCCAGAGAAAAGATGATGCCACCACCTCCAGCAGAGACCAAAAAGGATGCCCATGCATGAAAAGTTAGCCAGAGAATTTCCATGAGCATAAAATGAAATATCTGAAAGAAGAACATGACATGAAAATGAGAATCCCACAGTTGGAATTGGATATGAAGTTGGAAGAGAGAGCTGCTCCAAGAAAGAGAAAGTAATGACACAACTGTGTATACCAGATATGCTGAACAACATGATGAAGAAAAATGGTGAAAATAAATGTTTAGTCATTTGGCATGAGTGTGAGTATTGTTGTCACCACAAACTACATTTTTAAATTCAGCCTTGGTTGAATCACTTCATTTAATTTAGCTGCATACTATTTACATTTTGTACAGAACAAACATTAAAGCAAAAATAAGCCATAATGATTACATAGTTAAATGCATCTTGTCTAGCTGAAGTGCTGCAATGTGAAAGCAGCTCTGTGTGCAAGTCCTCATTGGTCATTGCCTGCCACTGCAATGGGCACATCTGCATGATGCTGATTTTCCATTGGAGGATCAGGACAGTCATGCTGCTTCAGGTAGTTGTGCAGCACAGCTGCAGCAATGATCACCTTGCAGCATCTTCTTGGCTTGAAACAAAGTATTGCGTAAACACTGGAATCGACTTTTCCATACGGCTCGACCATCCCTCTAGTGCGAATATGCGCTCTGTTGTATCTTTGCTGCTCAGCTGTTGTGGGATGTAGGTATGGCGTGAATAAATAGGTACTCTGACCATATCCAAGTTTGGAATAGTATGCTTTAAAGGCTGCATTGATCTTCACGGGACATGTTGTAAGACCAACTGACTGATCATTAATTTGAGCAATGTGTCGTGATGTTGCTTGGTGTTTGAGCTGGAGGGCCAGCAGTCGGCTTGCCTTGTCGCCATATTCATACAGCATCCCTTCAGATCTCAGGATGCTTTTTTCTGCATTCTCTGTAGAGGTGAGATCAAACTCAGTTTGGAGATTAACTTTTTGTTGGTGCAGCTCTGGAGTAGGATTTATTGCATATTGCCTATCGATTTCAGATATTTTATTGGTTATATCTGTTTGTGTCTTTCTGCGTTCCTTATTAGAGTACGAAATGATTTGTCCTCTGATGTTAGCTTTTAGGGTTTCCCAAAGTAATGAGGAATTAATTTCTTCTGAGTAGTTAAAACACAAAAAGTCTTCAATAGCTTGTGTTATGGTAGAACAGAAGGTATCATTGGACAATAGCGATGTATTGAGTCTCCATTGTGGGGTTCCCACTGACGGAGAATCAAATCTGAAATCTATCAATACAGGGGAGTGATCTGATATGACTATCGCTGAATATTCAATGGAGTGAATAGATGGTAGTAATTCTTTATCGATACAAAAATAATCTATCCTTGAGTAGGCATGATGTACATGCGAGTAGAATGAGTAGGCTCTGGTGTCATTATGTAAGAATCTCCAGGGGTCACAGCTTCCATAATCCTCCATGAATGACTGTAGTGTTGTTGCCATTTTGGATAGATTGGTCACACTGGGGCTTGAGCGATCCAGCTGAGTGTTCATTACACAATTTAGGTCTCCTCCGAAAATTAAATGATGTGTATCCATATTTGGAATAGTGGATAAGAGCGTAGCCATGAATTCAGCGTCATCAAAGTTAGGAGCGTACACACAGACTAATGTAACAGGTAAGTGGAATAATCTGCCTGAAACAATAATGAAGCGCCCATTACGATCAGGTACTATGCTCTCTGATATAAACAGAAATTTTTTTCAATTAAAATGGCAGCCCCTCTGACTTTTGAATCAAATAATGAATGAAATACTTGTCCTATCCATGGACGCCTAAGCCTTGTATGATCATTTATCTTCAGATGGGTCTCCTGAAGGAAGACAATGTCAGCCCTGTGTAGTTTTGCCCTCTTAACAGGACCATTTAATCCTCTCACATTCCATGAAATTAATTTGACCTGTAGCTTATCCATCCTACCATGACTATTTATTTCACTCATGTAGGTATACTAATGTATAGGATAACTGAAAAGATATGATAAACAAATAAAGACAGTATATGAAACCAGTTGTACACATAACAATAGATACTAATGACATTTGTATTCAAAGGCTGTGACCAACATACTCCCCCCCACATCCCTCCCCATAAAGAAAAATTGAAAAAGAATAAACCCAGCAGCATTAGAACAGTGCCGGAGTTTTTTAAAGCCTATGCTCGTCCTTCCTTGGAAGCGAGCTGCAGGTCTACTCTACAATTCAACTCCTAGCAATGCAGTACAAACTATCCCTTTATCTAACACAAGAAGGGATTTGCTCCCATTACTGAACACATACACTGCAAGTGCACTTATAATAAAACATTTTTTATTTTTTTATTTCTACGTTTACCCTATTCACCCTATTCAACACAAAACTCGCCTTCAAGTTTCGTAGTCTTACTAAACGCGATTCAGGCATTCTATTAATTATCCAAAATCAGCATCAAGCCTATCACCCAGGCTATTTCGCATATCTCAAACCTTTCAGATGTGGCAGACAACATTTAGCCTTGTTCTTCATCAGTGTTGGCTGGAAAGTTCCCTTTTATCTGAGCGTAGAATGTTTCTGCTGCTTCAGGGGTGTCGAAGAGATGTTTGTCCCCGTTGACAGTGATGCACAGACGAGCAGGGTGGCGTAGGGAGAATGTGATTCCAGCGGTATAGAGTTTAGCCTTGATGTCCTTGAATGTCGCTCGTTGCTTGGCCAGGCTTGCACTCATATCGGGGAAGAATAAGATTCTGTTGCCATCGAACTTTATGTCTTCCTTCTGCGACCTTGCCCATCGAAGCACACGCTCCGTATCCTGATAGTGGTGGAATCTAACGATGATGGCTCGCGGACGTTGTCCCAAGGCAGGCTTTGGAGCTAGTGTACGGTGCGCTCTGTCCAGCTCTGGAGATGTGGGGAAAACATTATTTCCGATAACTGTTTGGAGAAGCTTCGAAATGAATTCCAAAGGTGAACCTCCTTCCAGACCGCCAGGGAAGCCAACGATTCTTACATTTTGTCGTCTGGAACGATTCTCAAGGTCCTCTGCTTTGGATGCTAATGCAGCATTGGCTTTCTCCAACTGATCAAGTCTTGTTGTTAGCTCGGCTAGCTCATCACTATGTGTGGTGAGTGTATTTTCAATGGTCGTCATCTTTTGGTTGTGAGAGTCCAATGCTGCGTTGATGTTTTCCAGAGACGTCTGTATAGGTGTAAGGGAGGTCTCTAAAGATGTCGTGAGGAATGTCTTGAGTTCTGCGGCCAAGCTTACTTTGTGTTTTTCAAGTTCCTGCAGCAGGCTAGCAACGGTTAGCGACGCCGCCATCTTAGCTGCTGATGCTGCTTGAGTTGAAGCAGAATCTTTTCCCTGTCGCTGTTGTCTCGACATTGTAAGCCAGTTGAATCGTTTCGAAATATAGGCAAGTTTACTTTTTAAATAATTAATACGGTCAAATAGGTTAAACGTCAAAATGTTGCACGTAAATTGTGAAATATGCGGGAGCTGTCCCAAAGCGTGGCTGACCTCTTACATTGCAAAACCGGAAGTCCCGCTGTTACCTTCTAACCCCACAATCATTTCACACTATTTTTCTTGGCACCGCATTTCGGGTTCGTAGCAGGGTTTGTTAACCCAGGGTTAGTTAACCCAGGGTTAAAAGCGGTGCTAACCCTCTTTAAAAAATGCAAGTGTGAAACGCTGCTTAACCCGGGGTTAAATGCGGGGTTAAATGTGTCCTTAACCCGGGGTTAAGTGTAGTGTGAAAAGCATATCTGAGAGATGTAGGGTTACCGGCGGTAGTGTCAACCATGCAAGGTAACAACCAACACGTCAGGAGCAGGTAGGGTTAGGTGGTGTCTTGCTCAGGGACACCTCCACACTTAGCTAGGAGGAGCAGGTAGGGTGAGGTGGTGTCTTGCTCAGGGACACCTCCACACTTAGCTAGGAGGAGCAGGTAGGGTGAGGTGGTGTCTCGCTCAGGGACACCTCCACACTTAGCTAGGGGGAGCAGGTAGGGTTAGGTGGTATCTTGCTCAGGGACACCTCCACACTTAGCTAGGAGGAGCAGGTAGGGTTAGGTGGTGTCTTGCTCAGGGACACCTCCACACTTAGCTAGGGGGAGCAGGTAGGGTTAGGTGGTGTCTTGCTCAGGGACACCTATACTGTAAACATACACATTTGATATATAAATGTATATACTCACGTGTCGTAGTCCTGCACCACCAGACCCACAGACCACGTAGCTGCCAGATACTGGTTCAGACCATCTGGACTCATGTAGTGGAGAGATTTTGGAGAGCGAGGATCCCCGTTGGAGCCGGTGAAGTCTATCCCTACCTACACACACACACACACACACACACACACACACACACGGTAGAGTTAGCAAGAATACATCTTTTCAAGCCATTTGTTTTCCAAACGAATATTGGAATATTCAGAAGTAAAAAGACCATTCATGTGTCTTTCCTGCCTGAATACGAGTCGGCAGAGATCACATTATTATCAACTGTTAATGTTAGTGTTAGTTAGTTATTAACTGATTGTTTTATCAGTTAATGTTAGTGTTAGTTATCAACCTATTGTTTTATCAGTTAGTGTTAGTTATCAACTGATTGCTTTATCAGTTAGTGTTAGTTATCAACTGATTGTTTTATCAGTTAGTGTTAGTTATCCACTGATTGTTTTATCAATTAATGTTTGTTAGTTATCAACTGATTGCTTTATCAGTTAGTGTTAGTTATCAACTGATTGTTTTATCAGTTAGTGTTAGTTATCAACTGATTGTTTTATCAGTTAGTGTTAGTTATCAACTGATTGTTTTATCAGTGAGTGTTAGTTATCAACTGATTGTTTTATCAGTGAGTGTTAGTGTTAGTTATCAACCTATTGTTCTATCAGTTAGTGTTAGTTATCAACTGATTGTTTTATCAGTGAGTGTTAGTGTTAGTTATCAACCTATTGTTCTATCAGTTAGTGTTAGTTATCAACTGATTGTTTTATCAGTGAGTGTTAGTGTTAGTTATCAACCTATTGTTCTATCAGTTAGTGTTAGTTATCAACTGATTGTTTTATCAGTTAATGTTAGTGTTAGTTATCAACCTATTGTTCTATCAGTTAATGTTAGTTATCAACTGATTGTTTTATCAGTTAATGTTAGTGTTAGTTATCAACCTATTGTTCTATCAGTTAGTGTTAGTTATCAACCTATTGTTTTATCAGTTAGTGTTAGTTATCAACTGATTGCTTTATCAGTTAGTGTTAGTTATCAACTGATTGTTTTATCAGTTAGTGTTAGTTATCAACTGATTGTTTTATCAGTGAGTGTTAGTGTTAGTTATCAACCTATTGTTCTATCATAGTTAGTATAGTTAGGGCAAGGGTTAGTTAGGGTAAGGTTTAGGGTTAGTTAGGGTAAGGTTTAGGGTTAGTTAGGGTAAGGGTTAGTTAGGGCAAGGTTTAGGGTTAGTTAGGGTAAGGTTTAGGGTTAGTTAGGGTAAGGTTTAGGGTTAGTTAGGGTAAGGGTTAGTTAGGGTAAGGTTTAGGGTTAGTTAGGGTAAGGGTTAGTTAGGGTAAGGTTACTCGGCTACAGCAGAGCTTCAATGAAACCTAAAAGTTTACTTTGGCCTTGTTTAAACATTGAAATACCTGCGACATATAACCTCTTATTACTGACTATTAGAACTAGTGATTACATTATAGAGAGATAGAAATAATATTAATACTAATACTCGCGGGAGCCCCATCATGGAAAACTAAATCCTGGGAGAACATATAATAAATATTATTCGTCTTACAATCTGTTTGTTTAAAGTCTTGCCGATCCTCACACTGGACAACAGGTGTCAAAAGTGCTACTGAAGTATTCAAATAATGTTCAAATATCCGACAATGGATAATGTTTGATGATGTAAGCGTTCTCAGACTCAAAGATGTCTCATGCCCTGACACATTACAACAAATTGCATTTACATATTAAAGTTACATATCACGTACTTCTACCTGCCATTCCCAAATATACATTGGCATTATAAAAACGATTCTTAAAACTGTATTTTGTTGATATATTATATAACCAAGCATTTTAATCCTTAGTTGAGATTTGAATGCCTACCTAAGGAATATGAGAATAATGGGAATATTGGGCTCAGTGCTGTGTGTGTGTTTTGTGTGTTTGCGTTTGCATGCGTGTCATACTGTGAAGTTGATTTGGCATCCTCCCATGACGTAGTCCAGGAAGGTGTGTTGTGTCACCAACTGCAGAAACGCACACACACACAAACACTTTCTGAGGACATTCAAGCAGTTTGGCATGTCTGCAAAAACCCTGCAAAACCATTTACAGGTGCACCATCAAGAGCATCCTCTCTGGCTGCATTATTGCCTGGTTACTGCCTGGTTCAGCAGCTGCTCTGCTGATCACAAGACCCTCCAGAGGGTGGAGAAGACCGCCGTCCCCCCGCCGTGCAAAGCATCTCTAACTCGTACCTGACAGGTTAAGAGGTAAATATAGAGTCTAGCTCCTTCTTCTTGACAGGTAAATGTATTGTGTAACCCGTACCTGACAGGTTAACAGGTAAATATAGTCTAGCTCCTTCTTGACAGGTAAATGTATTGTCTAGCTCCTCCCTGACAGGTTAACAGGTAAATATAGAGTCTAGCTCCTTCTTGACAGGTAAATGTATTGTCTAACTCCTCCCTGACAGGTTAACAGGTAAATATAGTCTAGCTCCTTCTTGACAGCTAAATGTATTGTCTAACTCCTCCCTGACAGGTTAACAGGTAAATATAGAGTCTAGCTCTTTCTTGACAGGTAAATGTATTGTCTAACTCGTACCTGACAGGTTTTGACGCGAACAATGCCAGAGTTTTTATAACTCTTCTTCTTTTTCTGCTTCTCAGGATGGACACATTCAAACTCCACCTGCAGGACACAACACAACCTAGTGGTCAATAATAACAATAATATAATAATAATAATAATAATAATAACAAAATAATAATAATCCAATTAGAAAAACTGCAAATAGTAGAAAAATGTAAATAGTTGCTTGGTTTGTTTTGTTTTTGTTGTAATCTCGAACCCCGGGCCGTTTCTGCTGAATGTTAAACCAGAACTCTGTCTCAAGTAGCAGGTTATGATCTGTTTAATGTTAAACCAGAACTCTGTCTCAAGTAGCAGGTTATGATCTGTTTAATGTTAAACCAGAACTCTGTCTCAAGTAGCAGGTTATGATCTGTTTAATGTTAAAACTTTATTGGGTTCAACCTAAATAAATTGGCTTTCATGTCCAGCTTCAAAAGCCCAAAGCCCTCGTGGTCATTCCTATTACATTGCAGGAGTTTGTCAAACCTGTTATCATGTTTACCACGTTTGCTCTGTAATGTTTGTCTGAGAAATTCGTTTCAACGCCAAAACGTACATCTACAGAAGATTTATGAAATTACTAATTCATCATTCTAACATGCGCTTAAAATCTTAAAATTTGTAAGGGAAGTCGATGGGAGGAATGTTTGGAAAAGCTTAACAAAGGAAAAGGTGGCACCAGTAGCGCCACCTTGCTGTCAGTTCTAACTCAAAACACTAATTTCTTTCCGAAAATGCAACATTGTGCAGGAAATGCACGTCTGCGTTGTTATTATTCTGCCTCATGTTCCGAGCCGATCTCCAACAGGTTTTGAGGTATCAGCAAGCCAATGCCAAAAAGTTGGGCATGTTGTAATATAGTGTACTTGGGGGCGGCAGTAGCTCAGGAGGTAAGAGTGGTTGTCTGGCAACAGGAAGTTCCCTGGTTTGATCCCCGGGTTCTGCCTCCTAGCTAAGTGTTGAAGTGTCCCTGAGCAAGATGCCACCTAACCCTAACTGCTCCTGACGTGTTGGTTGTTACCTTGCATGGTTGACACCGCCGTCGGTGTGTGAATGGTGAATGTGAGGCAATACTGTAAAGCTCTTTGGATAAAAGCGCTATATAAATGCAATCCACTTACCATTTATATTAATTTCCCTGACCAAACATACATTTTTCATTTTTTTATTGAGCTAAAAATTGTATACGCATAGACTGTGGCCCAGGGACATGAAACCTATACTAGCCTGGTTAGCAATAGCATGTTAGCATGCATGCAGAAAATTGCGCATACGAGGAACTGGCTCACACAGCCACACACATTTTCTTCAGAAAATGTCAACATATCTAGTTAATTATTTATTATTTATCATTTACTATTTATTATTATTTGAGACACAAGTTTAGCCTAGCCAGTTTAGCATGGTCAGTGAGCACTTTGTTGTAAACATAAGGGAATGGGAAATGATGTCACCGGTGAGCCATGTGCTGCTTTCTGGAGTTCGGAAACTTTTGTTGTGAAGCAACCAATTAGATCATGGGATCCATCACTGTCAGAGTCTGAGCAGTTAACCTACAGGAGGAAGAGGAGGAGGAAGGTCAGACTAGACACGTCTAATAAGCATAGTGCTACATTCAATGGTTAGGGTCAGCGTTATGTATAGGTCCATCAGAGCCGTCTTAAGGGTTAGGGTTATGTATAGGTCCATAGACCCGTCTTAAGGGTCAGGGTTATGTATAGATCCATAGAGCCGTCTTAAGGGTTAGGGTTATGTATAGGTCCATGGACCCGCCTTAAGGGTCAGGGTTATGTATAGGTCCATGGACCCGTCTTAAGGGTCAGGGTTATGTATAGGTCCATAGACCCGTCTTAAGGGTCAGGGTTATGTATAGGTCCATAGACCCGTCTCAGGGTTATGTATAGGTCCATGGACCCGTCGTAAGGGTCAGGGTTATGTATAGGTCCATAGACCCGTCTTAAGGGTCAGGGTTATGTATAGGTCCATGGACCCGTCTTAAGGGTCAGGATTATGTATAGGTCCATAGACCCGTCTTAAGGGTCAGGGTTATGTATAGGTCCATGGACCCGTCTTAAGGGTCAGGGTTATGTATAGGTCCATAGCAGCCGTCTTAAAGGGTCAGGGTTACTGTATAGGGTCGGCATAGAGCCGTCTTAAGGATCAGGGTTATGTTATAGGTCCACTAGAGCCGCTAAGGGTCAGGGTTTATGTTAAGGGTCCATAGAGCCGTCTTAGGGTTAGGGTTATGGTATAGGCCATAGGGTATATGTGTGTGTGTGTGTGTGTGTGTGTTGTGGTGTGTGGTGTGTGTGTGTGTGTGTGTGTGTGTGTGTGTGTGTGTGTGTGTGTGTGTGTGTGCATGGTACTTTTCGGGTCTGTTTCCATTACAACTGAGTACCACATAGTACCTCCTCGACGTGGGCGGGGTCGTCATAACACGGCTGCGCGAACTGCCGTGACGTCATTTACACCGCGCCAAGCCACGCACAAAACCGGAAGACCAGACCAACAACAACACAACAATGGAGGACACCGAAGCGTTGGTATTGTTGTATTATTATTATAATATTTTTTTTTAAAAGTCAGGTTTTAAAAAGTGGTGTGGTCGAGTCTCGTGTTTATTTATGTCTGTCGGGTCGTCGCGCGCTTATGACGCTCCCAGTGACGACACTCGTCGGCCAATCAGTGGAAGGCAGTCGGCTGACGTCACGTCATAAGTACCGCTTCGGCTGGCCTTGGAACCAGGGGCAGATGTGATACCAAATAGTACCTGATATCAGGTACTACGTGCTAGTGGAAACACGCAAATACCGCGCCGTACCGTGCCGTACCGCGCGGTACAGTGACCGTGGAAAAGGGGCATTAGTACCTACCTACTATACAAGACAGGACAGGGGCTAGTTAGTACCTACCTACTATACAAGACAGACCGGGCTAGTTAGTACCTACCTACTACACCAGACAGACAGGGTTAGTTAGTACCTACCTACTATACCTAGTTGCTAATCTATACCACATTATACATAAAGATTTGCCTCCCAGCAGGTAGGTATAGTTTAATATTCTATACAACAATATACCCAATACTGTAGCTACCTACTCTGTGTGTGTGTGTGTGTGTGTGTGTGTGTGTGTGTGTGTGTGTGTGTGTGTGTCAGAGACCTTCTTGTCCAGACCCTTGCCCTCTAGTTCCAGTACAACTGCTCTCTTGTCCTTAACCTCCTCAGCTGTCACCTGAAACACAGAAATATGATTTTTTTTTACACAAACAAACAAACAAACAAACAAACAAACGCTCGCTCACACGCACGCACACACTACTCACAGTGATGGCTCCCTTCCCTGCAGGCTTGTTGGCCTTCAGCTGCAGGGGTCTGGTCACCGTTTTACTGGCAACAATCTGAACACAACAATATACAGTTAATACTAACCTTAAACTTACTAAACTAACCCTAACTAAACCATACCCTCCTACACTAACCTTAACCTTACTACACTAACCCAAACTAAACCATACCCTCCTACACTAACCTTAACCTTACTACACTAACCCAAACTAAACCATACCCTCCCTACACTAACTTTAACCTACTACACTAACCTAACCTTACTACACTAACTCTAAATAACCATACCCTCCTACACCAACCTTAACCTTACTACACTAACCTTAACCTTACTACACTAACCCTAACTAAAACCATACCCTACTACACTAACCTTAACCTTTACTACACTAACCCTAACTAAAACATACCCTCCTACACTAACCTTAACCTTACTTACAATAACCTTAACCTTACTACACTAACCCAAACTAAACCATACCTCCTACACTAACCTTAACCTTACTACACTAACCCAAACTAAACCATACCCTCCTACACTAACCTTAAACTTACTACACTAACTCTAACTAAACCATACCATCCTACACCAACCTTAACCTTACTACACTAACCTTAACCTTACTACACTAACCCTAACTAAACCATACCCTCCTACACTAACCTGAACCTTACTACACTAACCTAACTAAAACCATACCCTACTACACTAACCTTAACCTTACTACACTAACTCTAACTAAACCATACCATACTAACACTAACCTAACTACACCAACCCTAACTAAACCATATCCCTCCTACACTAACCTTAACCTTAACTACACTAACCCTACTACACTAAACCAACTAAACTAACTATAAGATATAACTCTAACATATATCTAGAACTAACTATAAGATATAACTAACATATAACTAGAACTAACTATAAGATATAACTAACATATAACTAGAACTAACTAGAAGATATAACTAACATATAACTAGAACACTACTGGCTTTACCTGACCAAGGGTGAGTTCTACTCCTCCCAGGAAGTCGTCATCCTTGAGGTCCACAGACTTGTTGTCGATGTCGTAAATCATCAGCTTCACTTTCTGCACCCGTCTCAAAGTGGTAGTCGAGCTGCAGGCGCTCGCTGAAGGACGGACTGGAACAGTTATTAACCCTCTCTGTCCGGCCAACCTGACACACACACACACACACACACACACACACACACACAACACCTTATAGCCTAACCATATTTGCAAACCGCAGGTAGGAGGTTAGATTTCCATCTGTATAGAAGGTAGAGTATAGAGTACAAGAGGTAGAGTATAGGAGATAGAGTACAGGAGGTAGAGTATAGAGTACAGGAGGTAGAGTATAGAGTACAGGAGGTAGAGTTAGAGAGTACAGGAGGTAGAGTATAGAGTACAGGAAGTAGAGTATAGAGTTACAGGAGGTAGAGTATAGAGTACAGGAAATAGAGTATAGAGTACAGGAGGTAGAGTATAGAGTACAGAGGTAGAGCATAGAGTATAGGAGGTAGAGTATAGAGTACAGGAGGTAGAGTATAGAGTATATGAGGTAGAGTATTAGAGTATAGAGTACAGAGTACAGGAGGTAGAGTATAGAGTACAGGAGGTAGAGTATAGAGTACAGGAGGTAGAGTATATAGATAGAGTATAGAGTACAGGAGGTAGAGTATAGAGTACAGGAGGTAGAGTATAGAGTGCAGGAGGTAGAGTATAGAGTATAGGAGGTAGAGTATAGAGTACAGGAGGTAGAGTATATGAGGTAGAGTATAGAGTATATGAGGTAGAGTATAGAGTACAGGAGGTAGAGTATAGAGTACAGGAGGTAGAGTATAGAGTGCAGGAGGTAGAGTATAGAGTATAGGAGGTAGAGTATAGAGTATAGGAGGTAGAGTATAGAGTACATGTTGAGTCAAATTAGAGTTTTGTAAAAAGAACAGGAAATATAAACTCAAAGGAAACAAACAAAGACAAACAAAAACAAACAAACAAAGAAATAGGGAAAATCCGGGTATAACTGATCTGCTCCTGCCGCGTTACTACCGGGCCATAAAGAGAGACAGACTCAGTACCAGGAAGCACTATTAAACCACGCGACAAACAGAGGTTGTGTTAATCGATGCTTAAAGATGCCGCTGAGATAGTCAGAATAAATGTGCAGAACCTGATCCGTCTACAAAATCCGGGTGGCAGCCGGTAAGATAAAGAACTTTAATGAATAAAGGGACTGGTTTTCCGCTGAATCCTGCTGCTGCTTGTTGGGCCAGCATTAGCTGTAGCCACGGAGACGAGCAGACTCTACGTGTGGCTCGTCAATGTAACCCTTTAATGCCCGGAGTAAATGGTTGTCTAGTGTGTGCTGATCTGTTTGCTAATTGTCAATAAGTGGGATGTCATAATTAGAAAGTACCAATTGTTTTACTTTGCAATGGTTTGCAAGTTTGTGAATTATTTTGATATTTGTAATTGGTCACAATAATGTGGGTACTTTTTCTCTGTTTCTGGTTAAAGGTTTTTCACCTGCTACGTACTGCTACTACTACGACTCCTATTGGAAATACCAAAATAAAGGAAGATAAAAAAGAGAACTGCTTGGTCATTGAGTGGAACCCAGATTAAGCTCGGGTAGAATGGATAAATCCCTTTCAAGTGGGGAATCTGCACATTGATCCCACAAAAAATCAGTGTCATGAAATGACCAATAATTGATAGTGGGACATTAACTTGACAGTACAGGAGGTAGAGTATAGAGTACAGGAGGTAGAGTATAGGAGGTAGAGTATAGGAGGGAGAGTAGAGTACAGGAGTTAGAGGTCAGAGGTCACCTCTGTCCAGCGGTCCTCCCCAGAGCTCAGCATCAGGACACACAGCGGGTCTGACTTGGATCCCAGGTCTTTGTCCAGCAGGTTGGTGCAGGACACCGTCAGCTCCACCCTGGACACACAGTCGGCCATCTGGGGACACACACACACATTCAGCCTCCAGATCAGAGACACATTCAGCCTCCAGATCAGAGACACATTCAGCCTCCAGATCAGAGGCACATTCAGCCTCCAGATCAGAGACACATTCAGCCTCCAGATCAGAGGCAGATTCAGCCTCCAGATCAGAGGCACATTCAGCCTCCAGATCAGAGACACATTCAGCCTCCAGATCAGACACATTCAGCCTCCAGATCAGAGGCACATTCAGCCTCCAGATCAGAGACACATTCAGCCTCCAGATCAGAGACACATTCAGCCTCCAGATCAGACACATTCAGCCTCCAGATCAGAGGCACATTCAGCCTCCAGATCAGAGACACATTCAGCCTCCAGATCAGACACATTCAGCCTCCAGATCAGAGGCACATTCAGCCTCCAGATCAGAGACACATTCAGCCTCCAGATCAGAGGCACATTCAGCCTCCAGATCAGAGACACATTCAGCCTCCAGATCAGAGACACATTCAGCCTCCAGATCAGAGACACATTCAGCCTCCAGATCAGACACATTCAGCCTCCAGATCAGAGACACATTCAGCCTCCAGATCAGAGACACATTCAGCCTCCAGATCAGAGACACATTCAGCCTCCAGATCAGTAACCCTACCCTAACCCTAACCTCCACATTCAGCCTCCAGATCAGATTCAGTATCGCAGGCACGCGCACACTACTGCTGAATACTACAGCAGTAAAGTATAATGTTACATTATAATATTGTTCTAGTATAATAAAGTATTATATTATAATATTGTTCTAGTATAATAAAGTATTATATTATAATATTGTTATATAATGTTATAACGAGTCGAGCAAAACGAACCTCAACGACGACTGCAACAACAAGGAAGTAGCGGCGGGTAGATACGGCTGATACGGCTGACGTCAGATGGAGTCTACGGCTCTCCTATTGGTCAGATGGGTGGAGTCTACGGCTCTCCTATTGGTCAGATGGGTGGAGTCTACGGCTCTCCTATTGGTCAGATGGGTGGAGTCTACGGCTCTCCTATTGGTCAGATGGAGTCTACGGCTCTCCTATTGGTCAGATGGGTGGAGTCTACGGCTCTCCTATTGGTCAGATGGAGTCTACGGCTCTCTTATTGGTCAGATGGGTGGAGTCTACGGCTCTCCTATTGGTCAGATGGGTGGAGTCTACGGCTCTCCTATTGGTCAGATGGGTGTAAAATAAGGCTCGCTCATTGGTCAATGTCTTACTTCAAGCGAATTGATTGGAGTGGGGTATATGACGTCATCGAGACGCAAAACAGGAAAGCAGCTAAAAAGGTTTTGCTTTCTTTTAAATAACAGTGATCATTATTATTATTATCATTATTCTGATCATTATCATTATTATTATTATTCTGATCATTATTATTCTGATCATTATCATTATTATTATTATTCTGATTATTATGATTATTATTATTCTGATCATTATTATGATTATTATTATTATGATCATTATCATTATTATTAGGATTATGACTATGATTATTATTATTATATACACACCCATGTATTAATACCTGCGTGTTGCTGCATACGCACTTCCACAAAATACTACTACTAATACGAGTTAAAAGACAGTATACTCAGAATACCACACCAAGTACCAGAGTACTATACACCAGAGGTTCACAATACCACACCAAGTACCAGAGTACTCTACACTAGTACTAGAGGTTCACAATACCACACCAAGTACCAGAGTATCCTACACTAGTACTAGAGGTTCAGAATACCACACCAAGTACCAGAGTACTATACACCAGAGGTTCACAATACCACACCAAGTACCAGAGTACTCTACACTAGTACTAGAGGTTCACAATACCACACCAAGTACCCGAGTATTCTACACTAGTACTAGAGGTTCAGAATACCACACCAAGTACCCGAGTAATCTAAACTAGTACTAGAGGTTCACAATACCACACCAAGTACCAGAGTACTCTACACTAGTACTAGAGGTTCACAATACCACACCAAGTACCAGAGTACCCAACACTAGTACTAGAGGTTCAGAATACCAAACCAAGTACCAGAGTACTATACACCAGAGGTTCACAATACCACACCAAGTACCAGAGTACTCTACACTAGTACTAGAGGTTCACAATACCACACCAAGTACCCGAGTACGCTACACTAGTACTAGAGGTTCAGAATACCACACCAAGTACCAGAGTACTCTACACTAGTACTAGAGGTTCACAATACCACACCAAGTACCCGAGTACGCTACACTAGTACTAGAGCTTCAGAAGAACTTTAAAGTTTAACGGAATTCTGAACTCTAGTACGAGTGTAGAGTACTCGGTACAATTTAGTGTTTAAAGTTTAAACACTAAAATATACCAGAGTACTCTACACTCGTACTAGATGTAAGTAGGGTTAGGGGGTTAGGGTTGGTTAGTATCTGACCTTATAAGCATGCACCCTAACCCTGACCTTATAAACATGCACCCTAACCCTGACCTTATAAACATGCACCCTAACCCTAACCCTGACCTTATAAACATGCACCCTAACCCTGACCTTATAAACATGCACCCTAACCCTGACCTTATAAACATGCACCCTAACCCTGACCTTATAAACATGCACCCTAACCCTGACCTTATAAACATGCACCCTAACCCTGACCTTATAAACATGCACCCTAACCCTGACCTTATAAACATGCACCCTAACCCTGACCTTATAAACATGCACCCTAACCCTGACCTTATAAACATGCACCCTAACCCTGACCTTATAAACATGCACCCTAACCCTGACCTTATAAACATGCACCCTAACCCTGACCTTATAAACATGCACCCTAACCCTGACCTTATAAACATGCACCCTAACCCTGACCCTATAAACATGCACCCTAACCCTGACCTTATAAACATGCACCCTAACCCTGACCCTATAAACATGCATCCTAACCCTGACCTTAACTGCCTCGAGGTCTCCATTACAGAAGGTTTGCAGAGAAACGGTGAACTTTTTCCAGCTGGGATCCAGGCTGTTCTTCACGACCTAGAATTATATATACAGTATAGAACTATAGATATATCTACAGTGTTAGGGTTCTTCACTACCTAGAATTATATATACAGTATAGAACTATAGATATATCTACAGTGTTAGGGTTCTTCACTACCTAGAATTATATATACAGTATAGAACTATAGATATATCTAGTGTTAGGGTTCTTCACTACCTAGAATTATATATACAGTATAGAACTATAGATATATCTACAGTGTTAGGGTTCTTCACTACCTAGAATTATATATACAGTATAGAACTATAGATATATCTACAGTGTTAGGGTTCTTCACTACCTAGAATTATATATACAGTATAGAACTATAGATATATCTACAGTGTTAGGGTTCTTCACTACCTAGAATTATATATACAGTATAGAACTATAGATATATCTACAGTGTTAGGGTTCTTCACTACCTAGAATTATATATACAGTATAGAACTATAGATATATCTACAGTGTTAGGGTTCTTCACTACCTAGAATTATATATACAGTATAGAACTATAGATATATCTACAGTGTTAGGGTTCTTCACTACCTAGAATTATATATACAGTATAGAACTATAGATATATCTACAGTGTTAGGGTTCTTCACTTCATTATCTTATTTTTGTGCCTCAAAGGTCACCTTTCGATTGACCTGATAGGTCAGCAGTCTGACTACAGAGCCAGCAAGGTACACTTCTAAACAGCTATTTTAATGTGTAGTTACGGTCAGCGTTTGGTTTAGGGTCAGGGTCAGGGCGAGGGTGAGGGTCAGGTTTAGGGTGAGGGTCAGGGTTAGGGTGAGGGTCAGGGTCACAGCGTTACCTCAGTCCTGTAGACCAGATGCCACTGGCCACCGGCTCCTTGCTTAAAAAACTCCAGGAAAGGATCCGACTTCCCAAAGAGGTCCTAAGACAGACAGGGTTAGTTAGTACCTACCTACTATACAAGACAGACAGGGCTAGTTAGTACCTACCTACTATACAAGACAGACCGGGCTAGTTAGTACCTACCTACTACACCAGACAGACAGGGTTAGTTAGTACCTACCTAGTGTGCTGTTGCTCTCTTTCTCTCTCTTTGTGTGTGTGTGTGTGTGTGTGTGTGTGTGTGTGTGTGTGTGTGTGTGTCAGAGACCTTCTTGTCCAGACCCTTGCCCTCTAGTTCCAGTACAACTGCTCTCTTGTCCTTAACCTCCTCAGCTGTCACCTGAAACACAGAAATATGATTTTTTTTTACACAAACAAACAAACAAACAAACAAACAAACGCTCGCTCACACGCACGCACACACTACTCACAGTGATGGCTCCCTTCCCTGCAGGCTTGTTGGCCTTCAGCTGCAGGGGTCTGGTCACCGTTTTACTGGCAACAATCTGAACACAACAATATACAGTTAATACTAACCTTAAACTTACTAAACTAACCCTAACTAAACCATACCCTCCTACACTAACCTTAACCTTACTACACTAACCCAAACTAAACCATACCCTCCTACACTAACCTTAACCTTACTACACTAACCCAAACTAAACCATACCCTCCTACACTAACTTTAACCTTACTACACTAACCTTAACCTTACTACACTAACTCTAAATAAACCATACCCTCCTACACCAACCTTAACCTTACTACACTAACCTTAACCTTACTACACTAACCCTAACTAAACCATACCCTACTACACTAACCTTAACCTTACTACACTAACCCTAACTAAAACATACCCTCCTACACTAACCTTAACCTTACTACAATAACCTTAACCTTACTACACTAACCCAAACTAAACCATACCCTCCTACACTAACCTTAACCTTACTACACTAACCCAAACTAAACCATACCCTCCTACACTAACCTTAAACTTACTACACTAACTCTAACTAAACCATACCATCCTACACCAACCTTAACCTTACTACACTAACCTTAACCTTACTACACTAACCCTAACTAAACCATACCCTCCTACACTAACCTGAACCTTACTACACTAACCCTAACTAAACCATACCCTACTACACTAACCTTAACCTTACTACACTAACTCTAACTAAACCATACCATACTACACTAACCTAACTACACCAACCCTAACTAAACCATACCCTCCTACACTAACCTTAACCTTACTACACTAACCCTACTACACTAACCAACTAACTAACTATAAGATATAACTCTAACATATATCTAGAACTAACTATAAGATATAACTAACATATAACTAGAACTAACTATAAGATATAACTAACATATAACTAGAACTAACTAGAAGATATAACTAACATATAACTAGAACACTACTGGCTTTACCTGACCAAGGGTGAGTTCTACTCCTCCCAGGAAGTCGTCATCCTTGAGGTCCACAGACTTGTTGTCGATGTCGTAAATCATCAGCTTCACTTTCTGCACCGTCTCAAAGTGGTAGTCGAGCTGCAGGCGCTCGCTGAAGGACGGACTGGAACAGTTATTAACCCTCTCTGTCCGGCCAACCTGACACACACACACACACACACACACACACACACACACACCTTATAGCCTAACCATATTTGCAAACCGCAGGTAGGAGGTTAGATTTCCATCTGTATAGAAGGTAGAGTATAGAGTACAAGAGGTAGAGTATAGGAGATAGAGTACAGGAGGTAGAGTATAGAGTACAGGAGGTAGAGTATAGAGTACAGGAGGTAGAGTAGAGAGTACAGGAGGTAGAGTATAGAGTACAGGAAGTAGAGTATAGAGTACAGGAGGTAGAGTATAGAGTACAGGAAATAGAGTATAGAGTACAGGAGGTAGAGTATAGAGTACAGGAGGTAGAGCATAGAGTATAGGAGGTAGAGTATAGAGTACAGGAGGTAGAGTATAGAGTATATGAGGTAGAGTATAGAGTATAGAGTACAGAGTACAGGAGGTAGAGTATAGAGTACAGGAGGTAGAGTATAGAGTACAGGAGGTAGAGTATATTCAGGAGGTAGAGTATAGAGTACAGGAGGTAGAGTATAGAGTACAGGAGGTAGAGTATAGAGTGCAGGAGGTAGAGTATAGAGTATAGGAGGTAGAGTATAGAGTACAGGAGGTAGAGTATATGAGGTAGAGTATAGAGTATATGAGGTAGAGTATAGAGTACAGGAGGTAGAGTATAGAGTACAGGAGGTAGAGTATATGAGGTAGAGTATAGAGTACAGGAGGTAGAGTATAGAGTGCAGGAGGTAGAGTATAGAGTATAGGAGGTAGAGTATAGAGTATAGGAGGTAGAGTATAGAGTACATGTTGAGTCAAATTAGAGTTTTGTAAAAAGAACAGGAAATATAAACTCAAAGGAAACAAACAAAGACAAACAAAAACAAACAAACAAAGAAATAGGGAAAATCCGGGTATAACTGATCTGCTCCTGCCGCGTTACTACCGGGCCATAAAGAGAGACAGACTCAGTACCAGGAAGCACTATTAAACCACGCGACAAACAGAGGTTGTGTTAATCGATGCTTAAAGATGCCGCTGAGATAGTCAGAATAAATGTGCAGAACCTGATCCGTCTACAAAATCCGGGTGGCAGCCGGTAAGATAAAGAACTTTAATGAATAAAGGGACTGGTTTTCCGCTGAATCCTGCTGCTGCTTGTTGGGCCAGCATTAGCTGTACCCACGGAGACGAGCAGACTCTACGTGTGGCTCGTCAATGTAACCCTTTAATGCCCGGAGTAAATGGTTGTCTAGTGTGTGCTGATCTGTTTGCTAATTGTCAATAAGTGGGATGTCATAATTAGAAAGTACCAATTGTTTTACTTTGCAATGGTTTGCAAGTTTGTGAATTATTTTGATATTTGTAATTGGTCACAATAATGTGGGTACTTTTTCTCTGTTTCTGGTTAAAGGTTTTTCACCTGCTACTACTGCTACTACTACGACTCCTATTGGAAATACCAAAATAAAGGAAGATAAAAAAGAGAACTGCTTGGTCATTGAGTGGAACCCAGATTAAGCTCGGGTAGAACGGATAAATCCCTTTCAAGTGGGGAATCTGCACATTGATCCCACAAAAAATCTGTCATAAAATGACTAATAATTGATAGTGGGACATTAACTTGACAGTACAGGAGGTAGAGTATAGAGTACAGGAGGTAGAGTATAGGAGGTAGAGTATAGGAGGGAGAGTAGAGTACAGGAGTTAGAGGTCAGAGGTCACCTCTGTCCAGCGGTCCTCCCCAGAGCTCAGCATCAGGACACACAGCGGGTCTGACTTGGATCCCAGGTCTTTGTCCAGCAGGTTGGTGCAGGACACCGTCAGCTCCACCCTGGACACACAGTCGGCCATCTGGGGACACACACACACATTCAGCCTCCAGATCAGAGACACATTCAGCCTCCAGATCAGAGACACATTCAGCCTCCAGATCAGAGGCAGATTCAGCCTCCAGATCAGAGGCACATTCAGCCTCCAGATCAGAGACACATTCAGCCTCCAGATCAGAGGCAGATTCAGCCTCCAGATCAGAGGCCATTTCAGCCTCCAGATCAGAGACACATTCAGCCTCCAGATCAGACACATTCAGCCTCCAGATCAGAGGCACATTCAGCCTCCAGATCAGAGGACCATTCAGCCTCCAGATCAGACACATTCAGCCTCCAGATCAGAGGCACATTCAGCCTCCAGATCAGACACATTCAGCCTCCAGATCAGAGACACATTCAGCCTCCAGATCAGAGACACATTCAGCCTCCAAGATCAAGAGACACATTCAGCCTCCAGATCAGACACATTCAGCCTCCAGATCAGAGGCACATTCAGCCTCCAGATCAGAGACACATTCAGCCTCCAGATCAGAGACACATTCAGCCTCCAGATCAGTAACCCTACCCTAACCCTAACCTCCACATTCAGCCTCCAGATCAGATTCAGTATCGCAGGCACGCGCACCACTACTGCTGAATACTACAGCAGTAAAGTATAATGTTACATTATAATATTGTTCTAGTATAATAAAGTATTATATTATAATATTGTTCTAGTATAATAAAGTATTATATTATAATATTGTTATATAATGTTATAACGAGTCGAGCAAAACGAACCTCAACGACGACTGCAACAACAAGGAAGTAGCGGCGGGTAGATACGGCTGATACGGCTGACGTCAGATGGAGTCTACGGCTCTCCTATTGGTCAGATGGGTGGAGTCTACGGCTCTCCTATTGGTCAGATGGGTGGAATCTACGGCTCTCCTATTGGTCAAATGGGTGCGTCTACGGCTCTCCTATTAGTCAGATGGAGTCTACGGCTCTCCTATTGGTCAGATGGGTGGAGTCTACGGCTCTCCTATTGGTCAGATGGAGTCTACGGCTCTCTTATTGGTCAGATGGGTGGAGTCTACGGCTCTCCTATTGGTCAGATGGGTGGAGTCTACGGCTCTCCTATTGGTCAGATGGGTGTAAAATAAGGCTCGCTCATTGGTCAATGTCTTACTTCAAGCGAATTGATTGGAGTGGGGTATATGACGTCATCGAGACGCAAAACAGGAAAGCAGCTAAAAAGGTTTTGCTTTCTTTTAAATAACAGTGATCATTATTATTATTATCATTATTCTGATCATTATCATTATTATTATTATTCTGATCATTATTATTCTGATCATTATCATTATTATTATTATTCTGATTATTATGATTATTATTATTCTGATCATTATTATGATTATTATTATTATGATCATTATCATTATTATTAGGATTATGACTATGATTATTATTATTATATACACACCCATGTATTAATACCTGCGTGTTGCTGCATACGCACTTCCACAAAATACTACTACTAATACGAGTTAAAAGACAGTATTACTCAGAATACCACACCAAGTACCAGAGTACTATACACCAGAGGTTCACAATACCACACCAAGTACCAGAGTACTCTACACTAGTACTAGAGGTTCACAATACCACACCAAGTACCCGAGTACGCTACACTAGTACTAGAGGTTCACAATACCACACCAAGTACCAGAGTATCCGACACTAGTACTAGAGGTTCAGAATACCACACCAAGTACCAGAGTACTATACACCAGAGGTTCACAATACCACACCAAGTACCAGAGTACTCTACACTAGTACTAGAGGTTCACAATACCACACCAAGTACCCGAGTATTCTACACTAGTACTAGAGGTTCAGAATACCACACCAAGTACCCGAGTAATCTAAACTAGTACTAGAGGTTCACAATACCACACCAAGTACCAGAGTACTCTACACTATTACTAGAGGTTCACAATACCACACCAAGTACCAGAGTACCCCAACACTAGTACTAGAGGTTCAGAATACCAAACCAAGTACCAGAGTACTATACACCAGAGGGTTCACAATACCACACCAAGTACCAGAGTACTCTACACTAGTACTAGAGGTTCACAATACCACACCAAGTACCCGAGTACGCTACACTAGTACTAGAGGTTCAGAATACCACACCTAGTACCAGAGTACTCTACACTAGTACTAGAGGTTCACAATACCACACCAAGTACCCGAGTACGCTACACTAGTACTAGAGCTTCAGAAGAACTTTAAAGTTTAACGGAATTCTGAACTCTAGTACGAGTGTAGAGTACTCGGTACCAATTTAGTGTTTAAAGTTTAAACACTAAAGTATACCCAGGAGTACTCTACACTCGTACTAGATGTAAGTAGGGTTAGGGGGTTAGGGTTGGTTAGTATCTGACCTTATAAGCATGCACCCTAACCCTGACCTTATAAACATTGCACCCTAACCCTGACCTAATAAACATGCACCCTAACCCTAACCCTGACCTTATAAACATGCACCCTCACTCTGACCTTATAAACATGCACCCTAACCCTAACCCTGACCTTATAAACATGCACCCTGACCCTGACCTTATAAACATGCACCCTAACCCTGACCTTATAAACATGCACCCTAACCCTGACCTTATAAACATGCACCAATATGAACCCAAACCCTGACCTTATAAATATGCACACTAACCCTGACCTTATAAACATGCACCCTAACCCTGACCTTATAAACATGCACCTAACCCTAACCTTATAAACATGCACCCTAACCCTGACCTTATAAACATGCACCCTAACCCTGACCTTATAAACATGCACCCTAACCCTGACCTTATAAACATGCACCCTAACCCTGACCCTATAAACATGCACCCTAACCCTAACCCTGACCTTATAAACATGCACCCTAACCCTAACCCTGACCTTATAAACATGCACCCTAACCCTGACCTTATAAACATGCACCCTAACCCTGACCCTATAAACATGCACCCTAACCCTGACCCTATAAACATGCACCCTAACCCTGCCCCTATAAACATGCATCCTAACCCTGACCCTACAAACATGCACCCTAACCCTGACCCTATAAACATGCATCCTAACCCTGACCCTATAAACATGCATCCTAACCGTGACCATGACCTTATAAACATGCACCCTAACCCTGACCCTATAAACATGCATCCTAACCCTGACCCTATAAACATGCACCCTAACCCTGACCCTATAAACATGCATCCTAACCCTGACCTTATAAACATGCATCCTAACCCTGACCATGACCTTATAAACATGCACCCTAACCCTAACCCTGACCTTATAAACATGCACCCTAACCCTGACTACACCCTAACCCTATAAACATGCATCCTAACCCTGACCTTATAAACATGCACCCTAACCCTGACCCTATAAACATGCATCCTAACCCTGACCTTATAAACATGCATCCTAACCCTGACCTTATAAACGTGCACCCTAACCCTGACCTTATAAACATGCACCCTAACCCTGACCTTATAAACATGCACCCTAACCCTGACCTAATAAACATGCACCCCAACCCTGACCTAATAAACATGCACCCTAACCTTATAAACATGCACCCTAACCCTGACCTAATAAACATGCACCCTAACCCTAACCTTATAAACATGCACCCTAACCCTGACCTTATTAATGCATGACACTTACACATTAGCTGATAAATTACAACTCAAATTAAATCATCAAATCCAAAGCTAAAGCTGTCTGTTTGTCTTGATGGTCGAAGGTCAATCACACCAAACACCCACTGAACTTTCAGTTAAACAGGTGATTTATGTTGGATTGTTTACAGATGCAAAAGCTGGTTATTAACTGCTAGAAAGAAGCTTGCGTTACAACTCATCTTAATATTGGTTTATATATATATATATATATTGGCTGTCCTTTCATAACATTAACTTCTCTCTCCCACCATAAAAAGACTGTACAGAAGGGACATTTGCTGCAGTTTATTTGTGCAACATTCGTACTATTCTTTATATCATGTGCAATACTGTCACATTATTATTATTATTACCTTTCAACTATCTTGTAATATTATCTTTAATCATCATGTGCAACAGTTAGTTACGTTTCAATTCCCTTCACTTAAACGTTCATTTAAACGTTTCTCCTCTTTGTCAATTGAGAATCTCTGGTTGGAATAATCGACCTTCAATATTCAATCCATAGAATATTACGTCAGTCAATATTACATGTCAGTTATACACGTGCATAATAACCTATCGAATTCTATTTCATGACATTACTTAATTCTATGACTGACATTAATACCATGACAGAATCTATGAATAATCTGCATAAGATATGCTGCTTTGATATGCATTGTCTTCATTTCTACTTTGTCTGATTTATCATTTTAATTGTTTTATATTAGTTGTGTAATTGTGCCTATATTGTTTTGTTGAGGACCGGTTGAAAACGAGGGGTTATTCTCAATAATAAATAATTATCAACTATGCGTTTCAATATGTAAACGAAAAAAGGTTCTACATCTAGAAGGTATCAGGTAGTTCCATCCAAGTAGATCAATGGTACAGTACTAGTTAGTGTTGGGTCTTTACTGCTAGTTAGTCCAGTAACTACAGCTGTCTAGTTTAGTGATTACTGCAAGTTAGTCGAGTAACGACTAACGTGTTTTATATTTTGTTAAATAGTTGAACAAACTCACTGTGTGGGGGTTAGTTAGGTTGGGTTAGGCTGAACATGTACTATGTGGGTTAGGGTTAGTTAGGTTGGGTTAGAGTTAGACTGAACATGTACTATGTGGGTTAGGGTTAGTTAGGTTGGGTTAGAGTTAGACTGAACATGTACTTTGTGGGTTAGGGTTAGGTAGGTTGGGTTAGACTGAACATGTACTATGTGGGGTAGGGTTAGTTAGGTTGGGTTAGAGTTAGACTGAACATGTACTATGTGAGTTAGGGTTAGTTAGGTTGGGTTAGAGTTAGACTGAACATGTACTATGTGGGTTAGGGTTAGTTGCTACTTGACTAATATTCTTGATGTTTTCCTCCAAAAATGAACGACATCAGACAACAAACCAAAACGTTTCAGGGTCTAGAATTCCATCATAAAACATCCTTTTATTGACCAAGTGAGAGACTGATGAGGTTTGATCTAGATCAATCTAGATCTGTAATCTATACACACAACTAGCTACATGAGCAAACAGAAACACATCCAAGAGAAAAATATCAAAACAAACATTCATCTCGGCACAGAAAGCTTTTTGTGCCGAGAGGTTCATAACTTCATCATCTTCCAAGCTCTAGCGTGATTGTGACATCACCATTAGGGGGCGGTCCCAGCTCAAAACATGACATCACCATTAGGGGGCGGTCCCAGCTCAATACATGACATCATCAATAGGGGGCGGTCCCAGCTCAATACATGACATCATCAATAGGTGCCAGTCCCAGCTCAACATGGCAACCAGCAGCAGGAAGCAAGAAGAAGACTCTTAGCAGTCCCAGCAGAGCGGCAGCGACAGACACGAGAGAAAGATGACAGAACAGTGAAATCACCTCAGAGGAGGCGGCTGCAAGGACAAAGTGGACTTCTGTTCTTGTCAACGTGGCCAGTGACCTGCAGAACCCACATGGAGTCAAACCATTTCTTTGAACATTAGAATGAGGACAGTTTGATGCTTTTCAGCTGCCCTGCCTGGAAGCTTCTGATGAAAAACATACATGACTTATTGTATCATTGTTCTGTTGCACATTCCGCTGGGCATTGCCACTTTTTCATTTAACTGCACATCCTGTCTGTGCATGTGACAAGGAATCTTTTTGAATCAACAGTGAGTAAAGTCTATGACACCGCCTTGCTCAACAGACACCGTTGTTGATACACATTGCTATGCATACCATTTTAAAAACAATAAAACAGAATTTCACTGGCCTTGTCATTTAATGTCATCATCATGAGCAAAAAGACATGACTTTCATGAGCATTTCAGCAGGTTAATAAAACAAGCATCTCTGCAACAAACCAACCGACATAAGCTGAGCATCTTTTAGTGCTCTGAAAAACTCCATGAAACAATTAGCAATGAGGACAAGTAGTCACCACCCCCCCTCATCATCATCATCATCATCATCTTCACCACCACCACCCCCCCCCCTCATCACCACCCCTCTCACCATCACTTAGCTCTAAGCAAGGGACAAGTTATCATCATCACCACCACCAACATCATATTTTTTGTGCTGCTATTCCGTCCAAAGTCAAGTTCACATACTTTTGGAGACCTATAAACGAGGGTTGGGGAGTGGCGGATGTGAGGTCATCTTATCCCAGGGTCACCTTGACCTTGCGGGCCCCAATGGGGCGGTCGTTGAGGTCCAGGACGGCAGCACTGGCCTCTTGATGGTTGTGGAAGGCCACCATGGCCTCTCCAGTGGGCAGTCCCTTGTCACTGAGCTGGAGGCAAACAGAACCAGGCAGCACTTGGTACCCGTAGAAAAAGTCCATGATCTCGTCCACGCTCACTGTGAAGGGCATGTTCTGGAGCTTGACGATGGCGGGACGCTGGTTTCCGGGAGCTGATTGGTTCCTCAGACCTTCTGGTCCAAATGTTTGTTGTCCATTGTTGGATCCGCCTCCTGGGCGTGTCTGGCTATTGTTGGCCCCGGCTCCACGGCCTGGCGCTCCACTCGGCTTCCTGTTGCCGCTGTCGAATGGAGCCAGAGCCCTCAATGCCTCTGGGCCCAGGGTAGGGCCTCCAGGGATCCCAGGCCTGAAGCCAGGAGGCTCCAGGATGGAGCTACCAGGGACCCCAGGCCTGAAGCCCGGAGGCTCCAGGATGGGGCCTCCAGGCAGGCCGGCTACCAGCGGGGGTGTCACAGCTAAACCTGCAGCCAGAGGTGGCAGGGGCGGGGGGCCCACTAGCCCGTTACCTGGAGCAGGGAACGGCGAAACAAAGGGGGCACTGCCCAGGTTACCCATGGTGCTTCTCAGAAAGTTAAACTCCTCTCCACTCATTCCAGCAAAGGGATTGATGTGGGTCTGTTGTGGGCTGGGCTGGTTCTGTTGCTGGCTCTGTTGCTGGTTCTGCTGGTTCTGGGTTCGCTGTCCACGTTTGTTCTGAGGTGGCGGATTCCTCTCAATGTCCTTCATTTGCTCAAAGGTCACCAGGTGGACGAAGGCGTCACGCCCGTTCAGCTTCTGTCGGTGAAGTCTCTCAGCCTTGCGAGCATCTTCTTCTGTTCGCAGCTGAAAGACGGCCTGACCCAGCCCGTTACCATGGTTATCTGTCAGAACCTTCAGACTGTCTTCATAGATGCCCACACCATCCAAGAAGGCCCGGACGTCCTTCTTGGAGACATTGTAGGGGATGTTTGTGATGTGGGCGCAGTTCCGGGGGGACTTTGAGACCTCCTGGGTCTTACCGTCTCCAGGGATGCCTGAGCGCTTGCGGATGGCATCGATTTTCTCCAGCATCCCCTTTCTGCTGATGGGGTGAACTTGGATGAAGCGGCTGCCCATGTATTGCATGTGGCTTCCTAGAGCCGTCTTGTAGTCCTGTTCCGTCTTGAACTCCAGGAAACCTTCACCAGTGGCCCGGCCATTGGGTCCGTAGGCGATGTACACGCTGTCCTCCACCAGAGAGAGGTTCTTGAAGAACTCTTGGATTTGTCTTTTCTCAGCTTCGTAGGGCAGACCTTTGAGATAGACACACCACTCCTGGCGATGTGGTGAGCGAGATCTTCCGCGCTCCCTTCCCCCTGACACGTTTCCACGGTGAAGCTCCTGTGCTTCTTGGTTTTGTTTGATGTTAGGGTTGTTGAGGCTAACCCATTGGCGCTCTGTTGCTGGGGAGATGTCTACGTACCTCTGTCCCATCATGCCTCCCCCTCGCTTCACCACCTCCAGCCCATCCTGGGGAGAGAAGAACTTGACCATGGCCCGGCCTGTTCCCCGGCCCTGTGCATCCCTCAGAATACGCACAGCTTCCACCCCCAGACCCCGGAACATCTCCCTCACCTCCAGCTCAGAGGTGGTGAAGGGGAGGTTCTGCAGGAGAACAAAGAGCTCATCAGGACTGGCAAGAAGGCCTCCACCCGTCACTACACCTGCAGCTGCAGCTGCGGCCTTCATATGGAGGCCCAGGGAGGCGAGGGGGTTGAGGGGGTTGAAGAGCATGGGGTTGGGAGGCCCCAGAGCCAGAGCAGAGGCCAGACCTCCAGGGGGAGGCAGGGAGGGGTTGAAGGGAGGTAGGGAGGACATGTGGGGGAGGTGGGCCATATGGGGGAGAGATGAGATTGTAGGCACAGATGAGAGGGCAGAGGATGGGGGAGGGCCAGGCATGGAGGGGAGCGCAGGGAGGGGTGGGATGGGGGGTGGGCCTGCAGTGATGCTGGGGCCGGAGCTATAGCTGTTGGTGAAACTGGGGGCTAAACTGGGATGGCTGGGAGGTAAACTGGGATGGCTGGGAGCCAAACTGGGATGGCCGGGGGCCAAAATGGGATGGCCGGGGGCCAAAATGGGATGGCCGGGGGCCAAAATGGGATGGCCGGAGGTCAAACTGGGGTGGCCGGAGGTCAAACTGGGGTGGCCGGAGGTCAAACTGGGGTGGCCGGAGGTCAAACTGGGGTGGCCGGAGGCCAAACTAGGGTGGCCGGAGGCCAAACTAGGGTGGCCGGAGGCCAAACTGGGGTGGCCGGAGGCCAAACTGGGGTGGCCGGAGGCCAAACTGGGGTGGCTGGCCGACACTTTGTTGCTATGTTGGTCCTGGAGAGAGCTGGCTGCAGTCACAGAGGGCTGGGCATTACCAAACCCCTGGTTACCGTGGCTACCACTCCTCCCGACAATAGCTGCTTGAGATGTCGCGATAGCCGCTCCCTGCCGACCGGTGGCCGACGGGGGCGGGGCCTCGGCGGCTGCCGAACCAGTCTCGAACCTGCGCCTGCTGAGCTCAATCATATTCTGCATCTCCGTCTTGCTGCTTAGCAACAAGGACACCTTGGAGCCCTTAATGGCGCCACCCGTACGCATCATCCCCAGACGGGCGTCTTCATCTGTGGCAAACACGATGAAGGCTTCGCCATGCTCCCCACCTACAATGTGGACGCCGCCGTCAGGGATGGTGAGGCCAGAGAAGAAGTGTCTGATGTCCATGGTTCCAGCCACTATGGGCAGACCCTGTAGCCTGATCACAACAGCCATACCCAGGCTGTCCCGGCCCACTGCCAACTGGCTAACTACCTGTGGAGAGAGGTACAGCAGCCATCAGAGCCAGCAGGGGGAGGCGGAGAGACCACATGGAGGACTGGGAGGAGGACAAGGAGAGAGGAGAGATGGGGGACTGGGGGGAGGAGGAGAGAGACAACATGGAGGACTTTGAGGAGGAGAGATGGAGGACTGGGGGGAGGAGGAGGAGAGATGGAGGACTGGGAGGAGGCATGGTAAAAACAGGTTGCAACATCTCACACATCATACTTGTAAGCTTTCAAACAGCGGACACTAAACTTGTGATCATGCTACTGTCTACAGGTTGCTGACCATCAGTTTAGAGCAAGTCACTGAACACTGTACATATATCCATCAACAAGATCACATTTAGTAGCATCACTCTAGTACCAAGTACTTATAAATAATGCAATGACACATTTTACTTTTGTTTACTTAAAAGAAAAAAAAAATATTTTGAAAGTCCACACTCCATTTGGCATCAGCGACTACTAGCGCAACCTTCGATACCAAACACTCCATATTGTTAAAAAGGGTTAGGGAATTTCCAAGTTCTTAAAAATGGTAAGGTGAGGGGCATTTCAACCTGGACCCCATTTGGGTGTAAAGTCGCAGACACACCAAAACATCAAGAAAATGGCAGTGACGAAGTCTGTCTGGACACAACTTGAACACACAGCGAAGACTACAGCCAACTAGCCTGTGCTGTGCCTACGTGAGAGGAAATAACATACCAGCAGAGCGCTTTTGTGTGGATGTAACGCAGATAAGACTGGACAACAGCAGGTTAAACTGACCTTCCATGCGTGTACATTGGTGGAAAACTTGGTCAGACTTTTTTGCGTATGTACAAAACCAGTACATGAGTACTAGTTGAAATTCAGAACGTCTCTCCTAGGACCCTACTGGTTTCAGCTCCCCCACAATCATAGCATCGCAGCAAACGTTATACAGCCCTCATGCCAGGCCGGGGGCATGTGAAACAAGGAAAAGTCAAAAGGTTGTCGCATAAACTATGCAATTTGTTATACTTAAAATCATGAGACAACCCTCATTTCAACAAAGACATTTCAGATTGACACTTGGTTAGACAAAATTACAAACTGACCGGATCAAGCGAAAGGTAAAGAAAAAAGCATTTCTGTCTAGAGGTCCTTTCCATAATGTTGACAATTGGAGCCAATCAGTGGCAAAAACAAGCACCAATGAAGGCGACTGCAATTCTCACTCAATACTGGATCAATTTCAAAAATTGTTGTCCGCATTGGTCAGTTAGAGCCAAAATGGGACAAACAAATAAAGCAAAAATAACGTGTAAACCATGCTAACCAAACCTAACCGTATCAACTTCCTGTTCATAGAAACATTTGTAACCATTTTATCAAGCTCATTTGTGAGCCAGAATGTTATTATTATAACCAGTGTCATGTAAATGTGATGTTTTATCAACACACCCATCACTGCAGTTTCGAGGTGACCACAGATATCGATATATCGAGGAGCGAAAAAGAGACCAGACAAGAAGATATTTGGTGGATTTAAAAGTATCTTTTACCCCAAATACAAAATAAACAAGAACCTGAAATCAGGGAAGCTGGTCATCAGCTTCAAAAGAACATTAAAAAAAAATCACGTATGCATTTTGCACCTGTGCATCTTATCCGTGTTGGTTCACTATGTGGCAGAGTAACATAGTCTTACAGTGTTGGCTCCCAAATGAGGCAAGGGGTTAACATTCTGGGGAAGTTTGCAGAGCCCAACCATAACAATCAGCTCACTTCCGCCTTAATATCTTAATACCGAGAAACAACCAATCCATGAATGTCATGCAGACAGATACCAAACATGGGATGTGATCCATGGGAATATTTAAGGGCCATCACCTGCCCCTGAACAAGATAAATAATAGAAAATAATAACAATAAAAGGTAATAATAATGAAAGTGCTGAGCAGTAAGAAGGCAACAGGAACCAAAACATCATGAAGCCTGAGACAGAAACCAGCGACTTTAAAACGTCATGAACCCTGAGAGAAACCAGCGACTTTAAAACGTCATGAACCCCGAGACAGAAACCAGCGACTTTAAAAGTCATGAACCCTGAGACAGAAACCAGCGACTTTAAAAGTCATGAACCCTGAGACAGAAACCAGCGACTTTAAAACATCATGAAGCCTGAGACAGAAACCAGCTACTTTAAAACATCATGAACCGTAAGACAGAACCCAGCGACTTTAAAACATCATGAACCCTGAGACAGAACCCAGCGACTTTAAAACGTCATGAACCCTGAGACAGAAACCAGCGACTTTTAAAACGTCATGAACCCTGAGACAGAAACCAGCTACTTTAAAACGTCATGAACCGTGAGACAGAACCCAGCGACTTTAACAGCAAAACATCATGAACCCTGAGACAGAAACCAGCGACTTTAAAAGATCATGAACCCTGAGACAGAAACCAGCGACTTTAAAAGATAATAAACCCTGAGACAGAAACCAGCGGCTTTAAAACAAACAATCCTGAGACATAACCCAGCGTAAAACATCATGAACCCTGAGACAGAAACCAGCTACTTTAAAACGTCATGAACTGAGACAGAAACCAGCTACTTTAAAACGTCATGAACCCCGAGACAGAAACCATCTACTTTAAAACGTCATGAACCCTGAGACAGAAACCAGCTACTTTAAAATGTCATGAACCCTGAGACAGAAACCAGCGACTTTAAAACGTCATGAACCCTGAGACAGAAACCAGCTACTTTAAAATGTCATGAACCCTGAGACAGAAACCAGTTACTTTAAAACATTATGAAGCCTGAAAGAACCCAGCGACTTTAAAACAGCATAAACTAAACGTCATGACGCAAGAGACAGAAACCAGTGACTTTAAAACGTCATGAACCCTGAGAGAAACCAGCGACTTTAAAACATCAAACCATGAGAAACAAACCAGCAACTTTAAAACGTCAAACCCTGAGACAGAAACCAGCGACTTTAAAACATCATGAAACGAGACAGAAACCAGCCACTTTAACAGCAAAACATCATGAACCCGAGACAGAAACCAGCAACTTTAAAAGATCATGAACCCTGAGACAGAAACCAGCGACTTTAAAACATCAAACCCTGAGACAGAAACCAGCGGCTTTAAAACATCAAGAATCCTGAGACAGAAACCAGCATCTTTAAAACATCAAGAATCCTGAGACATAAACCAGCATAAAACATCATGAAGCCTGAGACAGAAACCAAACTGAAAAAAAACTGATCCTGACACCCTGAAAGTAAACTAAACAACATGCCAACACATACATTTGCATCTGGAAGGTCTATGGGCAGGAATCTGTTTTCTCATCCCAACTGGAGAACATTAAGTTGACAGGACGTCTTAACATTGAACAGAAAAATGTAACTGAATTTCAACATACAAATGACTGCCTCTAGTTAGATTTCCTCACTGTTAACCAATCATATTCTAGTTAGATTTCCTCACTATTAACCAATCATATTCTAGTTAGATTTCCTCACTGTTAACCAATCATATTCCAGTTAGATTTCCTCACTGTTAACCAATCATATTCTAGTTAGATTTCTTCACTATTAATCAATCATATTCCAGTTAGATTTCCTCACTATTAACCAATCATATTCTAGTTAGATTTCCTCACTGTTAACCAATCATATTCTAGTTAGATTTCCTCACTGTTAACCAATCATATTCTAGTTAGATTTCCTCACTGTTAACCAATCATATTCTAGTTAGATTTCCTCACTGTTAACCAATCATATTCTAGTTAGATTACCTCACTATTAACCAATCATATTCTAGTTAGATTTCCTCACTGTTAACCAATCATATTCTAGTTAGATTACCTCACTATTAACCAATTCTAGTTAGATTACCTCACTATTAACCAATCATATTCTAGTTAGATTTCCTCACTATTAACCAATCATATTCTAGTTAAATTTCCTCACTGTTAACCAATCATATTCTAGTTAGATTACCTCCATATTAATCCTAATTTGAACCTCTTTCTAGTTGTGAATTCTTCATAATCCCCTTTGTCAAAACTAATAAGAATGGAGTTAAATAAATGGATCTCCTTTTGTAATCACAATAAGAATGGAGGAAAATAGCATTCCAGTTTTAGGAGCTATTGTTAAGCATGTAGATATGTATGTACATATATAATATGTATATATAATGTATGTATATATAATATGTACGTACATATATAATGTCTCCATCTACATGATATATGCGTGTATGCAGACATACATAATGTAATAGTGTAATATCATGTATATGGATGTATAAAGACATAATATATACAAGACCTACATTATATATATATATGTGTATACATATATACTATCTATAGCATATACAGACAGAATGTATATAATATATATCTCCTTCTACAGCTCGTCGGTAGCCTATAACTTCTATAGATATAATATATCGTATATAAGATATATAAAGCATATATAGTATATACAAACAATGTATATGATATATATAATGTATATGATATATATATATATAAATAAATAAAGTATATAAAGCGTATCCGGCCTGTTAGCCGCCGAGCTGCAGCTTTCAGCTCGAACCCTTAACACTAACATGAACATGAACATTAACCATCATAACAACAACAATAACAACAATAATAACAACACAACCATAAGCACGTGTCCCTGCGGGTCCTTACCGACGCGACAGAAAATCAGACGTCAGCTCCTCGTTAACAGCTCGACGCTCGCCGCTCTCCGCTAGCTGTTAGCTGTTAACAGCTCGCTGCTCTCCGTTAGCTGCTAGCTGTTAGCAGCTCGCTGCTCTGCTAGCTGTTAGCTGTTAACAGCTCGCTGCTCTCTGTTAGCTGTTAGCTGCTAGCTGTTAGCTGTTAACAGCTCGCTGCTCGCTTCTTCACCAAATGCAACGCAACTCTCGCGAGAACTCGAGGGATGACGCGTTACAGCGGCCACGCCCACTTGTGAACATTATTAGTCATTAATGATATCTATAAATTAATACAAATATAACATGAATCATTAATAATAACTAAACTAATATCTATAAATTAATACAAATATAACATGAATCATTAATAATAACTAAACTAATATCTATAAATTAATACAAATATAACATGAATCATTAATAATAACTAAACTAATATCTATAAATTAATACAAATATAACATGAATCATTAATAATAACTAAACTAATATCTATAAAATTAATACAAATATTTACATGAATCATTAATAAACCATTACAGTTCTAATGACTTTGAAAACATGTTATTTTTTGTCTGGGGGGGGGGGGGTGCTCCGTTAATTTGCGGTTCTGATTGGGGGGGGGTGCTCCGTTAATTCGCGGTTCTGATGGGGGGGGTGCGCTGTTAATTCGCGGTTCTGATGGGGGGGGGGGTGCATTCCGTTCTGATGGGGGGGTGCTCCGTTAATTGCTGGGGACATGTCCCCAGCGTCCCCACTAAATTCTACGCCCATGCTCGGTACCATGCGCAGTTGCTATTAAACATCCATAAACGCCAACTCGGTTGCATCTCTTTATTTCAATATTCCTTGGCTAAGAATATTACAAGGTTAACGTTGCGTTGCCAAAGTGGTATCGGTGCGGTTGTATCGGAGTAGTTTAACGAGTACGAGTTCAGCGGTGAAGGAAGCCGTCAAGCTGAAGAAGGAGGCCTTTCGGGCCTGGTTGGCCCAGGGGTCTCCTGAAACAGCAGACAGGTACCGGGAGGCCAAAAGGACCGCAGCTTCAGCGGTTGCTGAAGCAAAAACCCGGGTGTGGGAGGAGTTCGGGGAGGCCATGGAGCAGGACTTTCGGTTGGCCTCAAGGAGGTTCTGGCCAACTGTCCAGCGACTCAGGAAGGGAAAGCAGGGCTTGGCTCAGGCTGTGCTCAGTCGGGGAGGAGAACTGCTGACCCAGACTGAGGATATTGTCGGGCGGTGGAAAGAACACTTTGAGGAGCTCCTGAACCCGACCAGTACGTCCTCTGGGGAAGAGGCAGAGTCTGAAGACTCGGGGGAAGTCTCACCCATATCCTTGGTAGAGGTCGCTGAAGTAGTCAAAAAGCTCTTCAGTGGCAAGCGCCAGGTGTGGATGAGATTCGCCCTGAGATGCTGAAGGCTCTGGACATTGTCGGGCTGTCGTGGCTGACACGCCTAGTCAATGTAGCGTGGAGGTCGGGACAGTACCTGTGGAAGTGGCAGACCGGGGTGGTGGTCCCATTTTCAAGAAAGGGGACCGGAGGGTGTGCTCCAACTATCGGGGTATCACACTGCTCAGCCTCCCCGGGAAAGTTTATTCCAGGGTGCTGGAAAGGAGGCTCCGGCCGATTGTCGAACCTCAGCTCCAGGAGGAACAATGCGGATTCCGTCCTGGCCGTGGAACAGTGGACCAGCTCTTTACCCTCGCAGGGTTGTTGGGGGGGCGCATGGGAGTTTGCCCATCCAGTCTACATGTGCTTTGTGGACTTGGAGAAGGCCTATGACCGTGTCCCCCGGGGAATCATGTGGGGGGTACTACGGGAGTATGGGGTACCGGGGCCGTTGGTACGTGCCATTCGGTCCTTGTACGAACAAAGTGCGAGCTGCGTCCGTATTCTCGGCACAAAGTCAAGCATGTTCTCAGTGGGTGTTGGACTCCGCCAAGGTTGCCCCTTGTCACCGGTTCTGTTCGTGATCTTCATGGACAGAATCTCAAGGCGCAGCCGAGGTGAGGAGAGTGTCCGGTTTTGGGGACCTCAGAATTGCATCTCTGCTCTTTGCAGATGATGTGGTTCTGTTGGCTACATCAGACTGTGACCTCCAGCATGCACTGGGGCGGTTTGCAGCCGAGTGTGAAGCGGTCGGGATGAGAGTCAGCACCTCCAAGTCTGAGGCCATGGTTCTCTGCCGGAAAAACGGTGGAGTGTTCCCTCCGGGTTGGGAGTGAGTTGCTGCCTCAAGCGAAGGAGTTCAAGTATCTCGGGGTCTTGTTCACGAGTGAGGGCAAAATGGAGCGGGAGATGGACAGACGGATTGGTGCAGCGTCTGCAGTGATGCGGGCGCTGTACCGGTCCGTTGTGGTGAAGAGGGAGCTGAGCCGGAAGGCGAAGCTTTCGATTTACTGGTCCATCTACGTTCCAACCCTCACCTATGGTCACGAGCTTTGGGTAGTGACCGAAAGAATGAGATCGCGGATACAAGCGGCCGAAATGAGTTTCCTCCGCAGGGTGGCTGGGCTCAGCCTTAGAGATAGGGTGAGGAGCTCAGACATCCGGAGGGAGCTCGGAGTAGAGCCGCTGCTCCTCCGCATCGAAAGGAGTCAGCTGAGGTGGTTCGGGCATCTGATTAGGATGCCCCCCGGGCGCCTCCCTTTGGAGGTTTTCCGGGCACGTCCAACTGGGAGGAGACCCCGGGACAGACCCAGAACTCGCTGGAGGGATTACATATCTCATCTGGCCTGGGAACGCCTCGGGATCCCCCAGGAGGAACTAGAGAGTGTGGCTGGGGAGAAGGAAGCCTGGGGGGCCCTGCTTAGCCGGCTGCCACCGCGACCCGACCCCGGATAAGCGGACGATAATGGATGGATGGATGGATGGAGTACGAGTACATGAGCACAGTATCGGACCGATACCGAATACTGGTATCGGTATCGGTGCATCCCTAATTATTATATAATATTATATATAAGTAAGTGCTATTATTATATAATATTATTATATATAATTAAGTGCTATTATTATTATTATATATAATTAAGTGCTATTATTATTATTATATATAAGTAAGTGCTATTATTATTATAGAATATTATATACAAGTAAGTGCTATTATTATTATCTAATATATATATGTGCTATTATTATATAATATTATATATAAGTAAGTGCTATTATTATTATATAATATTATATACAAGTGCTATTATTATTATATCATATTATTATATATAAGTGCTATTATTATTATTATATCATATTATATACAAGTAAGTGCTATTATTATATAATATAATATATACAAGTAAGTGCTATTATTATATAATATATACAAGTAAGTGCTATTATATAATATTATATACAAGTAAGTGCTATTATATAATATATACAAGTAAGTGCTATTATTAATATAAAATAATATATATAAGTAAGTGCTATTATATAATATATACAAGTAAGTGCTATTGTTATATAATATTATATACAAGTAAGTGCTATTATTATTATTATTATTAGGGATGCACTGATACCACTTTTTTAAGTACAGGTACTTACATTTGGGTACTTGCCGATACTGAATAGCGATACGAGTACTTAATAAAACCATTGCAGTTCTAATGACTTTGAAAACATGTTATTTTTTGTCTGGGGGGGGGGGGGGGGGTGCTCCGTTAATTCGCGGTTCTGATGGGGGGGGGGGGGGGTGCTCCGTTAATTCGCGGTTCTGATGGGGGGGGTGCTCTGTTAATTCGCGGTTCTGATGGGGGGTGCTCCGTTAATTCGCGGTTCTGATGGGGGGGGGGGGGGGTGCTCCGTTAATTCGCGGTTCTGATGGGGGGGGGGGGAGTTTAGTTATTATTAATGATTCATGTTATATTTGTATTAATTTATAGATATTAGTTTAGTTATTATTAATGATTCATGTTATATTTGTATTAATTTATAGATATTAGTTTAGTTATTATTAATGATTCATGTTATATTTGTATTAATTTATAGATATTAGTTTAGTTATTATTAATGATTCATGTTATATTTGTATTAATTTATAGATATTAGTTTAGTTATTATTAATGATTCATGTTATATTTGTATTAATTTATAGATATCATTAATGACTAATAATGTTCACAAGTGGGCGTGGCCGCTGTAACGCGTCATCCCTCGAGTTCTCGCGAGAGTTGCGTTGCATTTGGTGAAGAAGCGAGCAGCGAGCTGTTAACAGCTAACAGCTAGCAGCTAACAGCTAACAGAGAGCAGCGAGCTGTTAACAGCTAACAGCTAGCAGAGCAGCGAGCTGCTAACAGCTAGCAGCTAACGGAGAGCAGCGAGCTGTTAACAGCTAACAGCTAACAGCTAGCGGAGAGCGGCGAGCGTCGAGCTGTTAACGAGGAGCTGACGTCTGATTTTCTGTCGCGTCGGTAAGGACCCGCAGGGACACGTGCTTATGGTTGTGTTGTTATTATTGTTGTTATTGTTGTTGTTATGATGGTTAATGTTCATGTTCATGTTAGTGTTAAGGGTTCGAGCTGAAAGCTGCAGCTCGGCGGCTAACAGGCCGGATACGCTTTATATACTTTATTTATTTATATATATATATATCATATACATTATATATATCATATACATTGTTTGTATATACTATATATGCTTTATATATCTTATATACGATATATTATATCTATAGAAGTTATAGGCTACCGACGAGCTGTAGAAGGAGATATATATTATATACATTCTGTCTGTATATGCTATAGATAGTATATACTGATACGAGTACTTAATAAAACCATTACAGTTCTAATGACTTTGAAAACATGTTATTTTTTGTCTGGGGGGGGGGGTGCTCCGTTAATTTGCGGTTCTGATTGGGGGGGGGGTGCTCCGTTAATTCGCGGTTCTGATGGGGGGGGCGGTGCTGTTAATTCGCGGTTCTGATGGGGGGGGGGGGTTCTGATGGGGGGGGGTGCTCCGTTAATTGCTGGGGACATGTCCCCAGCGTCCCCACTAAATTCTACGCCCATGCTCGGTACCATGCGCAGTTGCTATTAAACATCCATAAACGCCAACTCGGTTGCATCTCTTTATTTCAATATTCCTTGGCTAAGAATATTACAAGGTTAACGTTGCGTTGCCAAAGTGGTATCGGTGCGGTTGTATCGGAGTAGTTTAACGAGTACGAGTTCAGCGGTGAAGGAAGCCGTCAAGCTGAAGAAGGAGGCCTTTCGGGCCTGGTTGGCCCAGGGGTCTCCTGAAACAGCAGACAGGTACCGGGAGGCCAAAAGGACCGCAGCTTCAGCGGTTGCTGAAGCAAAAACCCGGGTGTGGGAGGAGTTCGGGGAGGCCATGGAGCAGGACTTTCGGTTGGCCTCAAGGAGGTTCTGGCAAACTGTCCAGCGACTCAGGAAGGAAAGCAGGGCTTGACTCAGGCTGTGCTCAGTCGGGGAGGAGAACTGCTGACCCAGACTGAGGATATTGTCGGGCGGTGGAAAGAAGACTTTGGGGAACTCCTGAACCCGACCAGTACGTCTTCTGTGGCAGAGGTAGAGTCTGAAGACTCGAGGGAAGCCTCACCCATATCCTTGGTAGAGGTCACTGAAGTAGTCAAAAAGCTCTTCAGTGGCAAGGCTCCAGGTGTGGATGAGATTCGCCCTGAGACGCTGAAGGCTCTGGACATTGTCGGGCTGTCGTGGCTGACACGCCTAGTCAATGTAGCGTGGAGGTCGGGGACAGTACCTGTGGAATGGCAGACCGGGGTGGTGGTCCCCATTTTCAAAAAAGGGGACCGGAGGGTGTGCTCCAACTATCGAGGTATCACACTGCTCAGCCTCCCCGGGAAAGTTTATTCCAGGGTGCTGGAGAGGAGGCTCCGGCCGATTGTCGAACCTCAGCAGGAACAATGTGGATTCCGTCCTGGCCGTGGAACAGTGGACCAGCTCTTTACCCTCGCAGGGTTGTTGGGGGGGGGGGCATGGGAGTTTGCACATCCAGTCTACATGTGCTTTGTGGACTTGGAAAAGGCCTATGACCGTGTCCCCCGGGGAATCATGTGGGGGGTACTACGGGAGTATGGGGTACTGGGGCCGTTGGTACGTGCCATTCTTGTACGAACAAAGTGTGAGCTGCGTCCGTATTCTCGGCACAAAGTCAAGCACGTTCTCAGTGGGTGTTGGACTCCACCAAGGTTGCCCCTTGTCACCGATTCTGTTCGTGATCTTCATGGACAGAATCTCAAGGCGCAGCCGAGGTGAGGAGAGTGTCCGGTTTGGGGACCTCAGAATTGCATCTCTGCTCTTTGCAGATGATGTGGTTCTGTTGGCTACATCAGACCGTGACCTCCAGCATACACTGGGGCGGTTTGCAGCCAAGTGTGAAGCGGTCGGGATGAGAGTCAGCACCTCCAAGTCTGAGGCCATGGTTCTCTGCCGGAAAACGGTGGAGTGTTCCCTCCGGGTTGGGAATGAGTTGCTGCCTCAAGCGAAGGAGTTCAAGTATCTCGGGATCTTGTTCACGAGTGAGGGCAAAATGGAGCGGGAGATGGACAGACGGATTGGTGCAGCGTCTGCAGTGATGCGGGCGCTGTACCGGTCCGTTGTGGTGAAGAGGGAGCTGAGCCGGAAGGCGAACTCGATTTACTGTCCCATACGTTCACCCTCACCTATGGTCACGGTTTGGGTAGTGACCGAAAAGAATGAGATCGCGCTACAACGCGAAATGATTCCTCCGCCAGTGGCTGGGCTCAGCCTTAGAGTAGGGTGAGGAGCTCAGACATCCGGAGGGAGCTCGGAGTAGAGCCGCTGCTCCTCCGCATCGAAAGGAGTCAGCTGAGGTGGTTCGGGCATGCTGATTAGGATGCCCCCCCGGGCGCCTCCCTTTGAGGTTTTTCCGGCGCAGTCCAACTGGGAGGGAGACCCCGGGCAGACCAGAACCTCGCTGGAGGATTATCATATCTCGTCTGGCCTGGGAACACCTCGGGCCCCCAGGAGGAACTAGAGAGTGTGGCTGGGAGAAGGAAGCCTGGGGGGCCCTGCTTAGCCGGCTGCCACCGCGACCGGCCCCGGATAAGTGGACGAAATGGATGGATGGATGGATGGAGTACGAGTACATGAGCACAGTATCGGACCGATACCGAATACTGGTATCGGTATCGGTGCATCCCTAATTATTATATAATATTATATATAAGTAAGTGCTATTATTATATAATATTATTATATATAATTAAGTGCTATTATTATTATTATATATAATTAAGTGCTATTATTATTATTATATATAAGTAAGTGCTATTATTATTATAGAATATTATATACAAGTAAGTGCTATTATTATTATATAATATTATATATAAGTGCTATTATTATTATATCATATTATATATATAAGTGCTATTATTATTATATAATATAATTAAGTGCTATTATTATTATATATATATATATAAGTGCTATTATTATATATAATATTATATAAAGTAAGTGCTATTATTATAATATTATATACATAAGTGCTATTATTATATAATATATATTATATATATAAGTAAGTGCTATTATTATATATATTATATACAAGTAAGTGCTATTATATAATATTATATACAAGTAAGTGCTATTATTATATAAAATAATATATATAAGTAAGTGCTATTATTATATAAAATAATATATACAAGTAAGTGCTATTATTCTATAATATTATATACAAGTAAGTGCTATTATTATTATTATTATTAGGGATGCACCGATACCACTTTTTTAAGTACAAGTACTTACATTTGGGTACTTGCCGATACCGAATAGCGATACGAGTACTTAATAAAACCATTGCAGTTCTAATGACTTTGAAAACATGTTATTTTTTGTCTGGGGGGGGGGGTGCTCCGTTAATTCGCGGTTCTGATGGGGGGGGTGCGCTGTTAATTCGCGGTTCTGATGGGGGGGGTGCTCTGTTAATTCGCGGTTCTGATGGGGGGTGCTCCGTTAATTCGCGGTTCTGATGGGGGGGGGGGGGGGTGCTCCGTTAATTCGCGGTTCTGATGGGGGGGGGGGAGTTTAGTTATTATTAATGATTCATGTAATATTTGTATTAATTTATAGATATTAGTTTAGTTATTATTAATGATTCATGTTATATTTGTATTAATTTATAGATATTAGTTTAGTTATTATTAATGATTCATGTTATATTTGTATTAATTTATAGATATTAGTTTAGTTATTATTAATGATTCATGTTATATTTGTATTAATTTATAGATATTAGTTTAGTTATTATTAATGATTCATGTTATATTTGTATTAATTTATAGATATCATTAATGACTAATAATGTTCACAAGTGGGCGTGGCCGCTGTAACGCGTCATCCCTCGAGTTCTCGCGAGAGTTGCGTTGCATTTGGTGAAGAAGCGAGCAGCGAGCTGTTAACAGCTAACAGCTAGCAGCTAACAGCTAACAGAGAGCAGCGAGCTGTTAACAGCTAACAGCTAGCAGAGCAGCGAGCTGCTAACAGCTAGCAGCTAACGGAGAGCAGCGAGCTGTTAACAGCTAACAGCTAACAGCTAGCGGAGAGCGGCGAGCGTCGAGCTGTTAACGAGGAGCTGACGTCTGATTTTCTGTCGCGTCGGTAAGGACCCGCAGGGACACGTGCTTATGGTTGTGTTGTTATTATTGTTGTTATTGTTGTTGTTATGATGGTTAATGTTCATGTTCATGTTAGTGTTAAGGGTTCGAGCTGAAAGCTGCAGCTCGGCGGCTAACAGGCCGGATACGCTTTATATACTTTATTTATTTATATATATATATATCATATACATTATATATATCATATACATTGTTTGTATATACTATATATGCTTTATATATCTTATATACGATATATTATATCTATAGAAGTTATAGGCTACCGACGAGCTGTAGAAGGAGATATATATTATATACATTCTGTCTGTATATGCTATATCTAGTTAGATTTCCTCACTATTAACCAATCATATTCTAGTTAGATTTCCTCACTGTTAACCAATCATATTCTAGTTAGATTTCCTCACTGTTAACCAATCATATTCTAGTTAGATTTCCTCACTGTTAACCAATCATATTCTAGTTAGATTTCCTCACTGTTAACCAATCATATTCTAGTTAGATTTCCTCACTGTTAACCAATCATATTCTAGTTAGATTTCCTCACTGTTAACCAATCATATTCTAGTTAGATTACCTCACTATTAACCAATCATATTCTAGTTAGATTTCCTCACTGTTAACCAATCATATTCTAGTTAGATTACCTCACTATTAACCAATTCTAGTTAGATTACCTCACTATTAACCAATCATATTCTAGTTAGATTTCCTCACTATTAACCAATCATATTCTAGTTAAATTTCCTCACTGTTAACCAATCATATTCTAGTTAGATTACCTCCATATTAATCCTAATTTGAACCTCTTTCTAGTTGTGAATTCTTCATAATCCCCTTTGTCAAAACTAATAAGAATGGAGTTAAATAAATGGATCTCCTTTTGTAATCACAATAAGAATGGAGGAAAATAGCATTCCAGTTTTAGGAGCTATTGTTAAGCATGTAGATATGTATGTACATATATAATATGTATATATAATGTATGTATATATAATATGTACGTACATATATAATGTCTCCATCTACATGATATATGCGTGTATGCAGACATACATAATGTAATAGTGTAATATCATGTATATGGATGTATAAAGACATAATATATACAAGAGTCATTAGAACTGCAATGGTTTTATTAAGTACTTGTATCGCTATTCGGTATCGGCAAGTACCCAAATGTAAGTACTTGTACTTAAAAAAGTGGTATCGGTGCATCCCTAATAATAATAATAATAATAGCACTTACTTGTATATAATATTATAGAATAATAGCACTTACTTGTATATATTATTTTATATTAATAATAGCACTTACTTATATATATTATTTTATATTAATAATAGCACTTACTTGTATATAATATTATATAATAGCACTTACTTGTATATAATAGCACTTACTTGTATATATTATATAATAATAGCACTTACTTGTATATAATATTATATAATAATAGCACTTATATATAATATTATATAATAATAGCACTTGTATATAATATTATATAATAATAGCACTTACTTGTATATAATATTATATAATAGCACTTACTTATATATATTATATAATAATAGCATTTACTTATATATAATAATATTATATAATAATAGAAATACTTGTATATAATAATAGCTCTTACGGTTGACCGGGGCACATCTAGTAGGGCAGACATTTCACCAACTGACTTGTGGTAAAGATGGTGTCCTATGACAGTGCCGTGTTGAAAGTCACTGAGCTCTTTATGAACCAGTCTGAATTGTAAATGTTTGTCTGTGGAGATTTCATCGCTATGTGCTGATTTGATGCACCTGTTAGCAGTGGGTGTGGCTGAAACACCTGAACTCAATCATTAGTAGGGCTGTCCACTGACTTTTGGCCATATAGTGTATATCTACAGTATATCGATATATACTATATATAGATATGCATAGTATATATGTACTTTGTCGCTTATAATTTGTTATGCTTTGTTACCCGTTTTTCACGCCCGTATGACACCCATTGCACTCTGAACCGTCCCTGGAGGAGGGACTCCCACTCTGAGCTCCTTGTTCCTTGTTAATTAAGGGAGTCGTTTCTTGCCCTTAGGGGGGCGGGGCTAGGGGGGTGTCATAATCACAATCTGGCCTGTAAAGCCCTTTGAGACTGTATTATGATTAAGGACTATACATGTATGTATATATATATCTATATATAGATATATATATCTATATACACACACACACACACACACACACACACACACACACACACAGTACATTTACCATCTTCTTTCAACGTAAACACAACTTAATCCACATGTAAAAAAACTAGTTTATTTAAGAAACATTTAATTATGCACATTTCATACCATTTAAGATGGTTAAGTGTTACGGTGCTAATGTCATAATCATAAAGTGCTCGGAACAATAGATAAACTATTGATGAAAATAGTTGGTACAGGGTAGTCACAGGGTTTGTGCGTGTTTGACAGGAGACCTTATCAGGGTGTATAGGGGCGGGGCTATAGGTGCTGGGGGGCAGGGCTCCAGGTGTATAGGGGCGGGGCTATAGGTGCCTGGGGGGCCGGGCTATAGGTGCTGGGAGCGGGGCTCCAGGTGTATAGGGGTTCCAGGTGTATAGGGGCAGGGCTATAGGTGCTGGGAGCGGGGCTCCAGGTGTATAGGGGCAGAGCTATAGGTGCTGGGAGCGGGCAGAGCTATAGGTTGCTGGGAGCGGGGCTCCAGGTGTATAGGGGCAGGGCTATAGGTGCTGGGGGGCGGGGCTCCAGGTGTATAGGGGCAGGGCTATAGGTGTACAGGGGCAGGGCTATAGGTGCTGGGGGGCAGGGCACCAGGTGTATAGCGGCAGGGCTATAGGTGCTGGGGGGCAGGGCTCAAAGTGTATAGGGGCAGGGCTATAGGTGCGGGGCTCCAGGTGTATAGGGGCAGGGCTATTGGTGCTGGGGGGCAGGGCTCCAGGTGTATAGGGGCAGGGCTATAGGTGCTGGGGGGCAGGGCTCCAAGTGTATAGGGGCAGGGCTATAGGTGTATAGGGGCAGGGCTATAGGTGGTGGGGGCAGGGCTCCAGGTGTATAGGGGCAAGACTATAGGTGCTCTAGTGCTGTGTCCAGCTGATGCTCTTCAGGTCGATTCCCTCCTGGACCATCTCCCATAGAGGACTGACAGACAGAGAGGTAGAAACAGACGGGTAGTTTTTGTTTATTCATGTTTATTCATGTCACTTATGTTGTGTGTGCGTGTGTGTGTGTGTGTGTGTGTGTGTGTGGACCTCTGACCTCATCTGACGGAGTCGTTTGACATGCTGGAGACATTTGTCTGCTGTGTAGTCGACCTCCTGCTCCGTGGTGAAGCGACCTATACCAAACCTGCAGAGAGAGAGGGCACTTTGGTATATGTCTACCAAACCTGCAGGCAGGGGGGAAGAGAGAGAGAGAGAGAGAGAGAGAGAGAGAGAGAGAGAGAGAGAGAGAGAGAGAGAGAGAGAGAGAGCTTTTTATGTGCTCATTTTATAATAAGCGGATTCGACCCTCAGTCGGGCCTTCAGCAGTCCTTCTAGAAGCAGCTGATGTTGCTGTTCTTTCTCTGGGTGTCCACAGATGTTCCCATCACCTTCATCAGATGGCCCAGTTTGATGCAGCCAGCTTCCTTGAGTTTGGTTCGCAGGCTGGCAGACTGCAGTGTTTGAGTCTTTGTATAGTAATCTTAAAAACCTGCCATACCTGCAGTACAGAACTGAAAAAGATGTTAATCCAGTAAGAACCATGTCTGTAGGTTGTAGCACAAAAAGCTGTTGGTCATAGTCCAGCCGCCCCACTCTCCTCAGCAGCAGACGAGCTGGATCCAACCAGCTTGGGCCACAACCGTACAGCAGTCTTTGCGTAGTTGGAGTCTGAAGGAAGCAATTTTTGACCGGATGTCAATTAGTCCTTGCCCCCTTCAGCCACGGGTAGGTAGAGGGCTGCTGCCCGGACCCAGTGCCGGCCAGACCAGAAAAAGTCCACGATGGCTCTCTGGACATCCTCTATCAGGCCTCTTGGTGGCGTCAGAGCGATGAGTCTATGCCAAAGGGGACCAAGTTATTGGCAACCAGAACTCTTCCCCTATACGACAACTGGTAGCAACCGGGCAGCTACCATTTTCATTTAGACAACCATGCGCACACTTTCCCTCCCAGTTCTTTATCTGAAAGCCCTCAGTGTCCAGAAAGACTCCCAAGATGTTCAGCCCCTCGTTCCCCCACTCAAGTCCTCCAGGCAGACTGGGCACGGTCTGTTCCCTCCACTGCCCCACCAACAAAGCCTCACTCTTTGCCCAGTTCACCCGTGCAGATGACACTTTTTCGTACAGGGACAGGGTATCCTGCAGACATTGAACATCCCCCTGGCTGGAGACAAAAACATCATCTGCATAAGCAGAAACAGTGAGAAGATGGTCTGTGTTGGAGGAGCCAGGCAGTGAGAGACCACTGAGCCGATCTCTCAACCTGCACAGCAATGGCTCAATAGCTAGGCTATATAGTTGGCCTGAGATCAGACAACAACTGCCTTATCCCTTGCTCAACTCAACCCTGGCCCCATCTTTGCCATACACCGAGCACCATTATACAGTAAGCCAACCCAAGCCAGAAAACCATCACCAAAACCAAAAGCCCCAAATACAGAAAACAAATAAGAGAGGTCCACCCTATCAAAAGCTTTCTCCTGATCTAAAGAAACAATTCCAAAATCAACATTTACAGATTTGCTGGCATCAATAATGTCTCGAATCAAAAAAATATTGTCCATGATTGTCCGATCAGGTACACAATATGTTTGGTCTGTCTGTACAATGATTTCCAACACGCGTTTCAGTTTATTTGATAAGGCTCTAGAGATAACCTTGTAATCTGTGCAGCGAAGGGCAACTGGCCTCCAGTTCCTGAGTAATGCCAGATCTCCTTTCTTGGGCAGCAAAGAAAGCACTGCTCTCTGACAGGAGACAGCAAGAGATCCTGTTCTGAAGCACTCCAGCAACACACTATATAAATCAGGTCCAAGGGTATTCCAAAAATGTTTATAAAAGTCAGACCATCGATCCCTGGTGCCCGTCCTGATGCCATCTGGTTGACAGCAGCAGTCAGCTCCTCCAGTGTTAACGCATAATCCATGGCAGGTTGCTCTCCCGGGCTGAGCCGAGGTAGCCCCTCCAGTAGCTCCTCACGGCACTCCATACTGAAACGTTCTGCCCCAAAGAGTTCAGTGTAAAAATCCACCGCATGGCTCCTCATCTCGCCCGGACTGGTGGTCATTCTGCCTCCTGGAAGCTTAAGGCAGGTCATCTGCTTCCTCTGTGGCACGATCTCTCCAGATTAAAAAAGAAAGAGCTCAGGGCATCCATGTCCTTGAGCTGGAGGAAACGAGACCTGACAAGAGCACCCTTGACTCTCTCTTGCAGGAAGGAGCTCAGTTCAAACCTCTTCTCCTGCAGCATCTGAGCTTTAGTAGGGTCTGAGTTTCTATATATCCCCTCCTCAATATTCCTTTTGTTAGCCTCAAGTTGTTGAACTGCTGCCTTGATCTTAGCAATGGAATGAGAGGTGTACTGCTGGCAAAAAACACAAATTTGTGTCTTACCAACATCCCACCACAACTTCAAGGAATTAAAATCAGTTTTTTTTGTTTTCCACTGCTGCCAAAAGCACCGAAAGCTGTGGCAGAAGGTGCAATCTTGCAGGAGTTGGTTATTGAGTGGAGACTTCAGAGATTAATGCTCTTTTTTGCTGGTCTCCCCCACCATTTATGTTCAAAGATCCTATTGTGAGGCTCTGCATAGAAAAGTTAGAGAAGGGAAACAGATAGGGTAGTACAGTGAAGAGAGAAAATCACCTTGTGGTACATGATCATTTTACTTTCTCTTTTTAACAATTTTGCCTTTTGTTACTTTTCTCAGAGTTGTGATATGTTTTTTTAGACGCAAGCAGGTTTTTTTTATCCGAGAGGTCGAAACCGACCCGTCTTTTTAATATTCCAACAGATCTGATGAATTTGTCGGTATCACTGAAGTAATCTTTCACTCTAACTGACTTTTTAAATGTTTCATCCAGAAATAGTTTTATTTCTTCTAAAGTGTATATATGATAGAGGAGTGAGCCACTAGTATGTACTAGTAGTATTGTAGTAGGACTACCTGATAGAGGAGTGAGCCAGGTCCTCATCAGCTCCGATGGCTCTCAGGACATACGAAGGCTCCAGAGAAGCTGATGTACACGCACTACACACACACACACACACACACACACACACACACACACACACACACACACACACACACACACACACACACACACACACACACACACACACACACACACACACACACACACACACACACACACACACACACACACACACACACAGTATTAGTACTATTTCTACATTCTAGGACAGGGTTAGAGTTAGCACTAGTAGTACTAGTAGTGTATAGCATTTCTACCTTCCAGAGGACAGGGTTAGAGTTAGCAGTAGTAGTACTAGTAGTATATAGTATTTCTACCTTCCAGAGGACAGGGTTAGAGTTAGCATGAGTAGTATATAGTATTTCTACCTTCCAAAGGACAGGGTTAGAGTTAGCACTAGTAGTACTAGTAGTATATAGTATTTCTACCTTCCAGAGGACAGGGTTAGAGTTAGTACTAGTAGTATATAGTATTTCTACCTTCCAGAGGACAGGGTTAGAGTTAGCATGAGTAGTATATAGTATTTCTACCTTCCAAAGGACAGGGTTAGAGTTAGCACTAGTAGTACTAGTAGTATATAGTATTTCTACCTCCAGAGGACAGGGTTAGAGTTAGCACAAGTAGTATATAGTATTTCTACCTTCCAAAGGACAGGGTTAGAGTTAGCACTAGTAGTACTAGTAGTATATAGTATTTCTACCTTCCAGAGGACAGGGTTAGAGTTAGCATGAGTAGTATATAGTATTTCTACCTTCCAAAGGACAGGGTTAGAGTTAGCACTAGTAGTACTAGTAGTATATAGTATTTCTACCTTCCAGAGGACAGGGTTAGAGTTAGTACTAGTAGTATATAGTATTTCTACCTTCCAGAGGACAGGGTTAGAGTAGCATGAGTAGTATATAGTATTTCTACCTTCCAAAGGACAGGGTTAGGTTAGAGTTAGCACTAGTAGTACTAGTAGTATATAGTATTTCTACCTTCCAGAGGACAGGGTTAGAGTTAGCACAAGTAGTATATAGTATTTCTACCTTCCAAAGGACAGGGTTAGAGTTAGCACTAGTAGTACTAGTAGTATATAGTATTTCTACCTTCCAGAGGACAGGGTTAGAGTTAGCACTAGTAGTACTAGTAGTATATAGTATTTCTACCTTCCAGAGGACAGGGTTAGAGTTAGTACTAGTAGTATATAGTATTTCTACCTTCCAGAGGACAGGGTTAGAGTTAGCATGAGTAGTATATAGTATTTCTACCTTCCAAAGGACAGGGTTAGAGTTAGCACTAGTAGTACTAGTAGTATATAGTATTTCTACCTTCCAGAGGACAGGGTTAGAGTTAGTACTAGTAGTATATAGTATTTCTACCTTCCAGAGGACAGGGTTAGAGTTAGCATGAGTAGTATATAGTATTTCTACCTTCCAAAGGACAGGGTTAGAGTTAGCACTAGTAGTACTAGTAGTATATAGTATTTCTACCTTCCAGAGGACAGGGTTAGAGTTAGCACAAGTAGTATATAGTATTTCTACCTTCCAAAGGACAGGGTTAGAGTTAGCACTAGTAGTACTAGTAGTATATAGTATTTCTACCTTCCAGAGGACAGGGTTAGAGTTAGCACAAGTAGTATATAGTATTTCTACCTTCCAAAGGACAGGGTTAAAGTTAGCACTAGTAGTACTAGTAGTATATAGTATTTCTACCTTCCAGAGGACAGGGTTAGAGTTAGCACAAGTAGTATATAGTATTTCTACCTTCCAAAGGACAGGGTTAGAGTTAGCACTAGTAGTACTAGTAGTATATAGTATTTCTACCTTCCAGAGGACAGGGCCACATCCTTCAGAGCCATCAGCAGACTCTCTCCCTCAACGTACGCAAAGGACAGATTTACACAACCTGGAATACACACAATACACAACCTGTAAATACACACAATACAGAACCTGGAATACACACAATACACAACCTGGAATACACACAATACACAACCTGTAAATACACACAATACACAACCTGGAATACACACAATACACAACCTGTAAATACACACAATACACAACCTGGAATACACACAATACACAACCTGGAATACACACAATACACAACCTGGAATACACACAATACACAACCAGTAAATACAGCACTGTAATACTGAGTGTGTGTACCATCGTATCTGTGCTCTGGGTCTCCATTGAGAATGACGTCAGGGAGTTCAGATGTGAGCTTCTGGATGAGTCTTCTGGCGAGCATCCCCACCCTCTGCTGGTCATACTGAGAACAACACTACAGGTTAGCACCCTCTGCTGGTCATACTGAGAACAACACTACAGGTTAGCACCCTCTGTTGGTCATACTGAGAACAACACTACAGGTTAGCACCCTCTGCTGGTCGTACTGAGAACACTACAGGTTAGCACCCTCTGTTGGTCATACTGAGAACAACACTACAGGTTAGCACCCTCTGCTGGTCGTACTGAGAACACTACAGGTTAGCACCCTCTGCTGGTCATACTGAGAACACTACAGGTTAGCACCCTCTGCTGGTCGTACTGAGAACAACACTACAGGTTAGCACCCTCAGCTGTTCATACTGAGAACAACACTACAGGTTAGCACCCTCTGCTGGTCATACTGAGAACAACAGCAAGGTTAGCAAACTTCAGAATCGCTACTCTGAGGCAGTCCCCATCATCACGGGCGACTACAACCACTGCAACTTAAAGAAGGTAATGCCAAAATATTATCAACACATCTCCTGTCTGATAAGAAATGTAAGGACTCTTGACCAATGATACACCACGATATGTCACGCCTACCGTGCTCTCACATGACCAGCTTTTGGCTGGTCAAACCATGAGTCCGTGCTCCTCCTTCCTATTTACAAACAGAAGCTGAAAACCACGGCCACAACAGTGAGAACGGTGCGACGCTGAACAGAGGACTACAGCTGCGGGGTGGGCTGGAAATCATGGACTGGAGTGTATTCAAGACCACAGACCTGAATGTGTATGCAGATCACATCTGGTCACATCACTGGATACATCAACAGGCTGGTGGAGGAATGCTTTCCCACCAAGACTTCGCTCATTTCCAAATCACAAAATTAAGCTAAGGTGACGGAGTACCACTTTTAAATCAGGGGACTCTAATCTCTACAAGAAGGCCAAATACAACCTCAGGAAGGCCATCAAAACCGCAAAAACTAATTACAAAAATAAACTGGAATCACAGTACGAGGGCTCAGACAACAGACGCATGTGGTGAGGACTGCAGGTCCGACTACAAGGGGAGCCCAAGGGGAGTCACCAACACAGACCCCTCCCTACCAGATGAGTTGAACTTGTTTTATACTCGCTTTGACAGGGAGAACTCCAGCCAACCACCAAAATGGCCAACCATTCTGAGGACTACGTACTGCAACTGACCGTAGAACCTTCAGGAGGGTGAAAGCTGGCCCAGGTGGAGTTCCCCCCTGCATCTTCAAGACAAGCATGAACCAGCTGTCTCCTGTGTTCACGGACATCTTCAACGCATCAGAGCAGCAGCCTGTCATCCCAGTGTGCTTCAAATAAACAATCATTGTGCGGTTATCTAAGAAGACCAAGGTAACAGGCCTCAATGCCTATCGTCCAGTGGCTTTAACACCCATAGCCATGAAGTGCCTGGAGAAGCTGGTCATGGCACACATAAACAGCATTATTGCAGACTTCTTCGACCCACTCGAGTTTGCATACAAACCAAACAGGTCTGTGGACGATGCCATCTCTCTGACACTACACACTGCCCTGGAACACCTAGACAGGAGGGACACCTACATGAGACTGTTTATTGACTACAGCTCTGCATTCAACATCATCGTTCCCTTCAAGCTGATCCTGAAACTGAGGGACCTAGGCCTGGGCACTCCCGTCTGCAATTGGATTCTCGACTTCCTGACAGGCAGGCATCGAGTGGTGATGATTGGTAGCAAAACCTCATCCATTCTGGTCCTCAACACCGGAGCGCCACAAGGCTGCTGCCTCAGTCCATGGCTGTACTCTGTTCACAGATGACTGTTCAGCCGTACACGGCAGCAACCGGATCATCAAGTTCAGAGACAACACCACAGTTGTTCTGTACAGAAACAGAGTACAGAGAGGAGGTAGCACAGCTGATGTGATGGTGCAAGAACAACAGCCTTGTACTGAATGTCATCAAGACCAAGGAGCTCATCATGGACTTCAGGAACTACCAAGGGACCCACTCCCAAATCAGCCTCGATGGGTGGCAATCGTCAGTTGCTTCTGTTTCCAGGGACTCCGAACAGCAGTTCAGAGTATCAGGCCTTCTTCCAAGTCCTTGGGTGGCATCCTGGAAAGGGTTCCATCCGGGGACTCCATAGTTCTGCTGGGGGACTTCCACGCACAAGTGGGCAATGATGGAGAAACCTGGAGGGGGGTGATTGGGATGAACGGCCTGCCTGATCTGAACCAGAGTGGTGTTTTGTTGTTGAACTTCTGTGCTAGCCATGGACTGGCCATAACAAACACCATGTTCGAATATAGGGTGGTCCACAAGTGTACCTGGTACCGGACCACCTTAGGCCAAAGATCGATGATCGACTTTGTAATCGTATCAGCAGATCTGCGGCCGCATGTTTTGGTGAAGAGAGGAGCAGAGCTGTCAACTGATCACCACCTGGTGGCGAGTTGGATCAGATGGCGGCTGCCAGACAGACCTGGTAAACCCAAACGTGTAGTGAGGGTGAACTGGGAACGTCTGGTGGAGGCCCCTGTCCGTGGGGTCTTTAACTCCCACCTCCGGAAGAACTTCTCCTGCATCGCGGGGGAGGTTGGGGACATGGAACCTGAGTGGGCCATGTTCAGAGCCTCCATCATAGAGGCGGTTGCTAGGAGCTGTGGTCAAAAGGCTGTCGGTGCTTGTCGACCCACATCTATAACATTTCCTTTCTTATTCTTCACATTTCACATCTCATTCTTCTTATTTTCAACAGGCGGTCATGGCTGCTGGGTCTTACCTCCATCTCGCCCTGAGCCACAGCGCATGCAGCTCCCATGCCGACCGCCAGGGGTGTGGGCACGGTGCCGGAGCGGAGACCTCGCTCCTGACCCCCCCCGCTCTGCAGCGCCTCCAGTCTCACGCGAGGCCTCCGACGCACATAGAGGGCCCCTACACCTGGACACGCCCACAAATAATGATAAGAATGATCAACTATTCTCTGATCCACCCCTAGTAAGTAGTAGTCAGGGGTTAGTAGTTAGAGGTTGGTAGTCAGGTGTTAGTAGTTAGAGGTTGGTAGTCGGGGGTTAGAGGTTGGTAGTCAGGGGTTAGTAGTTAGAGGTTGGTAGTCAGGGGTTAGTAATTAGAGGTTGGTAGTCAGGGGTTAGTAGTTAGAGGTTGATAGTCAGGGGTTAGTAGGTGGGAGTCAGGGGATAGTAGGTGGTAGTCACTCGTTAGTAATTAGAAGTTGGTAGTCAGGGGTTAGTAGCTAGAGGTTGGTAGTCAGGGGTTATTGTGTACCTTTGGGGCCGTATATCTTATGAGCGCTGATGGACATCAAGTCGATGTGGTCTTCAGTTACATTGATTGGAATCTTGCCAACAGCTTGGGCTCCGTCGGTATGGAAGAACACGCCCCTGGAGCGGCACAGGCGGCCTGCAGACAGCACAGCCACAGTTAGCATACCGCTACATCCTGACGTTAGCCCGGCGCTACATCCTGACGTTAGCCCGGCGCTACATCCTGACGTTAGCCCGGCGCTACATCCTGACGTTAGCCCGGCGCTACATCCTGACGTTAGCCCGGCGCTACATCCTGACGTTAGCCCGGCGCTACATCCTGACGTTAGCCCGGCGCTACATCCTGACGTTAGCCCGGCGCTACATCCTGACGTTAGCCCGGCGCTACATCCTGACGTTAGCCCGGCGCTACATCCTGACGTTAGCCCGGCGCTACATCCTGACGGTAGCCCGGCGCTACATCCTGACGGTAGCCCGGCGCTACATCCTGATGCAATACAAGAAGCAGTCTGAGCAAGACCTCTGACTTGCAGTTTTTTTGACTGCTTAGAAATAAATGTGTTGCCCAAACAAAGGAAGCCATATCAGACTATTGCATAACTTCCTTGGAAACTGTCAAATATTTGAAGGACAGTTCTGTACCTCACCGCCATTAAGATGAACATGTGCTTCTGATCTTATTGTTGATAAATGGTCTGGTTCTACTGTAGATGTTGGCAATTCATTCAGAATGGCACGTCTGCTCTTATCCCAGCTATTATGCAGGCAACCTAGCAGTTATGAAACTCTATTATTAGCCTTGCAACTATGTTACTAACTATATATTGCTGTCTCCTTCAACAAAGGTACTTATTGGAAGTCACTTTGGATGAAAGCATCTGCCAAATGCCCGGAATGTAAATGTATTGAGATAATGCTGCTTAACGGCCATATGAAGTCAGCCTGTGTCTTGTAAATGTACATGCTATATATTTTCCCATGTCCATACGCATTTGTTGCAATAAGACAAATATCTTTTCCTCTTTTGAATTTAACAACAGCTATTGTGTGTATAATTAGCATGTGTTCTTATGTTGTCCCAGTTCACTGGTACTTGAGCAGAGTTCCATGAGTTACACTCGTCGAGTTCTGAGTTCTGAATCGTTCTCCGTGTCGCTAGGTTGGGCATCATGTTCTGGAGCACAGCACACGTTTAAAAGACTCACACATTCAGCCTCGGAATGTACTGCAGATCTATGGGTTGGCGCATTCTGTCATGTGATCCAGCGCGTCAACGTTGAAATAATCAAATCTTTTGTCCTTTCAGCTCCTAGGCTGAACCTATTCACACAAAGGTTTGGGTGGCAAGCTTAGGAAAGCTTTCCCCTTGTGGCATAAGAGAGCATAGCAGGTCATGACTAATTGGAATGGGCTCTTAATTATACAAGTGGCTTTATTTGCGGCTGAACCATAAACCTTTATATATAACCTTTATATTTTTATACATTTTAAAAAATGGATATGGTCTGTTCAAGCAATAATGACAATTATTTGTGTGTCCACAGGTGTGATTAAGGCTCGCCTGCTGGAGCAGGATGAACCCAGACCACTTTATATGGACTTCCAAGCTACAACACCGATGGTGAGACAGTGTTAAGGTTAGAGAGGTGAGACAGGGTTAAGGTTAGACAGGTGAGACAGGGTTAGACAGGTGAGACAGGGTTAGGGTTAGACAGGTGAGACAGGGTTAAGGTTAGACAGGTGAGACAGGGTTAGGGTTAGACAGGTGAGACAGGGTTAGGGATAGACAGGTGAGACAGGGTTACGGTTAGACAGGTGAGACAGGGTTACGGTTAGACAGGTGAGACAGGGTTAAGGTTAGACAGGTGAGACAGGGTTAGGGTTAGACAGGTGAGACAGGGTTAGGGTTAGACAGGTGAGACAGGGTTAGGGTTAGACAGGTGAGACGGGGGGGGCTTCACCCCTCAGTTGTATTTTCTGCCCCCCCGCTTTGAGTTTTAGTTAACCTAGAAAAATAGCAAAAAATAAAACATTGGCGGTTGTTGTTATTGAGTCAGAAAGCCATTATATTGCCGTTCAAAAAAAACGCAGAAATAGGCATTTTCAGCACATTTGAACAATACCATGATAATACTGATAACGTGATGATTTCGGTCACGATAATTTTTATATGACATTGTCATAGCCTTCCATCTCTATCATGATGATGTGGTGATGATCTCTAGGGGTAATCATGTGGTGATGATCTCTAGGGGTAATCATGTGGTGATGATTAGTAACCTTGAAGAAGCCTTTAGTCAGCTAAATTATAAAAAAAATCTACTATAATGCTGTTATAGTTTGTGTGTGTGTGTGTGTGTGTGTGTGTGTGTGTGTGTGTGTGTGTGTGTGTGTGTGTGTGTGTGTGTGTGTGTGTGTGTGTGTGTGTGTGTGTGTGTGTGTGTGTGTGTGTGTGTGTGTGTGTGTGTGTGTGTGTGTGTGTGTGTGTGTGTGTGTAGGACCCCAGGGTGCTGGATGCCATGCTGCCCTACCAGGTGAACTACTACGGTAACCCTCACTCCAGAACCCACGCTTACGGCTGGGAGAGTGAGAGAGCTATGGAGCATGCAAGAGAGGTACACACACACACACACACACACACACACACACATATTGCATGGACAGTGTGTGTTTGTAATATTTGTGTGTTTTAGCAAGTGGCCAATCTTATTGGTGCCGACCCCCGAGAGATCGTCTTCACCAGTGGAGCCACAGAGTCCAACAACATGTCAATCAAAGTAAGACCCTCCCCGTCTCGCTCTCACAAGGGATGCACTTACAGCGCGACCAGCCGTATGGCCCTGCCAGCCCCGGTACGGCCCTGCCAGCCCTGGTACGGCCCTGCCAGCCCCGGTACGGACCTGCCAGCCCCGGTACGTCCCTACCGAGCCCCGGTACGGCGCTACCGAGCCCCGGTATGGAGCCCCGGTAAGGCCCTACCGAGCCCCGGTACGGCGCTACCAGGCCCGGTACGGCCCTACCGAGCCCCGGTACGGAGCCCTGGTACGGACCTACCAGCCTCGGTACGGCCCTACCGAGCCCCGGTACGGCCTTACCGAGCCCCGGTACTGCGCTACCAAGGCCCGGTACGGAGCCCCGGTACGGCTCTACTGAGCCCCGGTAAGGCCCTACCGAGCCCCGGTACGGAACCCCGGTACGGCGCTACCAGCCCCGGTACGGCCCTACCGAGCCCCGGTACGGCCCTACCGAGCCCCGGTACGGCCCTACCGAGCCCCGGTACGGCGCTACCGAGCCCCGGTACGGAGCCCCGGTACGGCGATACCAGCCCCGGTACGGCGCTACCGAGCCCCGGTACAGCCCTACCGAGCCCCGGTACAGCCCTACCGAGCCCCGGTACGGCGCACAACTCAGACGGAACACAAGTGTGTTCTGGACTCCTGCAGAGTCCTGGATGCCGAAGGGTTCAGTGTTACGTACCTGCCTGTCAAACCCAATGGACTACCAGCCCCGGTACGGCGCTGCCAGCCCTGGTACGGCACTACCGAGCCCCGGTACAGCGCTACCAGCCCCGGGACCAGATCTTTATAAAGCAGACCAGTGTAGTTTTGGACCGGTACGGCCCTACCGAGCCCCGGTACGGCGCTACCGAGCCCCGGTACGGATCCCTCTCTCTTTACACACACACACACACACACACACACACACACACACACACACACACACACACACACACACACACACACACACAAACTATAACAGCATTATAGTAGATTTTTTTTATAATTTAGCTGACTAAAGGCTTCTTCAAGGTTACTAATCATCACCACATGATTACCCCTAGAGATCATCACCACATGATTACCCCTAGAGATCATCACCACATCATCATGATAGAGATGGAAGGCTATGACAATGTCATATAAAAATTATCGTGACCGAAATCATCACGTTATCAGTATTATCATGGTATTGTTCAAATGTGCTGAAAATGCCTATTTCTGCGTTTTTTTTGAACGGCAATATAATGGCTTTCTGACTCAATAACAACAACCGCCAATGTTTTATTTTTTGCTATTTTTCTAGGTTAACTAAAACTCAAAGCGGGGGGGCAGAAAATACAACTGAGGGGTGAAGCCCCCCCCGTCTCACCTGTCTAACCCTAACCCTGTCTCACCTGTCTAACCCTAACCCTGTCTCACCTGTCTAACCCTAACCCTGTCTCACCTGTCTAACCTTAACCCTGTCTCACCTGTCTAACCTTAACCCTGTCTCACCTGTCTAACCCTAACCCTGTCTCACATGTCTAACCTTAACCCTGTCTCACCTGTCTATCCCTAACCCTGTCTCACCTGTCTAACCGTAACCCTGTCTCACCTGTCTAACCTAACCCTGTCTCACCTGTCTAACCCTAACCCTGTCTCACCTGTCTAACCCTAACCCTGTCTCACCTGTCTAACCTTAACCCTGTCTCACCTGTCTAACCCTAACCCTGTCTCACCTGTCTAACCCTAACCCTGTCTCACCTGTCTAACCTTAACCCTGTCTCACCTCTCTAACCTTAACACTGTCTCACCATCGGTGTTGTAGCTTGGAAGTCCATATAAAGTGGTCTGGGTTCATCCTGCTCCAGCAGGCGAGCCTTAATCACACCTGTGGACACACAAATAATTGTCATTATTGCTTGAACAGACCATATCCATTTTTTAAAATGTATAAAAATATAAAGGTTATATATAAAGGTTTATGGTTCAGCCGCAAATAAAGCCACTTGTATAATTAAGAGCCCATTCCAATTAGTCATGACCTGCTATGCTCTCTTATGCCACAAGGGGAAAGCTTTCCTAAGCTTGCCACCCAAACCTTTGTGTGAATAGGTTCAGCCTAGGAGCTGAAAGGACAAAAGATTTGATTATTTCAACGTTGACGCGCTGGATCACATGACAGAATGCGCCAACCCATAGATCTGCAGTACATTCCGAGGCTGAATGTGTGAGTCTTTTAAACGTGTGCTGTGCTCCAGAACATGATGCCCAACCTAGCGACACGGAGAACGATTCAGAACTCAGAACTCGACGAGTGTAACTCATGGAACTCTGCTCAAGTACCAGTGAACTGGGACAACATAAGAACACATGCTAATTATACACACAATAGCTGTTGTTAAATTCAAAAGAGGAAAAGATATTTGTCTTATTGCAACAAATGCGTATGGACATGGGAAAATATATAGCATGTACATTTACAAGACACAGGCTGACTTCATATGGCCGTTAAGCAGCATTATCTCAATACATTTACATTCCGGGCATTTGGCAGATGCTTTCATCCAAAGTGACTTCCAATAAGTACCTTTGTTGAAGGAGACAGCAATATATAGTTAGTAACATAGTTGCAAGGCTAATAATAGAGTTTCATAACTGCTAGGTTGCCTGCATAATAGCTGGGATAAGAGCAGACGTGCCATTCTGAATGAATTGCCAACATCTACAGTAGAACCAGACCATTTATCAACAATAAGATCAGAAGCACATGTTCATCTTAATGGCGGTGAGGTACAGAACTGTCCTTCAAATATTTGACAGTTTCCAAGGAAGTTATGCAATAGTCTGATATGGCTTCCTTTGTTTGGGCAACACATTTATTTCTAAGCAGTCAAAAAAACTGCAAGTCAGAGGTCTTGCTCAGACTGCTTCTTGTATTGCATCAGATGTTCCACCCTAGATGGCTAGATCCATGTTTCACTCTAGAACCAGGGCTGGTTCCATGTAAGAACCAGGGCTGGATCCACGTTACAACCAGGGCTGGATCCACGTTACAACCAGGGCTGGATCCACGTTAGAACAAGGGCTGGATCTATGTTAGAACCAGGGCTGGATCCATGTAAGAACCAGGGCTGGGTCCATGTTAGAACCAGGGCTGGTTCCATGTTAGAACCAGGGATGGATCCATGTAGAACCAGGGCTGGATCCAAGAACCAAGGCTGGGTGGTTATGAGTAGGGTATTCAAAATACCAGTACAACAGATCTTGTGTTGAGTTTTGAATGGAAGCTCTGATGTTGTTATGGTATCTCCCGCACACAAGAACATTTTCTGTACATTTTCTGTTATAATATAACAAAGAAACGTTGACTTTTTAAATAATTTGTCAAACAAGAAATCAGTTAGCTTAGCAACTGCGTCATCAGGGTTAGCATGATGCTAGGTAGCATGATGCTAAATGATAAGCATGGGGCTCTAGGAACATAGAGTTATGAAATATACGGTAATCTATATTATAGACCGAACTAATCCTCTTTAAACCATCCTCACCTCACCTCCGATGTCATGTAGTGATATCACATTATTATAATATTAGATATACGATTATGTATATTATTATATCATATATTATATTAAATGTATATACATATACATTTAACCCTAATGTCATGCAGTCACCAATATTAACTTTTAGTTCTCCTAAGCCCCTCTTTTTGCAGGGGAGGGTTAGAGAGGTAATATATAACATTATATATATATTAGAATAAAATATATATTAGAATAAAATATCCAATATAATATTAACTTAACTCATATTAAAGCTTTTTTGTATCCAGTACTCTGAGATCCTTTAGTATCAATGATCCCACCATGAATACTATAGTAATAAATATACTTGTATAGTTATATAGATAAGTAGACAGACAGACAGACAGATGTATAGATAGATAGATGTATAGACAGACAAATGTATAGATAGATAGATAGATAGATAGATAGATAGATAGATGTACAGACAGACAGATGTATAGATAGATAGATAGATAGAGATAGACAGATGTATAGATAGATAGATGTACGTACAGACAGACAGACAGATAGACAGACAACTCACCTCCGGAGCTGCTGAAGCGGACCAGGGGGACCGGGACCAGGTTGACCAGGGGGACCCGGACCAGGGGGACCAGGGGGACCCGGGCCAGGGGGAACCCTCTCCCGGTCGCCAGCAGGCGGGACGTGAGGCTCCTTCCCGTGGAGAGCATTCTGGTGATCCGCTCAGAGACACCCGAACAATACTACTACCAATACTAATACTAACAATACTACTACTAATAATAGCAATACTAATAATAATGTTTAGCTGTTCAAGGAAGTGAAGAGGCTAAAGTCTTGAGTATCTCTCTATATAGATATGTATATATATGTGTATATATGTGTATAGGTCAGTATGAGTTCTGAGAGGAGCTGCGACGAGGAACTGCTGTCTGAGGAGAGGTCGCTCCGAAATGCGACGCGCACTGACCCACAGGAAGAGGAGACGTCACTTCCGGGGGCTTTCAAAAGTAAAGGCCCTTCATAAGACCATATCAGTCAGTTGGGTCTGATAAAGTTTTCTTCGAAGCTTCTCGATTTTTCTCTATCTGGAAGATCTGACAGCAGCGCCATGACGCACCGGAAATAAACGCGACACGAGGCGTTGTTTACCAACAGACAGTCACGTGACGAACCAGAGTTACTAAAGTTACTAATAACAGACTTTATATAAAGTAAGTTACTAATACTACTAATCTATTAACAGACTTTATATAAAGTAAGTTACTAATACTAAGACAGAAGAGTTTGGTGTGGAGAAACTCGATTGGCCTGCACAGAGCCCTGACCTCAACCCCATTGAACACCTTTGGGAGGAATTAGAAGGCCGATTGCGAGCCAGGCCTTCTCGTCCAACATCAGCGCCTGACCTCACAAATGCTCTTTTGGCTGAATGGCCACAGATTCCCACAGACTCCAACATCTTGTGGAAAGCCTTCCCAGAAGAGTGGCCGCTGTCATCGCCACAAAGGGGGTCCAACTCCATATTAATGCCCATGGTTTTAGAATGGGACGTCCAACAAGCTCATATAGGTGTGATGGTCAGGTGTCCACTGACTTTTGGCCTTATAGTGTGCCTGTGTACCTGGGTTTGTATCATGTCAATGGAGTACAATACTGCATTATTTATATCTGTGCTTCTTTTTGAACGTCTTTCAGGCGGGGAAATGGCAGCAAATGAGACACAATGGATGCTTGTTTGGGCCCCACTGCTACTTGAAGGCTTTCTTGGCTCCACAGCTCCAGGCTCTCGGTGTAGTCGCTGGGTGCTACCGATTATATTAACTATTAACTATAATAGTAACCAAACCACTTCATATAATAGTACCCATTATATAATTATAATAGTAACCAAACCACTTCATATAATAGTACCCATAGTACCCATTATATAACTATAATAGTAACCAAACCACTTCATATAATAGTACCCATTATATAACTATAATAGTAACCATCCATCCATTTGCATCCGCTTATCCGTAATAGTAACCAAAGCACTTCATATAATAGTACCCATTATATAACTATAATAGTAACCAAACCACTTCATATAATAGTACCCATTATATAACTATAATAGTAACCAAACCACTTCATATAATAGTACCCATTATATAACTATAATAGTAACCAAACCACTTCATATAATAGTACCCATTATATAACTATAATAGTAACCAAACCACTTCATATAATAGTACCCATTATATAACTATAATAGTAACCAAACCACTTCATATAATAGTACCCATTATATAACTATATAACTATAATAGTAACCAAACCACTTCATATAATAGTACCCATTATATAACTATAATAGTAACCAAACCACTTCATATAATAGTACCCATTATATAACTATAATAGTAACCAAACCACTTCATATAATAGTACCCATTATATAACTATAATAGTAACCAAACCAGTTCATATAATAGTATCCATTATATAACTATAATAGTAACTTCATATAATAGTACCCATTATATAACTATAATAGTAACCAAACCAGTTCATAGAATAGTACCCATTATATAACTATAATAGTAACCAAACCACTTCATATAATAGTACCATTATATAACTATAATAGTACCCATTATATAACTATAATAGTAACCAAACCACTTCATATAATAGTACCCATTATATAACTATAATAGTAACCAAACCACTTCATATAATAGTACCCATTATATAACTATAATAGTAACCAAACCACTTCATATAATAGTACCCATTATATAACTATAATAGTAACCAAACCACTTCATATAATAGTACCCATTATATAACTATAATAGTAACCAAACCACTTCATATAATAGTACCCATTATATAACTATAATAGTAACCAAACCACTTCATATAATAGTACCCATTATATAACTATAATACTAACCCAGGGTTAAAAGCGGTGCTAATCCTCTTTCAAAAATGCAAGTGTGAAACGCTGGTTAGCCCGGGGTTAAATGCGGGGTTAAGTGTCATGTGAAAAGCATTTTAGTAACTTAGTAACTCTAACACTTAGTAAGTTCTATTATATAAAGTCTGTTAGTAGATTAGTAGTATTAGTAACTTACTTTATATAAAGTCTGTTAATAGATTAGTAGTATTAGTAACTTACTTTATATAAAGTCTGTTAGTAGATTAGTAGTATTAGTAACTTACTTTATATAAAGTCTGTTAGTAGATTAGTAGTATTAGTAACTTACTTTATATAAAGTCTGTTAATAGATTAGTAGTATTAGTAACTTACTTTATATAAAGTCTGTTAATAGATTAGTAGTATTAGTAACTTACTTTATATAAAGTCTGTTAGTAGATTAGTAGTATTAGTAACTTACTTTATATAAAGTCTGTTAATAGATTAGTAGTATTAGTAACTTACTTTATATAAAGTCTGTTAGTAGATTAGTAGTATTAGTAACTTACTTTATATAAAGTCTGTTAGTAGATTAGTAGTATTAGTAACTTACTTTATATAGTCTGTTAGTAGATTAGTAGTATTAGTAACTTACTTTATATAAAGTCTGTTAATAGATTAGTAGTATTAGTAACTTACTTTATATAAAGTCTGTTAATAGATTAGTAGTATTAGTAACTTACTTTATATAAAGTCTGTTAGTAGATTAGTAGTATTAGTAACTTACTTTATATAAAGTCTGTTAATAGATTAGTAGTATTAGTAACTTACTTTATATAGTCTGTTAGTAGATTAGTAGTATTAGTAACTTACTTTATATAAAGTCTGTTAGTAGATTAGTAGTATTAGTAACTTACTTTATATAAAGTCTGTTAATAGATTAGTAGTATTAGTAACTTACTTTATATAAAGTCTGTTATTAGTAACTTTAGTAACTCTGGTTCGTCACGTGACTGTCTGTTGGTAAACAACGCCTCGTGTCGCGTTTATTTCCGGTGCGTCATGGCGCTGCTGTCAGATCTTCCAGATCGAGAAAAATCGAGAAGCTTCGAGAAACTTTATCAGACCCAACCTGACTGATATGGTCTTATGAAGGGCCTTTACTTTGAAAGCCCCCGGAAGTGACGTCTCCTCTTCCTGTGGGTCAGTGCGCGTCGCATTTCGGAGCGACCTCTCCTCAGACAGCAGTTCCTCGTCGCAGCTCCTCTCAGAACTCATACTGACCTATACACATATATATACACATATATATATCTATATATACATATCTATATAGAGAGATACTCAAGACTTTAGCCTCTTCACTTCCTTGAACAGCTAAACATTATTATTAGTATTGCTATTATTAGTAGTAGTATTGTTAGTATTAGTATTGGTAGTAGTATTGTTCGGGTGTCTCTGAGCGGATCACCAGAATGCTCTCCACGGGAAGGAGCCATAACTCATAGCTCTTATTAAAAACAAAGGCTTGAAATATTTCACTTTGTGTAATGAATCTATATAATATGAGTTTCACTTTTTGAATTGAATTACTGAAGTAAATTAACGTTTCCATGATATTCAAATTTATTGAGATGCACGTGTACATATACATACAGCTTTGGATAAAAGGGCTATATAAATGCAATCCATTTACCATTTACTATCCGAATAACAAAAAATTCACGACCCATCCCTCCATAAATTGCAGTGCTCATATATTATTTTTAAGCTATCTAATTTTGTTCATACATTTCTGTGGGAATTACAACCTCAAAATGCAAATTGTCACCAAATTAACAAATGACAGGGGGGGCATGTCCCTCCAGTGAGGGAGTGAGCAGTAAGCAGTGGGGGGTGCATGTTGTTAGCATGTTGTGTAATAACATGCTTATTTATATAAAGTCTGTTAATAGATTAGTAGTATTAGTAACTTACTTTATATAAAGTCTGTTAATAGATTAGTAGTATTAGTAACTTACTTTATATAAAGTCTGTTAGTAGATTAGTAGTATTAGTAACTTACTTTATATAAAGTCTGTTAGTAGATTAGTAGTATTAGTAACTTGTCTTTATGGACCTTGCTTTGTGCAGTCATGCTGGAACAGCAAAGGGCCTTCCTCAAACTGTTGCCACAAAGTTGGAAGATGTGTTCATATCCTGTAGCATTAAGCATACCCTTCACTGGAACTAAGGCCTAGCCCAAACCCTGAGAAACGGCCCCAGACCATTATCCCTCCTCCACCAAACTTTACAGTAGGCACTATGCATATCAGACTGCCAGATAGTGAAGCGTGATTCATCACTCCAAAGAACACATTCCCACTGCTCCAGAGTCCAGTTGCGGTGTGCTTTACACCACTCCAACCGGCGCTTGACACTGCGCACGGTGATGTGAGGCTTGTGTGCAGCTGCTCGGACATGGAAACCCATTCCATGAAGCTCCCGACAGTTTTTGTGCTGATGGTGCTTCCAGAGGCAGTTTGGTACTCTGTAGTGAGCGATAAAGCAGATGATAGGCGATTATTACGCGCTACGCGATCTTCCGCTCTCTGGGCGGGAGATCTGTCGTAGGTGGCATCTTAAACACATTGGGTAAGTGATGCAGGACTTGAAGTGACCGTTTATCACCAATACCATAAATATAGGCTAATATTGCAATCATGTTAATTTTATCCACAAATGAAACTCGCCATGTCTGCAGGTGAGCCCATGTGACGTAAACCTTGGGATTTTATTTACAGCGAAACGATTATTCATTGTTCATGTCCTTCTTGATACGGACCACAGGCAGGCCTACATGTCATCTGACAGCAGAGTATGAAGTAGGAGTATGTAGACTACGCATGTAGGCTAAGTATGTACGCTACGTATGTAGGCCAAGTATGTGCGTATGTAGGAGAAAGGGCCCTGAACTGTAGCAGCATCAGGTCTACTCTGTACTGCAGTAGTCTGGTCTCAGGTGTACTCTGTACTGCAGTAGTCTGGTCTCAGGTGTACTCTGTACTCTTAACACTTCTGTTGCATCAGCTCATCATCGGTGCTTTTATCTTATGAGACAAATTGACAAACAGACAAATTTAAAAGAAGATTTAATCAAGAACTTTACAAAATCAAATCTTGATCAGAAAACTGTAAATACCAAATGGCTTCAACCAATGACAAACAATTCAATGAGACGGCATCCAATCCTGGATCCTTGGCCCCCTCTCACGTAGCCCCCCCCCCCCCCTACATTAACTCCCACCCTCCTCCAGCTCATGGCTAAGTGACAATATAAAAATAGAGGACAAATGATTCCGTCAATTCAACCTCAAACCATCAGAGAAAGTCCATCTACACCTCGACCAATAAGAGGAAAGAAAGACTGGGATACACGCTCCAGTGTCCAATCAGTAGGTAGAGGTGAAATGATTGACAGCTGAAATCACCGGCGTGGAGGCGGGACTAGCAGCTGCGTGGCGGTGACAGAGTCAGGAAACAGGTTGTGGTACGTTGGCAGAGGAACGTACGCCGCGGTGATCATCTTCCCTAAACACAAACATCAGCTAAGGTTAGCTTAGCATCAGGCAGGGTGAGGGTTAGCCTAGAATCAGGCAGGGTGAGGGTTAGCCTACTATCGGCTAGGGTGAGGGTTAGCTTAGCATCGGCTAGGGTGAGGGTTAGCTTAGCATCGGCTAGGATGAGGGTTAGCCTAGCATCAGGCAGGGTGAGGGTATCATATTCGTATTAATATTTGTATATTAGTTTTGTGATGAGTTACCTGCGAAGTACCTCCCGTGCAGAGCGCTCACAGCAGCCATGGCAGCGGGGATTGTGGGACATTTGACGTAGACGTTACCCTGGCAACAGATAGAACAACAGAGATCAGTCATGACAACCAGGTAGGGTTAGATATCTAAGGCAGGCTTAGTATACAGGGTAGGGTTAGATATACAGGGTAGGGTTAGTTATACAGGGTAGGGTTAGGTATCTAGGGTAGGGTTAGATATCTAGGGTAGGGTTAGGTATCTAGGGTAGGGTTAGGTATCTAGGGTAGGGTTGGGTATCTAGGGTAAGGTTGGGTATCTAGGGTAGGGTTAGTTATACAGGGTAGGGTTAGGTATCTAGGGTAGGGTTAGGTATCTAGGGTAGGGTTAGGTATCTAGGGTAGGGTTAGGTATCTAGGGTAGGGTTAGGTATCTAGGGTAGGGTTAGATATCTAGGGAGGGTTAGTTATACAGGGTAGGGTTAGATATCTAGGGTAGGGTTAGTTATACAGGGTAGGGTTAGATGTCTAGGGTAGGTTCAGTTATACAGGGTAGGGTTAGTTATACAGGGTAGGGTTAGTTATACAGGGTAGGGTTAGATATCTAGGGTAGGGTTAGTTATACAGGGTAGGGTTAGATATACAGGGTAGGGTTAGATATACAGGGTAGGGTTAGTTATACAGGGTAGGGTTAGTTATACAGGGTAGGGTTAGGTATCTAGGGTAGGGTTAGATATCTAGGGTAGGGTTAGGTATCTAGGGTAGGGTTAGGTATCTAGGGTAGGGTTGGGTATCTAGGGTAAGGTTGGGTATCTAGGGTAGGGTTAGTTATACAGGGTAGGGTTAGGTATCTAGGGTAGGGTTAGGTATCTAGGGTAGGGTTAGTTATACAGGGTAGGGTTAGATATACAGGGTAGGTTTAGTTATACAGGGTAGGGTTAGATATCTAGGGTAGGGTTAGATATCTAGGGTAGGGTTAGTTATACAGGGTAGGGTTAGATATCTAGGGTAGGTTCAGTTATACAGGGTAGGGTTAGTTATACAGGGTAGGGTTAGATATCTAGGGTAGGGTTAGTTATACAGGGTAGGGTTAGATATACAGGGTAGGGGTAGTTATACAGGGTAGGGGTAGTTATACAGTGTAGGGGTAGTTATACAGTGTAGGGGTAGTTATACAGGGTAGGGTTAGTTACACAGGGTAGGGTTAGGTATCTAGGGTAGGGTTAGGTATCTAGGGTAGGGTTAGATATCTAGGGTAGGGTTAGTTACACAGGGTAGGGTTAGGTATCTAGGGTAGGGTTAGGTATCTAGGGTAGGGTTAGGTATCTAGGGTAGGGTTAGTTATACAGGGTAGGGTTAGGTATCTAGGGTAGGGTTAGTTATACAGGGTAGGGTTAGTTATACAGGGTAGGGTTAGGTATCTAGGGTAGGGTTAGTTATACAGGGTAGGGTTAGTTATCTAGGGTAGGGTTAGATATCTAGGGTAGGGTTAGTTATCTAGGGTAGGGTTAGATATCTAGGGTAGGGTTAGTTATACAGGGTAGGGTTAGATATCTAGGGTAGGGTTAGATATCTAGGGTAGGGTTAGTTATACAGGGTAGGGTTAGATATCTAGGGTAGGGGTTAGTCATCCAGGGTATGGGTTAGTTATCCAGGGTAACTAACCCATACCTACTTACCTCAATAGAGTTTTTATCCACGTAAATGTGGACGACTCCGCCATGTTTGTTACACTCCTCGATGACGTCATGCTGGATGTCCACGTCCCACCCTGGTGTGTCCTCACTAAACAGAGACATAAAAACAACATTAATAATACACTTAATAGCACAATAACTTCTCTGACTGATGTCTCTACAGTCCCAACGTCCAGGACTACTGACTGATGTCTCAACGTCCAGGACTACTGACTGATGTCTCCACAGTCCCAACGTCCAGGACTACTGACTGATGTCTCAACATCCTGGACTACTGACTGATGTCCCTACAGTCTCAATGCCCAGGACTACAGACTGATGTCAGTACCCCAGACTGGGTGCCTAACCCTAGCTCTACTGGGTGCCTAACCCTAGCTCTACTGGGTGCCTAACCCCAACCCTAGCTATACTGGCTGCCTAACCCTAACCCTACTGGGTGCCTAACCCTAACCCTAGCTCTACTGGGTGCCTAACCCATACCCTAGCTCTACTGGGCGCCTAACCCTACTAGCTCTACTGGGTGCCTAACCCTTACCCTAGCTCTACTGGGCGCCTAACCCTTACCCTAGCTCTACTGGGCGCCTAACCCTAACTCTACTGGGTGCCTAACCCTAGCTCTACTGGGCGCCTAACCCTAACCCTAGCTCTACTGGGCGCCTAACCCTAACCCTAGCTCTACTGGGTGCCTAACCCTAACCCTAGCTCTACTGTGTGCCTAACCCTAACCCTAGCTCTACTGGGCGCCTAACCCTAGCTCCACTGGGCGCCTAACCCTAACCCTAGCTCTACTGGGTGCCTAACCCTAGCTCTACTGGGCGCCTAACCCTAACCCTAGCTCTACTGGGCGCCTAACCCTAACCCTAGCTCCACTGGGTACCTAACCCTAACTCCACTGGGTACCTAAACCTAATCCTAGCTCTACTGGGTACCTAACCCTAGCTCTACTGGGTACCTAACCCTAGCTCTACTGGGTGCCGAAACATAACCCTAGCTCTTTCCACCTCTTCCACCAACAACATCAACATGAACATGTGCGATGAAACAACGCCTACTTGCTGCCGTTGAACATGTTGGACAGCTGGAAGCAGTGTGTGGCAAGAGGCTGGGAGGGCAGATTCATTGTGGCTGGATTCATGTTCATCGCTTGGTTCATCGCTTGGTTCATCGCTGGGTTCATGGCTGGGTTCATGGCTGGGTGCATGCCTGGGTGCATGGCCGCTAACAACAAAAGACACAAATCAGCACACTTTGCAAACTCCACTCACTCGTGAAATGTTTGGAGCGCCAGAGTACGGCTGGTCCGACAGTAAGCTAGAGAATAACAGTCTTGGCAGCCCTGGTGCTGTTGCCCACCACAGCTGTGCATGGACACGCCACTAGCATGACGCCACCATGCGTGTCCCTGAGACAGCAGCCACTAGCATGACGCCACCATGTGTGTACCTGAGACAGCAGCCATGGCTCCGATAGCGATAGCTCCACTCATCTGGAGAGCCTGCTGAGCAGCCGGAGGCATCTGGAGCCCCGTACCTATACACACGCACACACACACACTTTTTGATTTGGACACCAACTTTCTCCAAAAGAGTGATCAACACTACTTCTCCAAGACATGGATGTATAAAAGAAGGCTCTATACATAATAATAATAATAATAATAATATAATAATAATAAATGTTTTGGGTGAAATGAATATACTGCTGATGATTTGTATTTCTCTGTGGTGATGTTTCTTGGTTGGCTGAAGGAAAAAGCTCCTGATGTACCTGACAGGTGACTCCTGATGTACCTGACAGTTGACTCCTGATGTACCTGACAGGTGACTCCTGATGTACCTGACAGGTGACTCCTGATGTACCTGACAGGTAACTGACAGTTGACCTGATGTACCTGACAGGTGACTCCTGATGTACCTGACAGGTGACTCCTGATGTACCTGACAGGTGACTCCTGATGTACCTGACAGGTGACTCCTGATGTACCTGACAGGTGACTCCTGATGTACCTGACAGGTGACTCCTGATGTACCTGACAGGTGACTCCTGATCTACCTGACAGGTGACTCCGACAGGTGGCTCCTGATCTACCTGACAGGTGACTCCTGATGTACCTGACAGGTGACTCCTGATGTACCTGACAGGTGACTCCTGATGTACCTGATGGGTGACTCCTGATGTACCTGATGGGTGACTCCTGATCTACCTGATGGGTGACTCCTGATGTACCTGACAGGTGACCCCGCCCCCCCCCCTACCCTCTGCCAGGCGTGCCATCAGCTGCAGCCTCCCCGTGGTGCCCAGGTCCACGCCCGTCCTCTCCAGTTCATCAGAGTCCAGGAAGGAGGAGGAGCCAGAGGAGTCACTCCTCTCAGTCACATGACCAACCTTCATGGGTCGCCCAGCCAGCTCAAAGCCATTCAGCTGCTCCAAGGCCTTCTTAGCACACTCTGCATCTGCAAACTAATACAGCATGTTGTTAGCACAACATGCTAACAACATGCACCCCCCACTGCTTACTGCTCACTCCCTCACTGGAGGGACATGCCCCCCCTGTCATTTGTTAATTTGGTGACAATTTGCATTTTGAGGTTGTAATTCCCACAGAAATGTATGAACAAAATTAGATAGCTTAAAAATAATATATGAGCACTGCAATTTATGGAGGGATGGGTCGTGAATTTTTTGTTATTCGGATAGTAAATGGTAAATGGATTGCATTTATATAGCCCTTTTATCCAAAGCTGTATGTATATGTACACGTGCATCTCAATAAATTTGAATATCATGGAAACGTTAATTTACTTCAGTAATTCAATTCAAAAAGTGAAACTCATATTATATAGATTCATTACACAAAGTGAAATATTTCAAGCCTTTGTTTTAATTTTGATGATTGTGGTTTACAGCTAATGAAAACCCCAAATTCAGTATCTCAGAAAATTAGAATATTGTAGAAGTTCAATATTGTAGACTCGCGGTGTCACACTCTAATCAGTTAATGGACCTTTCCACCCTGTCAGTCACGCGGAGAATAATAACCAATAAGATTGCCTGATTTCTTAAGACCACGCCCCTTGCAATAGAGCTGCCATGATGTCCCACAAACAAAGCTTGTCCCGCGTTGTTGTGTTCATAGATTAGACTACAGCTACATTTAGTTAGAACAACATGGTTCTTAGATTAGACTACAGATACATTTAGTTAGAACAACATGGTTCTTAGATACGCTTGGGGAACGAGCTACATTTAGTTAGAACAACATGGTTCTTAGATTAGACTACAGATACATTTAGTTAGAACAACATGGTTCTTAGATTAGACTACAGATACATTTAGTTAGAACAACATGGTTCTTAGATTCGCTTGGGGAACGTGCAGTAATGACCAGAGATATCCAGAGAGATTACAGGGAGCGCGTTTTATTGAGATTTGGAGTATCCATGCAGTCTGCAGGACTTGTTTTTAATACATGGATAGAGCTTATGGATTTTAAAGTTGGTGGCCTCTATGAGGACAACTACATATGGCCTCACACATTATTATTAAAAACATGCCTGAAAACTTTAGAAAATAATTTCCTTCTACTTTAGTCATTATTGATGGCACTGAATGCAATACCCAGGTGCCATCTGCACTGGCTTTACAGAGTCAGCTTTATAGTGACTATAAGTCAAGCACAACCCTCAAAGCATTGACTGGATGTGATCCAAGTGGGTCTGACATTTTTAGTTATTTACAGGTGCTGTATCTGATAAGGCAATTACTGAAAACAGTGGTTTTTATGATGTACTTAAAACAAGTGCAACAATCAAATGGTTGATAGCGACTCCACACATCAATTTCCAGCAGCGCCGACACAAAAAGCTACAAAGCTCGCTAATTAGTTAAAATTCAAAGGTTTATTTGTCACCTATTTCAGCGTACAGGTACATTGAGCAGTGAAATGTTTTTTTTCGCTAGGACCAGATTGCTACCGCGCCATCGTGTGATTAGCATAGCTCGGTGATTAGCCCATTGTAGCTAGTAGTTAGCAGATCTTAGGCTTATTTTCATTGTAAACATCACTAACATACTCACCCTGCTTTACATGAGCAGTAGGACTCCACGATTTTGTCCTGACGAATTTCAATGTGGAGTTTGTGAGGCGTTTGTGTCTTCAGCATAGATCGCCAACACTTAGCACCGAAATCCAAATGTCATGGATATATCCTTGTGTCAAATAGTTCAGGCCTTTCTGTAGAACTCTTAGATAAAGTAGCGGCATTTGGCAAATAACATACAGCGATATTGAGAGAGAATCAGCAGGGGGACGTTGTTCAGTGGACATTACTAACATGCTGCAGAGCTGTGGGAAAGCTTGTGGGACATCGCAACAGTAACTAGGGGGGGCGGGACTTGCCGCTTGAATAGGGAAAGGGCCATTAACTCAAAACACCTGCAAAGGTTTCCTGAGCCTTTAAATGGTCTCAGTCTGGTTCAGTAGGGTTAGGCTACACAATCATGGGGACTGCTGACTTGACAGATGTCCAGAAGTCATTGACACCCTCCACAAGGAGGGTAAGCCACAAAAGGCCATTGCTAAATAAGCTGGCTGTTCACAGAGTGCTGTATTCAAGCATATTCGTAGAAAGTTTAGTGGAAGGAAAAAGTGGTAGGAAAAGGTGCACAAGCAACAGGGATAACCGCAGCCTTGAGAGGATTGTCAAGCAACGGCCATTCAAGAATTTGCGGGAGCTTCACAAGGAGTGGACTGAGGCTGGAGTTTTGCATTTCATTTGGAAATCAAGGTCCCAGAGTCTGGAGGAAGAGTGGGGAGGGCACAGAATCCAAGTTGCTTGAAGTCCAGTGTGAAGTTTCCACAGTCAGTGATGATTTGGGGAGCCATATCATCTGCTGGTGTTGGTCCACTGTGTTTTATCAAGTCCAAAGTCAACGCAGCCGTCTACCAGGACATTTTAGAGCACTTCATGCTTCCTTCTGCTGACAAGCTTTATGGAGATGCTGATTTCATTTTCCAGCAGGACTTGGCACCTGCCCACACTGCCAAAAGTACCATAACACCTCAGCAGTGCCACAGACTGATCGCCTCCACGCCATTGTTGCAGTAATTCATGCAAAAGGATGCCGACCAAGTATTGAGTGCATATACATGAACATACTTTTCAGAAGGCCGACATTTCTGTCTTAAAAATCCTTATGTAATATTAAAAGTCATAATCATCAAAATTAAAATAAATAAAGACTTGAAATATTTCACTGTGTGTAATGAATCTATATAATATACGAGTTTCACTTTTTGAATTTAATTACTGAAATAAATTAACTTTTCCACGATATTCTAATTTATTGACATGCACCTGTAGTGTCTTGCTCAGGGACACCTTCACACTTAGCTAGGAGGGGCAGGTAGGGTTAGGTGGTGTCTTGCTCAGGGACACTTTCACACTTAGCTAGGAGGAGCAGGTAGGGTTAGCACCCACCACCTCTTCATCCACAGGAAACACTGCACATACACAGGAGGAGAATGAAGAAGAGGAGGGTAGTTGGTTTACCGTAATGAAGCCATAGCCTTTCGAGCGTCCGGTTTCACTGTCCATCATCAGCTGAATGCTTTCAATCTACACACACACACACAGATTCAGAATGGTGATTGACAGTTGGTCAGGTACTAGACATCTGGCCCAGTGGACCGTACCAACTAGTAAACAGCTTCTAAATAAAGTTTCATCAACATGAAGCTGGCGTGAGTCAAACCAAATGTGTTTGTGTCCTCATGCATGAAGTCTGGTTTCTGACTCCGCCTCCTGAACCTCAGGGGAGCATATGCTAGTAGGGTAGCATATGCCAAGATTCAAGATGTTTATTTGTCACATACGCATGTATGTACTCATGCTAGTAGGGTGGTGTAAGCTCACTCCCGTTAGCAGGGTGGTGTAAGCTAATCCGTGCTAGCATGGTGGTGTGTATGCCAACTCTCATTAGCAGTGTGGTGAAGGTAATCCGTGCTAGCAGGGTGGGGTAAGCTAACTGGTGCTAGCAGGCTGGCATGCCTACCCGTCCAAAAGGCTCGAAGATCCCGCGCAGCATGTCCTCCGTGATGTTGAAGTGCAGCGAGCCGACGTAGAGCCGCATGGGCCCCGCGCTGCCCTTCTGAAGGTTGTTAGCTAGCGCTGCAGCGCGGTTCTTCTCTGCCTGCGCGCGTACACACACACACACACACACACACACACACCACACACACACACACACACACACACACACACACACACACACACACACACACACACACACACACACACACACACACACACACACACACACACACACACACACACACACACACACACACACACGTTGATAAGCTGTAGTTTATCCACTAGATGGATATATTCATCTGAGTAAGGGTTAGATAGTGGATACATATTTACTTGAGGTTGGGGTTAGATAGTGGATATATATTTCCCTGAGGTTGGGGTTAGATAGTACAGGGTTCTTGCAGGTTTCAACAAGTAAAATGTAAGACTTTTTTAGACCACTTTGAATAGAATTTAAGACCTATTTCAGAGCCATACTGGTTTTGGTCGTCTGGTTCATGCTTTCATCGGACATCAGAACGAACGGACCGTTGTTTACTTTAGAGACGAGGTCTCTCTTGATGTATTCCACTAAACCAAATTTTGTGACGTACAACATTTTGTCACCACCGCACGTAAATGTTTTCGCGACATCGGAATCAGGGAACACGCATTTGAAAAGCTTGCCCATGTCATCGTTGCTGTTGTACGATTGGTGTTTAGCTACAGTATTTAGCGTCCACAGCACCTCCACTTTTAGGGTTGACGTAGACCCAAACGTCGTCCGGAGGTCGATTATCCCCGACGTTGTTGCGGGAGCTGCAGCAGCAGGCACACTGGCTAATGTACACAGTTGATGGTCCTGAAGCAGGGGCGAACACCGACGAGATGGCAGGAGTTTGTTGTTGGCTTTTCACTTTAAAGCCTTTACCCCCAATGTTACTAGTTTTACCGTTTTATGGCAAAAGGTGCAGTGGGCTTCAAAAACATTCCCCTCCACTGGTTTTAACCAAGCACTAAATGCTCCTTATACTCAACCAAGTTTTGTTAAACTTGCACTTCCCCATTAGGTTACAAAAGACGGCGACACACTAGTAGACTTTCCCTCTCTTTTAGCTTGGTTGCTGGTTTCTGCGCGCGTTATATATCAGGAGGCTCCGCCCCTTAGGGGCTACGCTCCTATTGGTACCAATATACCTAAGGGGCTACGCCTCCATTCATATAACTACAGTTATGTGCAAAACTATCGGTTTCAGTTGCTAGGCACTGGGTGTTGTCCGTTACGTTCTCACTGGGGGCTGCAAAGTTAGTTTATTTCCATACGAATTGTTGGGGGGGGAACTGATTACCGTACTTCTTACCTTGCAGCGCGGACATTTCCCCAACACACATTTACTGGAGAGCAAGTTATCGCAAATTAACTTCCTAATCCAATAATTTTTTAAGACCTAGCAAAATGAAATTTGAGACTTAAGACTTTTTTAGGCCTAAAATTCTGATTATTACATTTTAGACTTGTTAAGACCCCGCGGGAAGCCTGTAGTAGATACACATTTACTTGTGATTGGGGTTAGATAGTGGATACATATTTACCTGAGGTTGGAGTTAGATAGTGGATATATATTTACCTGAGGTTGGGGTTAGATAGTGGATATACATTTACCTGAGGTTGGGGTTAGATAGTGGATATATATTTACCTGGGAGGCCTGCACGATGATGGGAACACCCAGCAGTCTCTGTCCTGAGAGGCCGATGGCCAGGGGAACAGAGTTGGCCTCCACAAACTCTATGTAGGCGATGCCCTTTGACCTGCGAGAGTTCCTGTCCGAGATCATCCGCACATCCCGTACCTGAGCATCCGATAAAAACAGCAATTAAATTGTATCTTAACATTATGGTATCTTGGTATATCCCTGGGAAGCAAAATCTGTGATGTGATTCCAACTAGCTTATAGTCGTATTGATATCTATAGTGCCTGGTTCACATATTATACATCAATCTTCCGATACAAATGTCAGGAAATTTTACTTCTCTGGATCTTGCGACATCATCACTGGTCCCAGGGTACAATGATCAATCCCACATCATCACTGGTCCCAGGGTACCATGATCAATCCCACATCATAACTGGTCCCACGGTACCATGACCAATCACACAACATCACTGGTCCCAGGGTACCATGATCAATCACACATCACTATTTACTTTAAACTGTTTACTTTATGACTTCGGACCACGGTCATGCTGTATTTATTATATATAGAAAATAATGAATGGTTCAACTGATCACCTACAAAGGTCAGTTAGACAGTGTGACGGTTATACACAGTGAGAAATGATTGTGGACTGAGTAAGGAAAAAAGGCTATTGGAACACCCTGGGTCGAATGAGGCTGCACACCTGCGGTGTGACTTATCAATGCTCACAGGTTAAACCAGCCCTCTCAACACTCAGAAGGCGCGCTAGCATGCTAGCTGTATACCGCCAGCTTGGTCTTAAACCTTTTATCTTTTGACCTTTTATCTTCATTGCCATCATCTATCTGCTCCACAGGGATTATTCTCAGGCAGCGTTGTGAGAGTCACATTCTTCGACTTCTCAAGCGCTTTCAACACCATAAAGCCTGCCCTGCTTGGGACTAAGCTACGCTCCACTAGTGGCCTGGATTACCAACTACCTCACAGGTCGGCCACAGCATGTGAGGCTGCAGAGCAACATGTCGGACACAATAGTGAGCAACAAGGGAGCACCTCAGGGGACAGTCCTGACTCCCTTCCTGTTCACACTCTACACCCCAGACTTCAGATACTGCTCACAGTCCTGCCACCTGCAGAAGTTTTCAGACGACTCTGCCATTGTGGGCTGTATCAGAAAGGGTACAGGAGTGTGGTGGAGAGTTTCGTGGAGTGGTGTGGACTAAATCACCTGCAACTCAACATCGCTAAGACTAAGGAGTTGGTGGTGGATTTAAGGAAGCAACCGACTCACCCGAAACCAGTCAGCATCAGGGGAACCGAGGTGGACGTTGTCGAGTACCTGGGTGTCCACATAAACAATAAAATGGACTGGACTAAAAACAGACTCCGTACAAGAAGTCGCCTCTATTTCCTACGGTGACACAGATCTTTCAACGTCTGCAAAACCATGCTGCAGATTTCCTGTCACTTGGTGGAGGCCAGCGTCATCTTCTACGCTGTTGTGTGCTGGGGCAGCAGGGTGAAGGCAGCCGACAATAACAGACTCAATAAGCTCATCAGGAATGCGGGTTCTGTCCTGGGAGTGGAATTGGAGTCTTTGGTGGAGGTCTCGGAGAGGAGGATGCTGAGTAAACTACTCAGTATTATTAACGCCTCATCCCCTGCACACCACACTGGAGTCATACCAGAGCACCTTCAGCCGTAGACTGAGATTACCGAGGTGCAAAGGTCCTTTCTGCCTGTGGCCATCAAACTCTATAACTCCTCCCCCGTCTGCGGGAAGGACAGTTGAAATATAAGACAATGAACACAGCAATATCATGGGCAATATTACCCTTCATCATTTTCAACAGCATTTTCTCAGCATCACGTGCAATATTAATATTACTACCTAACGTGCAATACTCTTAATATCATGTGCTATATTATCATGTTAGCTCTAAATATTACCTCTCATCTCCTCTCATCATGTGCAATATTCTTAAGGTCACGTGCAATACCTCTTCTTAATAATAGCCTTGCAATACTACCATGCTACATTACATTTCATCATTATGTGCAATATTCCTCATATTCTTTTTATCATGTGCAATACTTCCACTAACCATTATTATTATTAGTTTTATTACTAGTTTTTATGACTTGTCTGCAAGGCCCAGCGTCCATATAGACTTGTCTGCAAGGCCCAGTGTCTACATAGAGACTTGTCTGCAAGGCCCAGTGTCCACATAGAGACTTGTCTGCAAGGCCCAGTGTCCACACAAGCCGCTTTTCCACCAAAGTGAACCGAGAGCTGGTTCTGGGCTGGTGCTAGTGCCAGTTCGGAGCTGGTTCAACTGAAGAACCGGCTTGCTTTTCCACCGGCTAGAGAGCCTCGAGAGCCAACCCGCCCCTACGTCATTACGTCACTGTACGTCTGTATAAGTCTCCGCCTTCCCAGCAACGCGAGCACAACAAGAACAATCGCGGACTACATCGCGATACGAGTGATCTTGTTTTTGTAATTGTATATTTTGTTACGACCTGTTCTGTCATAACTCAAATAAAAACTGAATCTTATTTGTTTCTCTGTTCTTTAAGTATACTGAAGCAGACATGTTAACAAAATGTTTATTTAGAAAAAAAAAAACAATGCTGCTCCGTTAATTCGCGGTTCTGATGGGGGGGGGGGCTCTGTTAATTCGCCGTTCTGATGGGGGGGGGGGGCTCTGTTAATTCGCGGTTCTGATGGGGGGGGGGGCTCTGTTAATTCGCCGTTCTGATGGGGGGGGTGCTCCGTTAATTGGTGGGGACATGTCCCCAGCGTCCCCACTAAATTCTACGCCCATGCTCGGTACCATGCGCAGTTTCTATTAAACATCCATAAACGCCAACTCGGTTGCATCTCTTTATTTCAATATTCCTTGGCTAAGAATATTACAAGGTTAACGTTGCGTTGCCAAGGTGGTATCGGTGCGGTTGTATCGGAGTAGTCACTTCCATTGTCGGGGTTTGTTGTGAAATGGAGCTCAGAAAGTTTTTGGCGGACTTGCTAATCCCGCCCCCAGCCCGCCCCCAGCCTCTGACGTAGTCGGTTCTTAGTTGGTTCAACTCTGGCCCAGCAAAGAGTTGGAGCCAAGAACGAACCAGTTTTTCGGGCCGGGAGCCGGTTCTTTGTCTGTGGAAACAGGAAGAACTGGTTCGTTTTAGGCTCTGGCTCCGAACCGGCCCAGAAAACGCCTTGGTGGAAAAGCGCCTTGTAGGCAAGGCCCAGTGTCCACACACAGACTTGTCTGCAAGGCCCAGTGTCCACACACAGACTTGTCTGCAAGGCCCAGTGTCCACACAGAGACTGGCACTCTGAGCGCATTTTGCAGCAAGAGCGCATTTAAATTTTTTTTCATTTCATCGGCAATCAGATCATACAAAATAACGATTCCAATAATCAGAAAAATTATGAAGATCGGATCCGATTATCAGCCAGGCCGATAATCGGTCGACCCCTAATATATATCATATTATATGTTCTTATCTCAGCTATTATGCAGGCAATCTATCAACTATGAATGGTTGAAACCTGCCCTATTCCTTTCTTTATGTACCACAGTGATATATTGCTGTCTCCTTCAACACGTACTCTTTGTAAGTCGCTTTGGAAAGGAGGCTCCGGCCGATTGTCGAACCTCAGCTCCAGGAGGAACAATGCGGATTCCGTCCTGGCCGTGGAACAGTGGACCAGCTCTTTACCCTCGCAGGGTTGTTGGGGGGAGTTTGCCCATCCAGTCTACATGTGCTTTGTGGACCTGGAGAAGGCTTATGACCGTGTCCCCCGGGGAATCCTGTGGGGGGTACTACGGGAGTATGGGGTACCGGTTGGTACGTGCCATTTGGTCCTTGTACGAACAAAGTGCGAGCTGTGTCCGTATTCTCGGCACAAAGTCAAGCACGTTCTCAGTGGGTGTTGGACTCGGCCAAGGTTGTCCCTTGTCACCGATTCTGTTCGTGATCTTCATGGACAGAATCTCAAGGCGCAGCCGAGGTGAGGAGAGTGTCCGGATTGGGGACCTCAGAATTGCATCTCTGCTCTTTGCAGATGTGGTTCTGTTGGCTACAACAGACCGTGACCTCCAGCATGCACTGGGGCGCTTTGCAGCCGAGTGTGAAGCGGTCGGGATGAGTGTCAGCACTTCCAAGTCTGAGGACATGGTTCCCTGCCGGAAAACGGAGTGTTCCGTCCGGGTAGAGTTCAAGTATCTTGGGGTCTTATTCACGAGTGAGAGCAAAACGTACTACAGCGTCTGCAGTAATGCGGGCGCTGTCCTGGTCCGTTGTGGTGAAGAGGGAGCTGAGCCGGAAGGCGAAGCTCTCGATTTACAGGTCCATCTACGTTCCAACCCTCACCTATGGTCACGAGCTTTGGGTAGTGACCGAATGAATGAGATCGCAGGGTGGCTGGGCTCAGCCTTAGAGATAGGGCGAGGAGCTCAGACATCCGGAGGGAGCTCGGAGTAGAGCTGCTGCTCCTCCGAGTCGAAAGGAGTCAACTGAGGTGGTTTGGGCGTCTGATTAGTTTTTTTATATATGACACCCATTGCACTCCGAACCATCCCTGGAATTCCTCCTCGAGATTTCTTCCTTGTTAATTAAGGGAGTCGTTTCTTGCCCTTAGGGGGACTAGGGCTAGGGTGGTGTCACAAATCACATTTAGCCCATAATAATCTGGCCTGTAAAGCCCTTTGAGACTGTCTTGTGATTAAGGGCTATACAAATAAAATTGAATTGAATTAGGATTAGGATGCCTCCCGGGCGCCTCCCCTTAAGAGGTTTTCCGGGCAACTGGGAGGAGACCCCGGGGCAGACCCAGAACCCGCTGGAGGGATTATATATCTTGTCTGGCCTGGGAACGCCTCGGGATCCCCCAGGAGGAACTGGAGAGTGTGGCAGGGGAGAAGGAAGCCTGGGGGGCCCTGCTTAGCCCCGGATAAGCGGATGAGAATAGATGGATGGATGGTCTGACAAACGGCCTAAATGTAAATGATGGCGATGTGTTGTGTTTACATGTTGCTTGCCATGTTACCTTGCCAACAGCAGAGAAGAACTCTTCCAGGTCACGGGGTCGTATCCTGGCAGCCAGTTGCATACAAAACACGGTCCTGGAGTCACGCTCCTCTGGGGTCAGGTTGTCTATGGGCTGCCTACACACACAGACACACACACTAGCAGAGGCGGTGGTGCTGGACAGGCTGAGTGGCGTACAGGTGGGAGGGGCTTACCTGACTGGACTGGATCGATCCTTCCTCACAGGACTCTTACTCTTGGACCTCTTACGACTGCACACACACACACACACACACACACACACACACACACACACACACACACACACACACACACACACACACACACACACACCACACACACACACACACACACACACACACACACACACACACACACACACACACAGAGAGAGGCACAGACAGACAGGCACACAAGGAGACAGACAGGCACACAAGGAAACAGACAGGCAGAAACAGACAGGCACACAAGGAGACAGACAGGCAGAGACAGACATGGAGACATTTCATCAATAGGATGCATGACACATTTCGGACTGTTGATCCACAACAGTCCAACAGTCCAGTCACATAGCCAGAAGCTACTTACCAGCTAGTCTACGTAGCCAGAAGCTACTTACCAGCTAGTCTACATAGCCAGAAGCTACTTACAAGCTAGTCTTGTGGTGGTCGCGGTAGCGGCCGCTGCGCTCGCGGCTCCTGGAGCGGCTGCGTTTGCGCTCGCGGCTGCGCCGATGCTTCCTATCGTGGCTTCTCTTCCGCTCACGACTCTTGCTCCTCTTCTTGTCACGACTTCGACTGCGCTTCTTCCTGTTGGAAGAGACGATCAGAACGGGCTGGACTTCTTAGTAAGGTGTTTAGTGACAACATTGAAGCTATGGTACAGCCATTTAGCGAGGACAACATTCCACAGTCCCTTTAGCTTGGACAACATGCTAGTATATGTCATCATACTACAGTCCCTCTAGCTAGGTCACCATACTACAGTCCCTCTAGCTAGGTCACCATAATACAGTCCCTCTAGCTAGGTCACCATACTACAGTCCCTCTAGCTAGGTCACCATACTACAGTCCCTCTAGCTAGGTCACCATACTACAGTCCCTCTAGCTAGGTTACCATACTACAAATCCCTTTAGCCAAGTCACCCTGGATCTAGTGGTGTTAACCTGACTGCTAGTCCAAGTCACCCTGGGACTAGTGGTGTTAACCTGACCACTAGTCCAAGTCACCCTGGGTCTTGTGGTGTTAACCTGACCGCTAGTCCAAGTCACCCTGGGTCTAGTGGTGTTAACCTGACCGCTAGTCCAAGTCACCCTGGGTCTAGTGGTGTTAACCTGACCGCTAGTCCAAGTCACCCTGGGTCTAGTGGTGTTAACCTGACACCTTGGGTCTAGTGGTGTTAACATGACCGCTAGTCCAAGTCACCCTGGGTCTAGTGGTGTTAACCTGACCGCTAGTCCAAGTCACCCTGGGTCTAGCGGTTGTTAACCTGACCGCTAGTCCAAGTCACATTGGTCTAGTGGTGTTAACCTGACACCTTGGGTCTAGTGGTGTTAACCTGACCGCTAGTCCAAGTCACCCTGGGTCTAGTGGTGTTAACCTGACCGCTAGTCCAAGTCACCCTGGGTCTAGCGGTGTTAACCTGACCGCTAGTCCAAGTCACCCTGGGTCTAGTGGTGTTAACCTGACACCTTGGGTCTAGTGGTGTTAACCTGACCGCTAGTCCAAGTCACCCTGGGTCTAGCGGTGTTAACCTGACCGCTAGTCCAAGTCACCCTGGGTCTAGCGGTCAGGTTAACACCACTAGACCCAGGGTGACTTGGACTAGCGGTCAGGTTAACACCACTAGACCCAAGGTGACTTGGACTAGCGGTCAGGTTAACACCACTAGACCCAGGGTGACTTGGACTAGCGGTCAGGTTAACACCACTAGACCCAGGGTGACTTGGACTAGCGGTCAGGTTAACACCACTAGACCCAGGGTGACTTGGACTAGCGGTCAGGTTAACACCACTAGACCCAGGGTGACTTGGACTAGCGGTCAGGTTAACACCACTAGACCCAGGGTGACTTGGACTAGCGGTCAGGTTAACACCACTAGACCCAGGGTGACTTGGACTAGCGGTCAGGTTAACACCGCTAGACCCAGGGTGACTTGGACTAGCGGTCAGGTTAACACCGCTAGACCCAGGGTGACTTGGACTAGTGGCCAGGTTAACACCGCTAGACCCAGGGTGACTTGGACTAGTGGTCAGGTTAACACCGCTAGACCCAGGGTGACTTGAACTAGCGGTCAGGTTAACACCGCTAGACCCAGGGTGACTTGGACTACTAGACCCGGGTGACTTGGCCTATTGCAGGTTTAC